>JACAXG010000038.1:1377214-1435699 GCA_018881555.1 Amblyornis subalaris | reverse complement strand
GGAAGCAGGAGGGAATGGATGGCGGAAGGGAAGCAGGAGGGAATGGATGGCGGAAGGGAAGCAGGAGGTACCGTTGACGGTGAGCGTCACCTCCCGCTCCCCCGCGCCCACCCGCGGCACCACGGCTCGGCACACGTATTTCCCGGCGTCTTCCTGGCGGACTGACTTCAGCGTCAGCTTGTTCTCGTTGCTCAGGACCTGGAAGAGAGGAGGGGGGGGCATTCAKGGAGGTGAAGAGACCTGAGTTACAAGAGCTGTGTCAGCAGCTCCTGAGCGTCCTGCGGAAAGCCAAGCAGGTGAGCCCAAAATCTGCCATGGCATGAAAATATCACTTACTGCTGTTGAACAAAGAATAAAGAAACATCACAGGGAGATTTTTTGGGAATTATAAATCCTGTTCCTATTAATTTGAATTTTTACAAACTCCAGTTTTGCGGAAAGTTCAAGACACAAGAGAAAAATTTTGGTGGCTGCAATGACACAGGCGGAAAAACCTCGGAGAGAGCCACGCTCCACACTTGAATCTCCACATTCGCAGGCATAGGGGAGGCTGCTGGGATTGACTCAGGGATTTCAAGCCCAGAAGTGGTGGGAGAGGTGGCAGACACCTCAGAACCGGGTCTGGTTATCCAGGGAAATCTCAGCTGGATTTGGCAAGCCCCCCTGCTACGGACTGGCTGATGGTGTCTCAGCCCTGCTGCTCCCCTGTGCAATGAGCAGCTTTATTAAACCTGGAAAATCATGGGAGCTGAGGGATCTGGCTGAGCCTGTCAGAGGGATCCTGACACTGCTGGGTTTGAAAAAAACATGGCAGATCTAAACCAAAGAGTGGTTTCTGGAGCAAAGCCTGGGAGCGAACTCCTCCGGCTGCCCTTGGCTCTCTCTCCCAGGGCTCTGCAGGGTCACAGCCCTTCATCTCTCCCCCTCCTCAGACCCCTGGTTCTGCTGGTTGCTGCTCCCACAGCTCTGGGAATTAGTGCTGATGCAGTGGTTGGACATGGATCTGGGTCTCTCTGTACCGAGATGAGGGTCTCAGCCCTAACCTGGCACCAGGCAGAGGCACAGAGTGTCAGATCCCTTTGAAAATCCACTGTTTTATCATCGACTGCAGAGTTATCCATGCTGTGTTTACTTGGCCTCAACCTCTCTTTGRTCTCTGATTTGCTTCCTTTTGGGAAAAAAGGAGAAAACAAGGCAATCTTGAGGGACCTTGACCTGGCTCTGAAAACAGAGGGGCTGGGAAAGAAGCAGCCCTGATCCCACGTCCCACGGGGATGGCTGGGTGTGGATGGTTTCACAAAGCATCATCCCCTGCCAGGATCCCTCTGGGAAGGTGGAGGTGGCTCTGCTGACCAGCATAAAACCATCTCTGCTSGGTTACACTGGCTGGAGGGTCTGTCCTGAGATCACAGAATCATGGAATGGTTTCGCTTGGAGGGGACCTTAAAGCTTATCTCATTCCAACCCCACTGCCATGGGCAGGGACACCTTCCACTATCCCAGGTTGCTCCAAGCCCTGTCCAACCCGGCCTTGGACACTTCCAGGGGTGGGGCAGCCACAGCTTCTCTGAGCAACCTGTGCCAGGGCCTCACCATCCTCACAGGGAAGAATTCCTTCTCAATATTCCATCTATCCCTGCCCTCTGGCAGTGGGAAGCCATTCCGCCTTGTCCTGTCACTCCAGGCCCTTGTCCCAAGTCCCTCTCCAGCTCTCCTGGAGCCCCCTTAGGCACTGGAAGGGGCTCTGAGGTCTCCTTGGAGCCTTCTCCAGGTGAACACCCCCAGCTCTCCCAGCCTGGCTCCGGAGCAGAGGGGCTCCAGCCCTCGGAGCATCTCCATGGCCTCCTCTGGACCCACACCAGCAGTTCCACATCCTTCTGATGTTGGGGGCCCCAGAGCTGGAGGCAGCACTGCAGGTGGKGTCTCACCAGGGCAGAGTGGAAGGGCAAAATCATCTCCTTCGCTCTGCTCCAAGATGTTCCCACCTGGCAGAACTCAGCTGGAGTGAGGAAAGGAGAAGTTGGCTGTGCTTGGGCACTGCTGGATACCRAAGGCAAGCCCTGATGGGGGGCTGGGGCTGGAGCCCAAGGGTGAGGCATCCTTTGTTCCTGGCTCCTGCAGCCACCTCGAGACCACGGCACAGCATCTGCAGTGTGAGAGCCTGCAGCGGTAACAACCCAGAGAAACAGCCACGGCAGCTGCGGGGTGGGAAWCCACCCAGGAATTACTGACCCACTGGGATTCCTTAGCTGATTCAAGCCATCAGCTCTCCCAAGTCTGTAATTACTTCCCRGGAGATGGCTTTCACCAAGGTCATTATTTCACCAAGGTTTAGAAAGAACACCCCAGCAGTTAATGCCTCAGTGCCTCAGTGTCCCCGGGGAGCAGAGGTGAGGAGGGGGCTCAGCCCCTCTGTGGGGATCCAGCTCTCCAAAACCAGCCTTGAGCTGCCAACAGCAGCCTTGCCTCATCCACTTCGGGACAGATCTGCCCGGGTGAAGCTGGAAGATGCTTTCCCAACCCAAACCTGTGTGTGTTTCCAGGTGAGTTTCACGGCTCAGCACTCCTTTAGCTCCTTCCCGTGGCTTTGCTCAGCCCTCCTGTCTGTCAAGAGGGATCAGAGCATCTCCCGCCTCCYGGGGCTGCCTGAGCCATGATTACAATTGGCAAAGCTCCTTACGCTGCTCGGGACAAAAGAGACGTGGAGAAGTTGGCTGGGACAGATCCAGGCTCCTCTCTGGAACGGGCTCCAGCCCATGGAGGGGAGTGCTGGGGTGGGCACAGTAGGATGTGAGCTCACAGGCCTGGGGACCAGAAAGGGCCATCCCAGGAAGGTCCATCCCGGGAAGGTCCATCCCAGGAAGGACCACCCCAGAAGGAACCACGCGCGGGTGAATTGCAGAACCGCTCCCCRTCAGTGAGGTGTTGAGTGATGCTCTGGTTCAACCCTTATGCCCATCATCATCATCATCACGGAAATCGATTCTCCTCTCAGGACTCCTTTGCATTTGGAGGAGCCAGCGCTCATCCAGCCAGGAGCTCCCAGACCACGTGGGTTCTGCTCCATGGGAAGCACCCTGGTCCCCTGGACATGCCCCGTGCCCCGCAGCGGTGCTTACCACGCCTGAGCCTCGCTTCATCCAGACGATGGTGAGAGAGGGGTTCCCAGTCCAGGCACAGTTGAACACCGCGTCCGAGCCCAGGTCAACCAGGAGGGACTGGGGTTCTGTCGCCATCCTGGGCCCAACTGCGCAGAGGAGACCGGAGTTACCGCCAGCAGCGGGCTGTGTCAGCCAGAAACCCTCAGCCCAGAGGTCAGAGGGGGCAGTGGAAGCTCTTGATGGGCCCCAAATAAAGAAAAGTTTGAGACAGCTCCCCAGGGACCACCCCTTAAGTGCGTAAGGAAATCACGGRTCCCACCACCGGAGCATTTACAAAGTCTGAGCTGCAGGAGAGCCCAGCAAGCCCTGGTCACCCTGGGCAGTCAGACTGAGCCCTGTCCCCCTCCYGTTGATTTTCAGCAGCTCTGGGAAGCCGGACTCAAGCCAGCAGGTTACTCACAGTAGACGTCCACGGTCCTGCTGATGTTTGTGCTGCCCAGCGCGTTGGTGACCTCGCAGGACACGGGCTCGAAGAAGAACGTGTGGTCCACGATGGTTTCGTAGGAGTCCCCGGAGGCTTCCTTTATAACCTGGCCTTTTTTTGCCCACCTGTTGAAGAAAGCAGAGCATCGTTGTGGGGCTGCTTTGTGTCTCCTGCCACCTCCGTGTGTACCTGTCACAGTGCCGGGGGCAGCACACCCGGGTGCCCTTGACTTTAGGAGGGACACAAACATGTTCTCAGCATCATCCCCTTGCCTGGGGACGTAGGGTTACAGCCACAGGTGCTGGAGAGGAGCCATCAAAGCGATATATCCCTACTGAAACCCTTCCAAAATAAACCAAAATTGCTATTCCCTGTTTCACTGGGAATACACTTCATTCCTTAGGATTGTGAAGGACCTCAGCGATGGGAAGAATGGGAGATGGAGGGTCTCTGCTTGATGGGGAGTGACAGTCCCTTCCCGAACATTTGCCAACCACACTGCTGGTCCTTCCACATCAAACTCAGTAAAAACCTTTCCTACTGCCCCTCACTTTCACCCTTTCCTTCGTTTTTTTTTTTTTCCCCCCAGTCAAAGAGAACTTTATCCCTTTAAGGCAGCTGAAATAACATTCCCCCGAAAAGCCAAGCTGGCATTTGCAACACTGCAACTTGCAAATTGTCTTGGAGAACAAGCTGTCAACTCAGCACTTGAATTAAGCTGCTGTTTGCCAAACAATGAGCAAATGTGACCTAATGGGGCACCATCTGGCAACCTGCCACTCGGGAACGGGTGGGAAAGGCGGGAGATGCTGTCAGGCGGTGTGAAACTCCAGCCGCTCGCTGGTGAAGAGAAAAAAAGCCTGGGAAAAAACATATAATAATCCTCTCCAAACAACTGACAGGTAAATTGGAGGGAAGAGGGTTTCCCTGAGGAACTTCTGCCTTGTTGTTTTGGGGCTGCTTTTCTGGTTGTGCTGGATAGGTTGGGAAAGATGCAGGCACCGGGAGATGGGCTCCGGAGAGAGGAAGGAGCTGGTGGAGGCTGCTTCCCACGTGGGGTCGGTGGAGTGGTTTTGGGAAGGCTGTGCCCTTCCAGGTGGGCAGCACCTGCTCCTRGTGCTCCCAGGGGTCTCCTGTTTCCCTCTCCTTGTTCCCGTTGCTCTGCCGTGGGTCCCCACTGCTTCAGTGCTGCCCCAAAGGCAGCCAAGGACAACTGGAGCTGGAGGCAGCTCCTGCCGAAGATCCACAGGCACTGATGTGCCTCGGTGGGGCTGGAGACGGAGCGGAATGCTGGTCCAGGGCCGGCTGGAGAACACCCTGAGCGCTGCCAGAGCCAATTCCCCGATCCCCTGCTACTGTGACCCCACTGCCTCCTGCAGTGACCTGCTCATCTCTCCCCTGATGACACAGCGCTCTGAGAGGTGTTCCCGGCGGATGGGAGTGATTTGTATGCACTGACCTGCCCTCGCCTTCCATTTATCTTTGCACCTCTAACAGATGCTGACTGGCCACTTCAGCGTCCCTCCCCTCCCTCCCTCCTCCCTGGCCTCCCCCTTCAATAATTAATCAGGAGATGCCGGGTTTATTTCTAGGGCTGCGCTTCGTGCGTTAATGAGGGAGGCTCCGTGTGGAAAAACCTGCACAAGCGAAGCCTTCCCGGCGCTGCTCCGAGGGTCTGAATGGTCAGTAATGCTTTGGTGACGCCTTTCTCCTCCCGGAGGGAATTGCAGCCCAAGCCAAGCAGCTTGTTTGGGGTCAACCAGCAAGGCTGATCTCAGCATCCCTCTTCCCTGCCTCCCGATGGATCTGCCTTGCCCTGCTGCCTCCCTGCCGCAGGAACGCCGCTTCCCATCGTGGAGAGCGTCTGCCGGCGCTGAGGGAGCAGCTGGTTCCTTGGGGATGGGGCACGACAGGGACGGGAGGATGCGCCAGAGCTCGTCACTGGAACTTTGCACAGCTCGTGGGATGGAGAGGAGACACGTTCCCATCGTCTCCTGCTTGGTTTGCTGGTCAAAAAGGCCTGAATCCACAGCTCAGGAACTGTGGATGAATGAAAGCAAGGAAGGAAGGCAGAAAGCTAAAGGGACAGGTAAACTCCAGCATGGAAATGGAAATGCCCTGTGCTCTTTGTGAGAAGTATTTCTGCTCCATTAGGCTCTTTTTACAACTTTGTCCCTGTAGAGATTCCCAGCCCTGAGTGGATTTCCAGCCTCTGGAGGGTTTTGTTCTGCTCCTCAGGTGCTCAAAGGAGGCACCAGGTACAGGAAGCCATTTCTGTCAGCAGTCAGTGGAGCAGGTTGTGGCACCAAACCTTTGGGAGAATCCAGAGCTTCTCTTGTGCCAGGCACTTCCCCGGTTATTTTGCACAAATCCACCTTCCCTGCTGTGCAAAGGACAAGAAGGAGGCTTCAGGAGGAGGATAAAAGTGACTTGTGGCCTCCCTGGGTCATGTCCTTGTACCTGCCTGCAGCTCGTCTTCCCAGCAGAGACACGGAGAGCACCGGGAATTGGAACCAGACGGAGAAGTGTCTGGAGTTGGGTTTGAGCTGGGCAGACGTCAGGTGAGAGATCCTTCTGGATGTTGCAGAACAGAGGAGAAGGTTTCCAAGAGCTGTCTGACATGGCAGCTGTTGGGAAAACACCCCCCAGCAGCCGTGGCACGGCGCTTTGTGGATTGGTCCAAAACTCATCACTGCTGCAAAACTGGATTTCCCGAGCGCGGGGATGTGTCACAAACAGCAATTTTTCCTGCTTCAGCAGAGAGCGAGGTTCTTGCTCCAGTTTTCCAAGGCTTAACACAGCTAAATCAATGTGGCTGAACGAGCAGTATAGATCTTTTGTAATGTCAAATTGGTTTTTAATCATGGTGGCTGATAACCCTCTTGTAAAGCTTCCCGTGATGGGCTCGTGGACAGCCAGAAGGAAACTTACTCAGGGTTTTAACGTGCCTTGCTCACCTATTAACCATTCAGTTATTGCTTATAAACAGAACCTGAATAAAGTGGAGCAGAGAAGACGAGAGGATGCCCCTGCAGCCCCATCCACCACCTCCACTGCTGTGGCTCTCCATGATTTCTTCCTCCTGTCTCGGGGGCCGTATTGCACCAAGCCTGGCTCCCAGCCAGTGCTCCTGGTCCTGCCAGCCTGGAGAGCAGGGGCTCCTCTCGTTTATGATGCTCCCTTGTAGGTATTTATAGCTTGCAAATGTGCCACCCAGGGTCTTTTCCAGACTATATAAATCCACYTGCTTCAGTCTGTCCCCGGGTGACTCGGCCACTAACTCGCCTGTCACTGCTTGTGCTGATTTCCACCCTCAGCCAGACTCCACTGCAGGGGCTGCAGGGACAGGGCTGGGCAGGGGGGGCTCCTCCTGCCCCAGGAGAGGGGTGAGGGTCTGTCCATGGGGATTCTGCCCGCRGGACCTGCCCTGTGACTCCCTGGGGCTCTCCAAGCTGAAGGGTAGCATGGCAGAGGGGATGCCGTGGGACAYGTCCCAGCCTCCCTGTGCCTCTCAGGAGGTCCCACACGGTGACAGTGAGGTGCCTTCTGCTCTCTACCACCCACAGGCACCTTTGGAGGACCCAGCTCCAAATTCACCCCTTCTCCCACTATCCCATGTCATATGAACAATGCAGATCATAGGCTCATAATCCCAGAGTGGTTTGGGATGAAAGGGATCTTAAAGCTCATCCAGTGCCAACCCCTGCCATGGGCAGGGACACTGCTCCAAGCCCCATCCAACCTGGCCTTGGACACTTCCAGGGAYGGGGCAGCCACAGCTGCTCTGGACAGCCTGTGCCAGGGCCTCACCACCCTCACAGGCAGGAATTCCTTCTCAGTATCCCATCTATCCCTGCCCTCTGGCAGTGGGAAGCCATTCTCCCTTGATCCACATGCCACTCGTCCCAAGTCCCTCTCCAGCTCTCCTGGAGCCCCTTTAGGCACTGGAAGGGGCTCTAAGGTCTCCCTGAGCCTTCTCCTCTCCAGGCTGGACACCCCCAGCTGTCCCAGCCTGGCTCCATGGCAGAGATGTGCACATTTTCTCACCTTCCTTTCTCTTCACCAAGCACCATCTCAGTCTGTGTCCCCACATGGGCATTTCTTCCCCTCTGGGCTGAGTTTCACTCTGTTATTTCCTTTCCCATATTTCTAACGCGCCTTTGTTTTCCTCTGGCCTCTCAGGAGGGAGTACCAGGTGCCTCCCAATTCAGTATCTTCTGCAAATTGAATTTGCTCGGGTGATGGAGGAAAACAAATTTCAACCAGGAAAGAGATATTTTGATCCAAGTTTCAAAGGGGTTATTACAGTCAGAACTGAAAAGCCGGTGATTAAAGAATGAACAAAAAATAGAATACCTGCACTGAGTCCTTTTAACGCTGAAGAGGGAGGGAGGGACTTTTCTAAGGAGACATTCTTCAGGGAAATAGCATTTTTCCGACTCCATCGATCGCTTCCCAGCTAAGAGTACACGCAAGCAAATAAGAAAGGACAGTTTGGGATTTGTCAGCTCCCAAACAACGCTGGAGCTTTGTTTTGGTTTTCATGTCTTACTGTTTTTTCCTCTTCTGCTCTGGTTTCCAAATGAAAGCTGGGATGACACACAGGTGCTTCTTCCCAGGCTCTCAGTGGGATGCCCAACCAGGGCTCCTTCTGCACAAAGGGTTTTACCCAGCAGCTCCATCGCTTTTTCCCAAGAATCCTGTTTCTGGCTGGGCTTCCAGGCTGGTGGAGCCCACGAAGGGCTCCCCACGCTCACAGTGAGAGCACAACAAACCCCACAGGGTGTCAGTCGGAGGAGGAGCGTTGCTAACACRCACTTCATCCACCGAGTGCTGCCTGCACTCTCCCGAACAAACACATCCAAGGGCTTGTAATCCTTCAACACCCAGCGTGTGTGAACAAACTATTGACTTCCCAGCCCTGGGAAAGCTGTAGGACCCTACAAAGTCGTCTTTGGAAAGGTCTTCATCAGGCCACGGCTCCTTCCAGCAGCACAAGGACTCCTGGAGGGCAACATGGGGGTGCTGCGGCTCTCTGGGCTCTGAAGCGCTCCGTCAAGCACTACACAAATCCAGCCTGCAGGTTCCTAAGGAGGATTTTTGGAGCTGCCAGCAGCCCTGAACCAGAACTCCTGGCAGAGCGGCTGCTCCGGTGGCRAATAACCCGGGGAAGTGGAGTGTGTCGTCGGTTTTAATTAACTATGCAAAATAAAGTGGTTGCTTGCCATATAAATCGTGTTTACTAAGAATTACTTAAAATGGATAAATATTTTCTTGGACGCATTTTAATTGCTTAATAAAAGTACCAAGAACACCCACAAATACCTTAAATAAATGCATGGCTCAGGGAATGAATTAATTAACATTTCATTCCCGGGAATGGCTATTAATTGCTACAAATTGCTCGGAGAATGGGTTTTGTTGCTTTATTGCCAGCAGTACCTGCAGTTCCTGGTGTGTGATGTGACACTCCCCTCCTCTCATCCTCACAGGAGAGCCACCCCCAGCGGGATGCTGCGAGCACCACCCCAAATCCCCCGAGGCCCCCGAGCCCTGGCATCCTCCACGGGGAGGAGACGGCGTTTTGTGGATGATATTCCCACATCCTTCGGAGGTCCGGAGCGGACGGGGACAACGGACGGCTGGTGCTGGCGTCTCCCACCGGTGACAGCCTTGTGAGGGATGATGGAGTGAGGCTCCCAGCCCGAGCGGTGTCTCGGTACCCCCCGCGCGGCCCCGGCGTGATGCATCGCGCAAATTATTTCTTTATTACGGGTGAATTTTCATGATGGTGATGTATGGGGTTATTCCTCTTCTCCCGCCCGCTCCCTCCCTCCCTAATGAAGACGTGTGGGCCCCGCGCGGTTCCTCCGCGGCTCGGCCGCCTCCCCGCTCCGCGTGCGGGTTCATTCATCAGCGGGCAGGCCCTGGGGGAGCTCTCCACCAGCTGAACTACAAGGCTGGGCCTTCCAGCCTGGGTTTCATCACGTTCCGGAGGGCAGAGCCCTGAGCAGAGCCCTGAGAATCCGGGCTGAGGGCTGGGGGGCTCTCGAGCGCGGGGGCTGGGGTGTGGAGTCATAGAACCATGGAATTGTYMSRGTTGGAAAGGACCTCTGAGATCATTGATCCAACTGCTCACCCTGCGCTGCCAGGGCCACACTCACCCGTATCCCTAAACACCACATCCAGGCATTTTTTTTTAACACCTCCCAGGATGGTGACTCCACCACTGCCCCAGGTAGCTCATGGMAGTGCTCGACAACCCTTTCCAGGAAGATATTTTCCCTGATATCCAACTAAGCCTCCCCTAGTGCAACTTAGGGCCATTTCCTCTTGTCCCATCCCTTATTCCCCTGGAGTCTCGGCCCCCCTGGCTGCCCCCTCSTGTCAGGGAGTTGTGCAGAACCAGAAGGTCCCCCCTAAGCCTCCTTTTCTCCAAGCTGAGCCCCTTTCCCAGCTCCCTCAGCCACTCCTGGTGCTCCAGCCCCTTCCCCAGCTCCGTTCCCTTCCCTGGACACGCTCCAGCACWTCAATGTCTCTTTTGAAGTGAGGAGCCCAAAATGGGACACAGGTTTTGAGATGTAGCCTCACCTGTGCTGACTACAGGGGGGAARGCACATGGAAAGGTATTTCCATGCACAGTGTATCCACTGTACTCAAGGAAAGCCTTCCAAGCCTCCAGCTCCCATCCTGACAAACCTCCATCCACACACAGCTGCAGGAGTGATGACCTCTTCCCAAACTTCTCCATCCCAATGKAGGGATCGTGGCTCCACCACGAAGTGAGCCTCGGGTCCTAACAGTGGAGATGCCACAGCTCGGAAGCAGAGATGCCAACGTTGCTCATCTCCTTCTGCCTATTTTTTCCCACATGGCTTTTTTTTCAGAAACAAATAAACAGGGAGAAAGATTGCAACCTTTTCCCAAATTTCCAACTTTTACCCCTGACGAGGACGTGTTTGGTGTCTGATTGCGCTCCCTACGATGCACCAGTTGCTGCTACTGGGGTTGGATTGTTTTTAAACACTCTGGGATTTTGATGATAATAATAACACCTCACTGCACAGGAAAACTCTGGCTTGATTTTCCACCTCCTCTTGGCTCCGGTGTTCCCCCTCCCGCCAAGCCAGGAGGCTGGGATGAGCCTGATTGCTCATCAGCTGCAGTCGTCAAGGGCAGTGCCTGGGCTTTGCATCTCCTCTTTGCCATCAGCAGGTCCCGTGGGTGGCAAAAATCCGTGAGGGGCTACTTAGAGCTCCCCAAATCACACCTGAAGATGTTCAATGAGAGTTCAGCTTCACAGACAGCATTGTGGTACTGGAGGAGAGATGATCAGAGACACCCTGGGGTCAGGTCCGTGCTGCCCAAGGCACGGGATCCTGAGAGGAGTGGGGTGAGAAGGTTTCTCTCTCCCAGATGACACAGTTAAAGCCACGTCACCAGTCCATGCGCCCGCCGTGGTTCATTTTTGGTGAGAAACCAATCRAAAGAGTGTTTCTCTTAGCACAGTGATCGGAACAAATTGGCTGCAGAAGCGGAGAGGGAGAAGTAAACAAAGCTGTTAACTTGTCAATGACTTGACTGATCAACCGTGGGGAATCGCTGGAGAGGGCTGATGAGCCCTGCAGATAATCAATGGACCCGGCACCGCCGGGGCTGCAGCTGCTGCTGCGCTGAGCTGCGGAGCTCCAGAGACGTGGAGAGGCCTTGGAGCCCACGGGCTGGGCTTGGCCAGGGGATGGTGGGGAATAAAACCTGCCCTGTGCACGTGCATCCCATGCTGGAGCACGTGCGGAGCGGAGCAGACCGGAGAGGATTACGGACTCTGGGTTTAGCCTCAGGGAGGGCTTGGCCAAAGCTCATCCCACCGTGTCCCCCTGGCTCCTTCCCGGCATGAGGGGCTGCTCATCCCTCCCCTGGAAGGAAACCAGAGAGGTGCTGCTGGAAAAGCTATTACTGTTTCAAAGGAAAAGCATCAAACACCCAAGGACCGGGTGATTCCTTCTGCAAATCGAGCTGTTTTCTTGACAGATCAAAACAAAATGCAGACGCTTTAGATGCTGTGCTGTTTTAATCCCGCTGTTTAAAATCCTCCCCTCCCCCTCCACCCCCTCACATGAGAGCGCTGGGCACCAATCCTGTCCCCATTAATCCCTGTTTGGCACTTCTCTTGCCACTATGGATGTTTTTCTGCTCCTCCCCTTTCACAAATTCACCCATTTTTGCAATAACTCATTTTCCCTCTAAGGAGGAGACTTTAGATTTAAGAATCCTTGGCCACAGAGTCATGGAATCATATGAAGATTGTACTTCCCCCCCCCCCCCCCAGGTTAAATTACTAACATTAAATTCCTGATTTTTCTATCTGTGGGGAAAGTTTAAAACCATTCAGGCTATGTCAGCCAGCTGCCAAAACTGCTTATCCTGGGGAAATCCTGGGGATATGAGTCACCCCCCCAGTCCTGGATGAGCTTGGAGGTGTCACCTCCCCTCGRGGGGGTTTTTACCCCTTTGGCAGTGATGCTGCATTTCGTTTTTCCTACCTACATCATCTTGACTTATCCTGCCGCACAATAGACATGACTAATAGCTTAACCATTATTTTGGGTAATCCAATTTCATCACGTGGTTTGTGTTTCCTCAAATCGTTTAACAGGATTAGTCCTTTTCCGGGGTCTTCCCACCCCACTCCACCCCCRTAGCAGGATGTCTTTAGCCAGATTTATGGATGCTGGCATGTTGGAGAGCTAATTCTCCTCCGTGTTTATCCTCCTCCTCAGTGCAAAGTGAATCTTAGTGCTGTGAGGCTGCTCAAACTCGCCTTTTCCTCTACTCCAGCTCTTATTTTCCACCTGTGGTTGAGGMCTTTGCAACTTTACACCTCGATGTGCAATTCCTTTGAGGCTGGC
Source organism: Amblyornis subalaris (assembly GCA_018881555.1). Taxonomy (NCBI): domain Eukaryota; kingdom Metazoa; phylum Chordata; class Aves; order Passeriformes; family Ptilonorhynchidae; genus Amblyornis; species Amblyornis subalaris. The sequence continues at coordinate 1,423,205 of JACAXG010000038.1, read as the reverse complement.
AGGAAAAAGTCAGTGGTGAATGGAGGCAGACKCTCCCAGGTCTTCATCAGTGTAAGAAATCTGCTGCTTGGGGATCTTGAAGGTGGTGCTGGGCTGGGACCTCATGTTCAGGATCACTGGAGCTGCCAAATCCACACATTTCAGGGCAGAAATGATTGGCACAGCAGGCAGGAATGGCTCGGGCCTTCCTGCCCTTGGAACAGAGAGTTGTTGGCTATCTGGGGCTTCTCAGAGGATTTTCTTTTTCATGGCTGGCTCCTAAAGCCCCTCTGAAACTTTGACCTGGTCCTGAGCTCGGGATGTTTTCAAGGGCTTTGTGGTTTGATCTCTGCAGAACAGGAGGGTTTGGCCTCTCTGTGGCACAGAGAGAGGAGACAGACCTTGGGCCAGGTCGATATCAACTCTTCAAGGATGGTGACCAACCTCAGACATGCCAAACAGCTCAGGGATGCTTTGGGCCACCAAAAATAGTGCCCACCAGCCTGACTCAGCTCCATCATCTGACTTTCCAGCCCCAGCTCCAAGTTAACTCAGTGAGTGCCCCTAAAGCTGCTCCTTCCCCATGACAGCCGCTGTTCCCACCCCATYGCTCGGGCTTGTTCCTCGTTCCTGAGGCTCTGCCTGACTCCTGGCATGTCCTCAGGTTCGTGTGAGGCACAGCTCCTTCCCTGGCAGGTTCCCTGGCCCATCCTGCCAGAACAGTTAATTACTCAGGGCTCAACTGTGTCTAGATCAGATGGTTCACRTTAGGATTATCAACGGGATATCAGGTTCACGTCAGGATTATCAACGGAGGCAGCTGAGCCCGGAGGTGGCACCCTGCGTGAGATGGGCTGAGCCCTAATTTTGTGGGAATCTTCTCGCAGAAGATGCCAAGGGCAGGGATTTCTGTGTCAGGAACGTGGGCTTCTGCCGGCTGAAGTGTGAGCGACTTGGGGATCTGCCAAGTCACGAGGAGGAATAATAAATATCCAAAGCGTGTTCCCTCTGTGTGAGGGCAAACACAGAGGCAGCTCACAGGGGAAGGAGAATAAAGTCATGAGTTCACCAAAAGATCTGTTCATCTTTTCAGTATGAAATTCATCCATGGAATCACAGAATTGCTCAGCTTGGAAAAGACCCRTAAGATCATCGAGTCCAACCGTTCCCCTGGCACTGCCAAGGCCACCACTAACCCRTGTCCCCAAATGCCACATCYACACATCTCCTAAATCCCTGGGGACTCCACCACTGCCCTGGGCAGGCTGTGCCAGGGCTATTCAAACTTTTTGGGGAAGAAATTGTTCCTAATATCCAATATAAACCTTCCCTGGTGCAACTTGAGGCTATTTGTTCTTCTCCTATTGCTTGTTACTTGAGACAACAAACCAACCCCCACCTCACTACAACCAGCTGTAGAGATCCATAAARTCTCCCCTGAGCCTCCTTTTTTCCAGCTGAAACAACCCCAGGTCCCTCAGCCATCCATCAATTCAACCATCCACCCATCCATCCCCAAAATTATGCTCAAGTCCCTTTTCTCACCCAAGCCTCTGGAATGCCCTTTGACACCCTGGGACAACTCTGCCCCTCTCAGCCATGTCATGGGAAAATGATCCAACGTGGCTGTGTCCTGGAGCAACAGCCTGACCCCAACAGCTCTGTGATTATCTATCGACTTCTGCATAAACCAGCACGAAACAGCACTTCACAAAAAAAAGAAAAGAAAAAAAAAGAAAAAGACATCTCCAAAAGTAACAACCGTGAAGTTCTTCACTACCCACTTCAGTAACAAAGTGGAGCTGAGCAATAAGCGTTGGTTGATGCTTTACAAACAATCTTCTAATCCAGAGACAACATCCTGCCTTTTCTCTTTGCTTTAACATTTGCCAGCAGCTCCCAGAGCGGAACAGAAAGCCAAGGATATCTTTGAGACCTGAAGTGAACAGAGTTACTCCCTGATCTCATGCTAGATGAGACCAGAATCCCTTTGGGGCTTCTCTGGGGKGGGTTGTGCAAGGGTAGGTGCTGGGTACCCCAAACAATCATGCCAAGATAACTCCATGCCAGGTGGAGAGGAAGCTCGGGGTGCACAGCACGTCCTTGGCACAGCTACCACTGTCACCCTGATTTGGRGAGGAGAGGCTTCCCTGCCCCAGCTCAGCTTCTGCCAGCTTTTCCCTTGCTTCTCCTCGATTTGCTGTTTCCTGCTGGACCCAGCTCGACTTCCCAGCTCCAGCTCAGCAGTGGATCCACATTYCAATTGCCTACGTATGGTGGGATGAGCCCCCTGACTGCCGGTGTCCAGTCTGGGTACTGGGGAAAGCACCAGGACACGTGGTCCTGGGGGGTGTGTGGGTACCACTGGGTTTGTTGTGGGACACCAGCATCCATGGGGTTTTCYCATTCTCCTGCCATGCCCGTTTGCCTGCATTTTGCTGCTGTCCTGCCAGCTCTTTTCCAAGGGTGGCACTTGAGGAATTGGTCAAATGAGCAATAACTGATGCTGCTGCAATCACCAAATCCCCACTGGTTTACTGGGGACAGTGACAGGGAGAGAAGTCAATGCTCACAGATTTGTCCCCTGTTTAAACCCACCTCTAGCCCCTGAAATCTGCAATAAGGGAGCAAAGAGGGAATCAAGCAGTGAAATCCCTTGGGAAAGCACATGCAGGGGGGTGTGGCACCTCYGTCCCTATCCCGTGTCCTCCTTGCACGCCCTGCTTCATCCTTCACACCTCGCTCGTCCCTGGCCATGTTCTCCCCATTCTGGCACGAGAGCAGAAAAGCCTCAAACAGAGCTGAAGGCCTCTTAAATCAACGTCTTTCCTGACTCAGAAGCTGTAAGAGGATTCATTATTTATATGGCAGAAACACAAAAGCTTAGCATATTTTAAGCTGTCTGAAACAACTTCAAGGGAACTCTTCCTCTGTCTTCTTTTTTTTTTAACAAAACACATTGAGATGTCTCTGAACCGAGCAGCAGGAGGAAACTGGGTTTTTTTTTCTTTCAAAAGATAAAATAATATGTATAGATTGAGGAAGAGAAACAAAAAACCCCCCGATCTAGCTTGAGATCACCAAGGAATGCCCRTCAGGGGATGTTCCCTGTGAGGTGTTGGCATAATCCTTGGACAGGCTCTCTTATGACATGGAAWCGAGGTTATGGCAGTGGGAGAGGTCAAGGAGGCAGCTCTGCTCCTTCACAAGCACATGCAGCCGTGTCCTTCAGAGGCAGCAGCAGAGGAGGTGCTGGGTGTCCTTTTTTCCCCTCTTTCTCCCCATTTTTACATTTTCAATTTAGTCACAGCATCTCTAATTTCCTTAGATCTGAAGCCACCTCGTGAGACTGGAAGGGAACGATACAGAAGGAAGATGAGGGGGAAAAAAACCACCAGTAATCTTGTAAAAGTCAGTTTTGAAAAATCAATTTTCTTGTGTGACAAGATTTGCTTAAGGCTTTTCGTTCTGTGAAATCAGCCCATCATCCTGCCGGAACGCATGAAGGAAGTGGCAAGTGTGGTTTGGAATAACTCAGATTAAAGACTGCTAAATTAGGCTCGAAAAGCTGCCACTTCTTGCAAAGGGAGAGGAGAGCTGGCCAGAGGAGGCAATGATGCTCCCTTCCCAATCACATTCCCACCTCCAGGAGCATGACTTSAAGGAGAGGTGGCTGACAAGGCTGGGAAAACACAAGCACAACCCTAAGGTCTGCTGGAAATGAGATGCTGCTTCGGAGACAGGTTCACTCCAACGCTGGGACACTGCTGGAGCACAGTTTGGGAGACTCCTGATGCTGCCAGCTCCTGGGATTCCAGTGGTCCTGGCCAGGATGGTGACACCACCATGTTTTTGTGAGCCCTCCTGGAACACCAAACCCCCTCTGGCAGYCCCCTCCATCGGAGAGGCTCCGTCCGGCCCCGCTTTGGGCTGGCTGCTCCATCACTCTTTGCTTTGGTGCCTTTCATCATCTCTACGTCAGGGACGGTGCTCACCAGCACAAAGCGTTTTCCTTCCCCCRCCTTTTCCCCCCTTCCGTCAGACTCTCTCTCCTCTACGCTCTCTCCTAATTAGTTCAAGCTGCCTCCGAACATCTCCCRCCCGCTTGTTCCCATTACCTTGACAAGCCAGGGAACGGGAAGACAAATCTCCCTGTCCTCACACCTCCATGAGCAAAGGAGGCTCTTCCAACCCTGTCTTCCCAGCCTCTCCTGGAGCTGTGTGCCTTGGCAGAGCCCCCCCCCAGCAGCCCAGTCTCTCTTCCCAGCTGCAGGGATAGTTGTGCCTTTTATTTTACTTTATTTCCCTTTTTTAAAGCCTGCCTCTCCCTCTCCACCTGCCACCCAGCCACGCTCCGCTCCCTGTCACAGGGAGCTGCCAGATGGGGCTGATGCATCACGAAGGAGATCTGAAGAATTCATTTCCCGTTATTTTTTTTCTTCCCCCAGCTTTCATTTTCACTTCAGAGCAAAGGTCCAGTTGTCTGGGAGGAAGCTACAAAGACAAACCCAGGCAGGAAAACAGAGATAGTCAGGAAAAATGTTACAGTGCCGATAACTYGAGACCTCGGTGTGCTTTGCATTTATTTCAACTCCCGCTTTAGCTGCATTTTGCTATGTCTATAAATTAGATTTATTCTGTTACTGCTGTGAAATGCCTGCGGGCCCCTTCCCCACTCCAGCTTCTCCTCCCTCCCCTGCCGAGTTTGKCTGTGGGAGGCAGCAGGAGAGGTGACAGCCCTGCCGAGGGACAACATATGGACTCGCAGCGTCCTGCCGCTGGACAGACGGCACCTCGGCCGTCGGGGGGGAGGGAGCAGATGGGAGCAGGGGGGAGGAAGGCAACAAAAACTGCACACTGGCGGAAATGAGAACTTTCCCAAGCTGGACTGGAGGACGGAGCTGGCGGGAGGTGGGGGGAGAAGGTCCAAAGTGTGCCAAGAAAYGGCGGCGAAACCAAAGTGACCATTTCACTTGAAGATGCTGAGATGCCTCTGGTCTGGACCAGACATTTGTTCAGCTGCTCCCCACTACAACTCTGGACAGCCTCCTGGGCAGCTCGGACCCCTGAGGCTCCGCAGAACCTTATAGGGCTGCCCCAAGTCATAAAATCCCAAAATGGTTTGGGTGGGAAGGGACCTTRAGGCTCATCTCATTCCAACACCTTCCACTAGACCAGGTTGCTCCAAACCCCATCCAACTCAGCCTTGAAAGGGTCCCTGTGCGGTTCCAGGTGCTTTTCCCATGAGTGTGACACTGAGTGTGATAGACATGGAGGAACCCACGGACTTCGCACCTCGTCTGCAGTCACTGGGCCCCTGCAGCATTTCAAACCCTTGACAGTTCATTTTAAATATTAGCAGAGATGTGATTGTAATTTAATAAGATTGAATATTGAGATCCCTCTTCCTTGGCAGAGACTGGGCCAGTTCAGTTGTGGTCTCRGTGATGGGAAGCTCTGGGAATGCAGGGCATGGGGGGATGGTCAATTTTATTCTGGGTCTTCCATGAACAGGCAGAGGAAAGCAAGGAGCACAAACACACACCAACTCCTGGGAGGCACTTTTCAAAGCCACTGGAATTGCATATTAAAATATATCCAGGTTTTATAGCGCCAGAAGAGGGAAAACKGCCCCTGCTGTGGCTTGGCTGGAGGCAGTGCCAGGCGTGCTCGTTAAATGGATCGTTTGCCACTTCTCCCTCAAAAGTTGCCAATGGAATCATCGTCCTGGGTCTCTGCATCAGCTCCCCACGATCCAATAATCCCTTCTGGCCTTTTCAGCCTGCGGATCTGTGAACACATTCAGCTGGATGGAAGGGGCAGGGACAACTCTGGTGCCGTGAAAGGGCACTGAACTCCAAATATGCCTTGCCCTGGCCTTTCCCCTGGGAACAGGGATCTGTGCGCACCCAGAAGCTCGACTGACCAAGCAAAGGAGCTATGGAGATCTAGCTGGACAAGAGACATTTTGCTCCCAGAGTCTTGGATGACTTCTGCTCATCCAACCTGGCAGCAGGAAACAATTCCCATGACTCTTCCTTCCCTAAGACCTGAATTCCTTGGCTCTGTTATAGATGTGGCTTCCTCATGCTGAGAGGAACAGGGTGCACTCATCAATCAGCCCAGCTCTTGCACTGCCTGCATGTGGGAGGCAGTTTTATTTCACTTTCCCTTTTATCCTGCTTTGGATGTATCCCTGGGGGCAGCCCTCTGGCATGGGGGTCCYCATCCAAACAGGTCTGATCCCTGGGAAGTGAGCATAAGGAGTCAGGGATGGGAATCCCTGGGTTCTGCACATGAATCGGTGACTTGGGACAAGAGGAAAGCCTCAAATTCCATCAGGGAGGTTTAGATTGGATATTAGGGAACATTCCTTCACTGAAAGGTGGGTCAGGCATTGGAACAGCCTGCTCAGGACAGTGGTGGAATCACCATCCCTGGAGGGATTTAAAAGACATGTGGATGTGGCACCTGGGGACATGGGTTAGTGGTGGCCATGGAAGTGCAGGGATAACAGTTGGACTCGATGATCTTAGAGGGCTTTTCCAACCTAATTGATTCTGTGATTCCATGACTTGCTGACCTTTGTTCTGGGCTCTTCCCTGTGCTAAAAGCAACCACTCACGGAGGGCAGGGGCTGTCTCTCGGCTCTTGCCTTGGGGGTTTGTTTTGGAGAAGCTGGGCCTGTGTGTTGAGCCCATGACTGACTGATGGTGGATGTGCTCCTGGCAATGAATTGGTCCATCCAGCCACGTTTACTGGGGCAGTGAAAGTGCAACGATTCTGCCAAGCCAAGCAAGGGCTGGCCAGCTGCTCATTCCCTCCTCCATTCCCCATCCCTTGGATAAGGCTCTCCCAGTTCTGTGCTGCTCTTCCACCCAGTGTTACCCTCACCCTGTCATTCCCTGGCTCTTTGCCTGGCACCGAAGCAATGCTGAGCCACCAGGGAGCTGGTTCAAGTGTCTGAGCAAACTTCCAGGCCGTTTCCAGCAGGACATGGGGCACGTGCTCTTGGAGAACTTGACTCCCCCGTGGCAGCCTGAGTTGTCTCATGAATAAATCTGGTGAGATGCCAGCAGGTCCCTGAACGGTGCAGACAAGGCTCGAAGGGTAAAGAGCAGCAACGCCCTGTGGAGTTTGAACTTCTCCTCTTGGTTTGTTCAAACAAACTGTAGGAATGTGTCTCCACGGAGCAAACGCCTCTGAGATGCACAGGGTAAGGCAGGCAGGCGAAGCTCAGCTGGTGCACGTTGTAATTTTCTCTTTCTGTCTCACAGCTCCCCAACATTGGGTGCAATTTTTCCATATCTCCCTGAACCCCAAAAAATCTGCCCCTTTTTCCCACAAGATCAGCAGCCAAAACACCCCAGACCTGTACCTGGGCATGGCGTACAATCCTTGGGGACACCAGATCTGCTGAAGGCACTTGGGCTCCTCATCCATATGTTTCCCTAAGGCTGGGTGGGAAATGCCTGCCCTGTGTCCCTCTCAGAGCCAGAACCCTGTGGAGCAGGCTGGAGGAACAGGACCAGCGATCTTTTCCCTGTTGTCGTCCCTTTGTTTTCCCTGTGCAAAGCCAGAGGGAAGCCAGGACACTGCCTCCCACCAGGTGTGTTCCAGCCCCAAAGCCTTTAAAGAAAACCTCGTTAGGAAGCAGCTGAGTTTGGATTAATATTTGATGAGCGACAGCGAGCTGCTGTTCAGAGATAAAACAGTATTTACTGAGCAAGGCCTTTCCCGCCGCCCGGAGCCCACTGAGCAAACAAACAAACAGCGCTCCGAGGGGAGGGGAGGGGAGGACAGGAAGATGCTGTGGGTGGCTCTGAGCTCTGGCCCAGCAGGACCAGGTGGATGCTGGGGTTCGAGCCCTGACCTGCAGCTGCTGCTCACAAAGGTTGATGCAGGACTTGGGCAGGCATCGTCCCTGGCTTCAGGGTGGGCGGAACTTACCTGGACCGCACATGGTGCGATCCCTCCGTGGCTGCGGGATGGGAAGAAGTGGGCCAGCACCGTCCCTTGGGTGGCTGAGGAATAAATGCCCCCCGGCTCCCCCCGACCTCTGCTCCTGCTGCAGCACCTGCTGGACCTTCTGCCACATCCCACACGGCTATGGAGAGCTGTGTGTTCTCACAGCTGCCGTGCTCTGCACCTTGCAGCAGCTAGGAGGGATSTCTCCCTCTCCTATGTCTGTGCGTCTGTCCGTCAGTCCCACGCCTTGCTTTGGAAGCGCAGTGGTCCCCAGAMCTGCAGCTGGTGCTGGAGGGTGGCTCCAAATGTCCCCCTCTGCCTCCAAAGATAACATTATTTGCGAAGGTCTCCGCCAGCCCTGGAGGAGAGCACGGGATGCAGGATTGAGATTTGTATCACTGCCCTGCCTGCACCAGCTCCCCATCGCTCCGCGAAAATAATCATCAGCCRAGGAGCCCGAAAGGCTCGGGGACTCTGCCTCCTGCAATATTAAACCTTCCCATTTTCTTCTGCCACTTTAAAGATTCTCTTTCTTACTGCGAGTGATAAATAATAACAGCGAAAAAACACCCCACAGACACACAACAGACATCAAAAGCCACGAGAAGATTGGCAAATAGAGAGATCTGAAGGGAGCAAAGAGGAGGCCTGGTTGGGAGTCGGTTCACGTAGCCCCGACTTCTGCTGCTTTCCATTAATTTCAGCCGCCATCGCAGGTGGCAGAACAACGGCGACAGCTAATTACTCTCCCTTTCCCTTCCCTGCCCGTTTGCTTGCAGCGAAAGAAAGCCAGTAAATTCCCAAACTCCCCCCTCTCCACGCCACGACTGCCCACCACGCTGCAGAGGTGCGTGGGAGGTGGGTTGTGGAGGTGGGATGTGTCCCCTCGGGTTGTCGAGGTGGGATGTGCCCTCTCGGGYTGTGGAAGTGGGATGTGCCCTCACGGGTGGTTGAGGTGGGATGTGCCCTCACGGGCTGTGGAAGTGGGATGTGCCCTCTCGGGTGGTTGAGATGGGATGTGCCCTTGTGAGTTGTCGAGGTGGGATGTGCCCTCGTGTGTGCCCGCTGCCCGCCGGAGCCGTTGGCTGCTCCAGCCTGGCACYGGGATGCTCCTGCAGCAAATGGGCTGGCAGAGGCTGGGAGTGCCTCGAGGCAGAGGGAGAGGAAGGGTCAGCGTTCCCCTACCACCCTTGGGACACCAGGGAGCATCTTCGGGCTTCCAGCCCCATGTCCATGGCGCTAAGGCAGGTAGGGACACATTTATGGAAGTGCTGCCAAGCAGCCCAGGTCCCCTCAAGCCTTCTCCAAGTGGAAGATGCTGCACTGGCAGCAGCCCCAAGGAGCTTTTTGGTGGGCTGAGCTGCTCTTCGTGTTCCCAGACAGAGGTGGGATAAGCCCAGGCCAGATGGGATAAAAGACCCTACAGAAGCTGTTGGATGTGTCTGTGCAAAGCTTGCTCTACGCAGAGAGAGGGAAAACATGGAAAAGAGCAAACCCCTGCTGCCAGAGGGGTTCAACCCTGTGCCAGAACGCCCTGCTCAGGATGGCTGTGACACCTCGCCAGCCCCTGCCTGGCTCCCTCCGCTGGCTGTCGGTGACACCAGCCTGTCCCGTGTCCGGAGCGAGTGACAGCCCAGGTGACACCGTGGGCGAGCAAACCTCCCCGGGGAAAAGAGGCTCCTCGTCAAGAAAAGGCTGCTGCCAGCGGGGGAGGAGGGCTGGGATTTCAGCTCCTCCAGGAAAGGAGCAGAGGAGCTGTGCCTCCGGCACAGGACACCCTGGCCCCAGCCCTGCCTGCTTCCCACCGGTGTGAGATGCCAGCGGATTTTGAGGAAGAGGGATTCTGACTTAGAAAATGCCACTGAGGCCAAAGATTTTGTGAAAATCTGTCAATTTTGAGAAAATGCCATTAACCCTCAGCCAGAAGAGAAGACATGGGGCAGGCTGTAACTTTCCACTCTGGCTCTGGGAGTGGATCGCTCCGAGGTCTCCTTTCCAACCAGGTTTTCCCTGCATTAAAATCCACCCGTTTGTGATTATATAAGGGAGCATGAAGAAAACATCATAAGGAAAATGCAGCTGCCTCGATTTCATCAWAAATATGTTCTCTATAGGGGCAGAAGGGGATTTTTATCTCCTGGGGAATTGTGTTGAATTTTATTTCTTTTCCCTTGCCCTCATAATGAAGAGAGTGAAGGGTCTGGGCTTAAAATCTTGGGTCAGCAGGGTCATGGGTGTAGTTTAGTGGCTTCTTTAGTGGCTTTCCCAGCCAGAAAAACATGGGATGCAAAACTTATTGTTCCTTAAAAATTCCAATAAGGTGACAGCTTGCTGGTGTACTGGTAGCAGGGATGGCCCTGCAGAGCTGGCTGTGGATTTATGCCTGGAAAAGGGGATTTATGTTGTTTAAACATTTTCCCTTTGTGTTCAGAGTTGTTTACTGATGAACATATGCGGGGGGATTAAAAATAAATATCAGCTGAAGATCTGGGATCTCCATCCCAGGATGAGGGAAGCCATAGGAGATGTATCAGTGGTTGTTGCCTGAGGTGAAAAAAAATCACACTTTCTCCCTGTTGTTTGTTTTTAAGGCAGAATAAACTCATTTTCACCAGTGGTGGGGTCCTGAGCGACTCTGGGGATCTCTCTGAGCTTGTGTTCTGCCTTCTCAACCCTCCAGATATCTCAGTGCTGGGGCTTTACACATCCCACCCTTCTCTCCCTGCCCGTGTCGAGGTGCGGGGGGCTCCTTGCTCAGATGTCCCACTCCAGAGGACTCCAAGCTTCAGTGCTGAAACATCTGCCACCTTTCCTTAGTGCAGAGCTTTGGGATCTTTGAGAAGGGAAACAAATCGCCCCACTCATCCATCAGAGCCATTAAGCAGAAGGAAGCCCCAGCGAGTGCTGCTGAGTCCTGTTTGCTTGTCACAGTGGTAGGGGAAAACCTCGTGTGAAGTTTACATGTGAAGGGAATTCAAGAAATGGAAATCCCAAAGTGCTTGAATCTGTCATGCCTCTTCCCCCCCCCCCCCCCCCCCCAATCCCTTTTATGGGAAAACAGAATTTGAAAAAACCATGCAGTTAGTTGAAATAGTAAAATCCATCATGAAACGAACCCCAAAGCCATTTGCAGCAAAGTAGAAACGCAGAGGCTCAGGGAATAGGAAGGGTGACAAGACCTGTGGCCTTGGGATGGGTGAGAAGGAAGGAAGAGGGCAGAGGGTGGCATTTGCAGCCAGAGGGGACAGCAAAAAACCTGTGATACTGAGCAAAGATGGGAGGGATGTGTTGGTTCCACTTCTGCTTGGTGGAGAAAAGCAACCTAGCATGGCTTGGGCATGGATCCAGAGGGTGGAAAGAGCCAAGAGGAATCAGAGAATCCCAGCATGGTTTGTGTTGGAAAGGCACCTTAAAACTCCTCTCATTCCACCCCCTGCCATGGGCAGGGACACCTTCCACTATCCCAGGTTGCTCCAAGCCCCGTCCAACCTGGCCTGGGACACTTCCAGGGATGGCAACAGCTTCTCCGGGCACCTTGTGCCAGGGCCTCACCATCCTCACAGGGAAAATTCCTTCCCAATGTCCCATCTAACCCTGCTCTCTGTCAGTGGGAAGCCATTCCCACTTGTCCAAAATCCCTGTCCGAGGAAGGGGAAACCCCACAAGGGATCAGCCCAGCTGGGTTCAGGGATGATGTGGAAGGTCTCATTGTTGAGGATCAGTTTCCACCGTCAGATTCCACAGCCAGAGGCGGTTGTTCCGCCTTGGACTGCACCAGGATCAATCCTGGAGTAAGAACCACGTGGGCCCTTCACCCAGCCTGCCACACACTTCATTTTCCTACTAGCTGTAAATATGAAACCAGGGCTATTTGTATCTTTGACATTAATTGACTTCTCAAATTAATAACTCTTCTGTGTAACCAGGAACACAATGATTGCTTTGTTGTGCTGATATCCAGCTGGAAGGAACCGTTCCTACCAGGAAACTCGATTGTACTAATTAAGCTGTACGAGCCTAACAGGAGGCGGGTCATGGTAACCTGTCCCCGGAGGTGCCTCCTCTGTTATTATCCATGGATGGTTCTGCAGAGCCAGAATGGATGCTGAGCCTGTGTGTGCGTGCTCAGGCCTTCCAGGCAGAAGGGATGAGTGGCTGATGGGGGAGGTGGGACAGGGATGTACCTGGTTACACAATGCTCTCTTCTCCCACAGTGTGCTGACAGCCTGCCCCGCTTTCCATTCCCATATTTTGTCTGCTTACGCAAAAAAACCTGTGAGAGAAGAGGTGTTTTCTGACGTAGGAACCCTTACAGCCAAAGCCAAGGGCCCACGGCAGTGACTCTGCCCAGTGCAGAGCATCTGCTGCCCTGCAGTGACCGACTGGACGTGGCAGGGGGAGCAGGACACGGCCGTGCTCAGAGTCCTGCTCATCCACCCCTGCATGAGCACTCACAGAATCACAGAATCTCCTGAGCTGSAAGGGGCCCACAGGGATCATCCAGTCCAGCTCCTGGCCCTGCACAGACACCCCAACAATCCCACCCTGTGCATCCCTGGGAGCGTTGTCCAAACGCTTCTGGAGCTCTGGCAGCCTTGGGGCCGGGACCATTCCTTGGGGAGCCTGTTCAGTGCCCCCTGGGGGAAGAGCCTTTTCCTGATATCCAACCTAAACCTTCTCATCCATTCCCTCACATGCTGTCACTGGGCACCAGAGAGAAGAGATGACCAAAGGAGGCTCGGGGCTGGCAGGGACCCCACACACAACTSACATCCCACACCTCCTGCAGCAGCAAGCGATGCATTTCCTCCTCCTGCAAATCTCAACCGCTCGTGCCCTGCTCTGGGCTCCCCATGGCCAGTGCAGGGGCATTGCAGACCATGGCAGCAGTGAGGATCCCAAACCCTCAAGGAGAATGTCCCACCCAGAGAGAGCCCACCCCCAACACACCCCCACCTCTCCAGCCCCTGCGCCTCTGCTCCGGCCCCTCCTGAGCTCCGCTCCACCCTGCTGGGCACAGAGAGGCTTTTGGCGGTCGCTTAAGGGTTACACGGAGATGGCAACGGAGCCGCTTTGTTCAAATCATAAAAGAGTGGGCAAAAAAGAGAGAGGCATTTTCCCATAATAGGCTTTTCGCTCGGCGCGCGCTGCTCGCGCTGTCCCCAAACAGATGGCTCCGCCAGCTCGGTGCCAGGCCCCTCCATCCACTCCAAGCGCCGATGGATCCCTGGCCGAGGAGCTGCTGCACGCAGCAGAATGCAGAGGACGCCCAGTGAGCGGCAAAAGCGGAGCCTCTCAACGTGCAACGACCTCATCGAGGCAAGGAGCGGCACCAGGGAGCCGTCGGAGTGTGGGATAAGGACGGTGCCACAGCAGGGCTGTGCTGCTCTGCAGGGATGAGGGGCTGGCTCCAGCCGTGGCAGCCCCCCGGCTGGGGGACAGCAGAGTCTGTGGGGATGGGCCACAAGGAGCACCAAGCAGTGAGAAACACGGCAGGAGGTGGAATGGCCGCCAGAAACCGCAGCCAGAGGTGCTCAGCTCTTTGGGGTCACCCGGAGGTGAAGCCTTGCAGGGGGAAGGTGAGGTGCTCTCAGCAGAGGGCTGGGCTGGGGTGTGTGGTGCCAGCAGTGCCACCTTACCTGTACTGGGTGACGGCRGGGTTGGCCTTGGCGGAGCAGTGGAACTTCACAGTGTTGTCCTCCAGCACCGGCTGCGGCTCCACGGACAGGTTCACCAGGGGCGGGTCTGCAGAGGGAGACACAGCCCCATGAGCCACCCCAAGACACGGTGCAGCAGCCCCTGCCCGCTCCCTGCCAGGTTCCCAGGCTGCAAAGCAAGATYTGGCCCTAGGAAAGCCTGGCAAAAGCACTGAGACTCCTTGGTKCTGTGATATCACAGAGTCCCAGAATGGTTTGGGTTGGAAGGGACCTTAAAGCTCATCCCGTTCCAGCCCCTGCCATGGCATTCCACTAGCCCAGATTGCTCCAAGCCCTGTCCAACCTGGCCTTGGACACTTCCAGCTGCTCYGGACAATCTGTGCCAGGGCCTCCCCACCCTCACAGGGAAGAATTTCTTACTGGAATCTCATCTAACCCTGCCCTCTGGCAGTGGGAAGCCATTTTTCAGTTTAAAGCCATATAACAATTGTCAGACAGGCTGATGCCATGAACGCTGCTCTTCTCTTGGAGGGCTTCAGTGAATAAGACAGGAAGAGGAGCCACAGACATCATTTGATGTAACATTTCACTTGGAAGATGTGACTGCTGGCTCTGATTCCCATTTAAGGACATAAACTCGCCCGCTTTGAGAYGCTCCTGTTTAATATCTCGCCGTATAACGATGATCTTTTGTCTATCCTCTAACTTGAAAGTGGCATTTCTGCTCTTTCATCAGCCTAATCATCTCTGCCAAGCCCTTGCTGGTGTCACAGGCTACTCTGGTCTTCAAACTGCTCCTAGGCTTCTCTCCTTTTCACATGAAAAGCATCTAAATGCTCTAGCAGCAAATAAAATTAAGGAAAGAACCGATGAAAGCAAGCGGGAAATGGTTGCAAAGTTTAGATGAAGAATATCCAGAGCTGTTTTGATTTTTCATGATGACTGACGGGGGTGTCAGGCCTTCACTTTTAGGTTTGAAGCGTGGGATCTCATTTGAGAGGTAAAAGCAGACAGAAATGGCCTTGTGAAGGGTTCTTTGGTGCCCGAAGGACCAACTGTCCCATGGCAGAGGGAGCTGGGGCTCATGGAGCCTGCTGAGGGGCTCTCCTGCCCTCGAGGTGGGAATCTGCTGCACATGTGCAAAAATATATCCTAAAATAGGACATGTTACACCTTCACCCCTACCTGCTGCATGTCTCCTCTTCCAAGTGTCTCAGCAATGTCTGTCCCAGCTGGAAAACGGGGAAAGGCTGCAGCTGACAGGGTATGGGGTCAGAGAAGGTAGTTGGTACCCCTGGGCACCTCTCTAGGCCTCACATGTGCTCCATCCCAGAGCCCCGTGCTGGGGTGTGGGGTCAGCGCTGCTGGGCTGGACATGGCTGAGCGCTCGAGTTCCTGCCCGGAGGCTGCGGAGCCAYGGCTCCATCCGAGCCCGGGGAGCGTCCTTGTGTTTAATAGGGATGGAAGTTCCCCTGCTGGCTTCTCCCTCCACCACACACAAGTCCTGCTGGGGCAGCCTGGCTCTGGCAACTGCCCAATGCCTTTGCCGGAGGGCGCGGGCTCCGACTGGGCATCCTGGCGTGGGAACAGCATCCAAAGGTGCCCCGGGTTATTCCAGCCCCGCGGGGTGCTGGATAGGTCGGGACCACCCTCGCAGCCGGGTCAGCAGCCTGGACGCGGACGGGGAGTGTCGGGGGCRGCCTCGGCAGTGACCGTGGCTGGGCGGGCGGGGGGAAGCAAAGGCAGAGCCCCGGGGTGCTCCGGTGCCTCCTCCTCCTCCGCCCCGTGGAATTTACCCAGCCGGAGCCCGGCTTTGTTGTGAGCAAAGCCACCTGCCTTCCTGATGGGAAATTATGACGGGGAAATTATAGGTATTTTCAATTTACCCTAATTTCATTTTAAAATGTGCAATTCAAATGACAATAAAGATGGGCGCAGTTGGGAATATAAATGAGCTTCCCTGACATAGCAGCCCAGAGATGTATGGCGGGCTCCTAATTCATTCCCAGGCATCCTGACACTTCCCTATTGTTAGACAACAACAGCTAATCACCTTCCTTTGTTAAGTATGAATCACACTTCTCTTTAGTAGCTTCCCCATTGTTTGATGGGTTAGGAGCTGTGCCTACGATTTACCGAGGAGCCTCTTTGTATTAAAATGAGCCCGGCTCCCTCCTGCACTCAAAATAATAATAATAAAAAATATTAAAAAGACCAAAAAAAAAAAAAAAGAAAAGAGCAAAGGAAATGAATTAAAGTCTTTGATCTCGCTTTTCACAAACGGGATTGGGCTTTCGAATATTGCGGGTGCCGCGGGTAGCGTGGGCTTGCGTGTGCCAGTGAGTTTTGGGGCATTTTAAAGGGAAAAAAGACACAAATTGTAACTCATCAGGACGTAATTCCACTCGGTTACAATTATAATTCCCGCCTGCCTTCTTGCATGTCATTTGAGTGATGGAATGAGATAKAGCCAGCCCAGAGGCGGCGGGAGGAGAGGGTGCGAGTGCTCGCCCAGGTACCACATCACACCGGCACCAGCAGCGGGACCAGCACCGCCCCTCGCCAGCCCCGCAGCCCGGGACGCACCTTGGCAAAGCCCTCAGCTCCCACTTGTCCCCCTCAGCACCTCGGGAATGGCCACGGGCTGAGCTCCGTGGGCTGCGGGCCCTSTGCTGGCGCTCGCCCTGCCAGGTGCAGATCCCTCTCCAAGCTCCTCTCCCCTACGGACAAGCCCTTCCAAACCTCTTCTCTAAAGCTCAGATGCCTCTTCAGCCCCGGGCTTTCCACTCCCCAGCGGGAAGCACAGAAGGGAATCGAACACTCCAGAGCTCCAAGGATAAACGCAGCAGGAGACCCTCCAACACAGCGATGTGCCCCTCATCACCCTCCGCTTCCCTTCCCCTCCTCCCACCTCCTGCAAAAACACCCAGATGCAGCCAAATCCCTTCTTGCCGTGACAAAAAAAGGTGTAAAAATGAGCAACTGCACGTGTGTGTGCAGAGGCTTGGAGCAAATGGCTTTGGATAAGCAATAACCCTGCTCCTCCCCATCCCGGCACGCCGGGTGTGCATTTCCATGGAGCCACTGGGCTCCTGCAGAATAAATAGTTTATGGCATATCAAACTATTAAACATGGTTTTAATCCCACTTGTGATGTTCGACGCATAACTCACAGGAGGCTGACTTTGATGTGGCTGGTGGAACGGAAATCACATTGAACAGATGTTCCAGCTGGAGCCGCTCGGTGTTCCCATTACAGACCCTGCGCTGGGTTTTTTTCCAGCTCTTTCCGCCCCCCCCCCCCCTTTTTTTTTAATATATTTGGAAGGGGAGGGTTTTATGACTCAGCTGTTTCACTGCTGCTATGATGGTCAGGCATGAGATTGATGGCAGTTCAACTTTCCATCAGCTGAGAGAGGATAATCTCTCCCACCACACACACCCCCCCTCCCTAGGAATAACCCCCGTCCTGGCTGCCTGTGAGCATTTCTGATGCTTTTTGGAGTTGCAAAAGAAAATGAAGGAAAGCAGGAGCAGTGATTTACCAGCCTGCTGCTTCCTGGGAAGGATTATTTTTGGTTCCCTGGGATTATTTTGCAAGGCCCTCTCTCAAAGCGTGCAGCTGGGTGATGTTTGCTTCGGTGTGGATTCAACCTCCACCAATGGAGGCGGAGAATGCAGGGTCCAGGGGGATGCAGGAGGTCGTGCCAGGCTGGGAAGAGCTCCCCAGCCAACAACTGCTGCCAGCTTTTCCTTATTCTTGCAGAAAACGCTCTTTCCTCCCCCCCCCCAAGGGTGCTGCTTCTCTGCTAGAAATTGGAAAAGCAGGAGCATGAGAGTATGAGCAGGACYTCCTCTCACCACTGTCATGGTACAGAGGGATACACAGCCCACTCTGCCTTCCCAGAACAATTCCCTAGGGAAGAATGAGTGGCCCAGATGATTTTTGCTTGAGAAAAGCACCTTGAGCTCTTTGCAAAGAGAATGCAGCTCAYTGGRAGAGAACCCTACTGGACTACAGCTGGGTTAATCGTTGCMCTYGATGATCTTAAAGGTCTTTTCCAAYCTTAATTCCACGATTCTGTGACTAGATGCAGCTAGAGCAGGCTCTTGCATCCAGGTCAAAATCCATCCCGCCTCAGCCTGGTTAATCCATCGTGATATTTTTCTATCCCGTCACCCACCCAGCTTTGGGAAATTGATATCCTCATTAGCCCCCATTAAGAACGACATACTTTTAGTAGCTGGGTAGAATATTATCGTTATTACATTCACAGCATGGAGTATTTAATAGCTCAGAGTGGAAGCTGGTGTTCTTTACTGGGTTTTTGTCTTTCCCAAGCAGATTCCACGTGGCTCAGGGATTCGGCTCACGTCTCCAGCCCTCACTGTAGTGCCCGGTGTAACGATGTCTCTGCTCCACGTTGTTTGTGTGAGTGAGTCTCCAGCTATTGTAACTGTTTGCTGGCTGTGAAATAACCCAGGCTATTATCTCATTTTATCTGCCCAGTTCTGTCAGGACATGCAGCCAGCGGCCCAAGAGCCTGGTAATCTTCCTGCAGCACAAGCTGGAAGTCTTAAATGGTGAATTTTCTGCTGCGCTTGAGTTTGTTCAGTTGAGTTTGCCAGTTTTAATTGGTCTCTGGAAAGCAGCTGGCATGCTAATATTGAACACCCTGCTTTTGCAAATTGTGGGTAAATACAGCTGCAGGAACTGGGTGTGTGAATGGAGCCCGGCTGGAGGGGGCCAGGATGAGCCCGAGAGCAGCAGTTACTGCAGAGGAGGAGGGAAGAGGCCTGGGAAATGTGAATTTTGGAGGATTTGGAAGATTTCGCTCTGTGGATTTAAGGTAAAGGGTGAAGGGTACAGCTCTGAACACACCCCTGTCCCCTGAGGCGGTGGCTGGTGCTGGCTGTGTGTCACGGGAGGGACGCTCCCCATATCAGGTGTCTCTGCCATCCCAGCAGAGAATGATACAAACGACATATCAGTGAATGCCTGTAAGTCTGGAAACCTGTGATTCTGCCCCAGAAATCTGAATGGGACTTACCTCTGCTACTGGCTGTGCCCAGAGATGTTGTGTGCTCACCCAAAACCTTTTGGGATCAATCCCTGCTCCAAAGACCCCCGAGGGCCTGGATCAGGGTACAGCTGGGCCACCCAGAGCATGGCAGCTGGTTCTGCCATAGCTCAAATCCTTGGGAAGCAAGGTGGTGTGTGGGTGTTCCTCGGTGCCCCAGGGAGCTCAGGGGACACGAAATCTCCTGGCTGTGACTTCCCTCTATGGCTACACCAGTAAATCCCACTACAGGGAACCCCCCACCCCCAGGATGCTGCTCCTGGCTGGAGTCAGAGCCCCGTGGAGGGAGCAGGGGGGCCGGGATGTCCCAGCAGGCAGGGGTGGCTCAGCCGGCCGCGCACTCACGCTGGATGTCGATGGTGACCGAGGTCTCCTTCCCGCTGGGAATGGCTTTGTTGGTGGCACGGCACACGATGCTCTCCCCGTTCTCAATGTCCGAGGGGGCGATGAAAAGGGTGCTCATGATGCTCTCCCTCTTGCCATCACGGAGGAGTGTCTGCCAGGGGGAAACAGGGATGAGGAGAGGCACTTTCCCACTGGAGAGGGGCCCTTCCCCATTCCGAGCCGTGCCAGGCTCGGTACGAGCTTCTGAGCCAAGCAGATTCCTGCAATAACAGCTCCTCCGGCTGGAATCTGCCAAAAGCCTTAGGGGAATTACAAAGACAAATTTCACTGCACTTCCCTGGGAATTGGGCTCTTAACTCCCATCTGCTTCCCTGCAGCCCTGCTGTGCCGGGGCCTGGGGATGGAAGCTCCAGTGAGATAGGACACCCACTATCCCGGGAAARAGGGAGCCAGAGGCAAATGGCTCCTTGACCCTGCTGTCACCTTCTTCCAGGGGAGGGCACAGAGGGCCTGGGCACTTCCCACAGGAGTGAGTGGTGATGCCAGCTGCCAGCGGCAGGGACTGACCCTGCTGTGGGCTGGACCAGCCCATGGAAAATCATCACCTCTGGGGCTGGTGACCGCTGATGGGGGACAGAGATCCAAACCAGCTCTACCTGCTCAGCCTTGACACCGTGTTTCTTCCCTGGATTTAGCCTGTTCCAATGTCTGACTACCTTTGCCACGAAGAAAATTTCCCTAATATTCAATCCAAAAGTCCCCTGGCACAACTTGAGGTCATTTTCCCTTGTCCTGTCCCTTGTTCCCTGGGAGCAGAGCCTGACCCTCACCTGTCAGGGAGTTGTGGAGAGCCAGAAGGTCCCCCCTGAGCCTCCTTTTCTCCAAGCTGAGCTCCCCCAGCTCCCTCAGCCTCTCCTGGTGCTCCAGCCCCTTCCCCAGCTCCGTTCCCATCTCTGGATACAAATGCAGGATGCTGCCCTGTCCTTGCTTTATCATCATCCTGTGTGCCCTTCCCTTGAGGAGCAGCCCCACTTTTGCTGCTGGGGTTGTGGTGAACCCTAAGTCTGTGCAGAAGAACTGTTTGGGGTTAGCCTCCAAATCCTGCAGGATCCTGTAACGTTCCCTGTCCCTTTCAGTAGGATTTCAGTCAGCCGTGGCTGTTCTGTGCCGCCTGGCTGGGATTGCAGGGGGCTGCCCACGGATCAGTTGGTGGACTGGAAATTCAGAGCAACAAAGAAATTATCACTCAGTATGAAGTGTTTCAGGCAATCAGTAACCCTAACGGGCTTTTTTTTGGTTGGCTGGAATATCTGGATCAAATGAAAGCTGGGTTGGGTTTCAGTTTTCTTGAAAAAGCAGAAAGAGAGGCAAATTGAGGAAATATTTTAAAGGGAGCTTCAAAAGGGAAAGGTTTCTTAGACCCTCAAAATCAAAACTTCCCATTCAGAAAATGTCTAAAATTGTCTCTCAGTTTTTCCAAAGACTGATTTTCTTTTTTAATGTGGGAGGGCCTCATGGAAACCTCCAGGCAGACAGGACAAACTGAGGTTCAGCCTCAGAAACAGTTTTCCTGATTCCAGGACGACGGGAAGATGCTTCCCGCATGCAGAACAGGGCTCCCCTCCCAGCCCATCCTTGCCAGCTGCCTAAAACGCCATGAAAATCTCTGTGCTGCGTGAGATGGAGCTGCAGCCTGGAAAACTCTGCTTTGGAAGGGTGTTTTGTTGGAAATATTTTAAAGGAGGGGCATTCCTCCTTCCCTGCTCCCCACTGCTTGTGGCTCTGAAAGGGACAGGGCTCAAAAGTTGTGTCTCCAGGGCCAGGCCTGACAGTGCTGGAGGGGGAGGCTGGGGGGCCAGGGGAATAAGCTACGAGCAAMTGCATGTCAAGGGCCTGGATTTTAATTAATTCCACTTGATTTGAGAGAGGGAGACGTCAGTTCTCTCTGGCTTTAATTAGTGCTGCCTCTCACAAGGGAGATGGGGCAGGTTCCCCTCTGCTCACCCCTGGCTGCAGGGAAGATGCTCAGCTTCAGCCAGGGGGAGGAGGAGGAGGAGGCAGGGAGGGTGTTCTGCCTCCTCTGTCTCCCAAGAAGATCGGGATGTGGCTGGGATGAGGCAGGACAGAGGCTTCACAGAGCAGCAGAGGGTGCAATGTTTATTAAAGACCTTCAGGAGCTCGAGGAATGGCTCTGACCGCCCACTTTGAAGCTTTGCCCGCAGACTGACCCATTTTAGGTCTCGGATTTTGCTGTTTAGAAATTTTCATTAGAAATGTCAAGTGTTACCGACTCTTTCCCACTCRCCAGCCATCAGGAGCCCATAAACAAGGGAACATGTGGGGGCCCTTTCCCAGTGTGCTGCTGATTGCTCTTTGATGAGTTCCTTTATGGCCCAATAAAGGCTTTCTGCCTAAATTAAAAAATGCCAACAACCCTGACAATTCTTCATGGAAAATTGCAGTTGGAGGAGGGGACACATGTCACTGCCACCACCTTTTGATCCTGAGGTTCTGCTGCAGCCAGGGCCGGGTCAGAGGTGCTGTACACAACATTAACACCACACCCAGGTGGGATTTTGGGGGAGAAGTGGCCATGCCAGTGATTACTGTGAGAAGGTACAAAAAGCCAAATTCAGAGCAGAGCCTGCTTTGGTGACAGTTTGTGGTTTCTCACTTGCATCCTCCCATCCTCCCCACCAGGAAGGCTTTATGGAGGGATGCAGGGTGAGAGTCTCAGCCCCCAGAGATTTTGGGGTTGTGTGAAGGGCAGTGCCAGGCCTGGCATCCCTTTCTGAAGCCAGGAAAGAGCACAGCCCTCGTCCCCAGCCCCATCCTGCCTCACCTTGGAATAGGTGGCTCCGTTGATGACTTCTCCTCTCCGCATCCAGATGATGGAGGCTGCTGGCTTGGCATTGTCTGCGTGGCAGGTCAGGTTYAGGGGGTCTCCCGCTCTCAGGCTGATGATGGGCCCCCCCATAATGACAGGGTCGTCTGGAGGAACTGCAAGGAAAGGGCACAGAGGAGACAACGTCATTTAAAGCGTGAAACCCACCTTGCTGGAGTCACCTGTGGGGTTTGGGCTGCCAGGACTGGCCTGTGACCTCCCAGACGTCTGCAGATGGTTTGGGATGGCCATGGCAGTGTGCAAACCCCTGTCCCCGTGTGACAGCCCTTGTGGAAGCTGTGCCCCAGATCCGAACTCCAGCAGCAGGAACTGGTGAAGTTTCCGAGGGGACTTGGGCCAGGTGAGCTTTGCAGGAATATGGGGGAGCAGGTCTGTGGTAGGTAAATCCACCAGGGGCTACTAAATCCTCAAAGCCCTGGACGTCCCTGAGCTGCAGACTCTGGGAGGATGGTGAGTATTTGAAAGCAATATCCCTGCTTGAAATAAATATCCCTGCTGCCTGTCCCTGCTCTATACGTCCCCAGGGATCTCTAAGTGGCTGCTGCTGGACACAGGATACGGGGCTTGGAGGGGATTGGGTGTGAGCTCTGTTCCTCTGACTGCAAAGTGGGAGGTAGGGGAGGGTGTTTTGGGGGAGAAGGGCGGAGGAAGCTGGATTTGGGCTGTTACCTATAGGACTCAGGGTGGAATAACTTCTGGGCATCAGGAGCGTGACTTCCAGGGGCTTGCCTTTGAGGAGGGCTCCTCAAGTCCCAGAGAGATGGAGGAAACCCTGAGCATTCCCTGCTCTGCCTTGATGTCCCTGTTGCTCCTGCACAGCAGTCTCGGGACACCTCCTGCCACGGGGAGGCTTCTCAGCGTCTCCCTTTGGGAATGCAGACCTTGTCTGGAGGACACAGAGACATTTAAGGTCTCAGCCTTCTTTTGAGAGCACCTGGCAGCCCCTGGGAAGCTGCAGCTCCAGGCCATGGCTCTGCAGGTATCCCACAGCCCCAGGGATCTCTGCCGTGCTGGGAAGCTCTTCATGCCAGAGACAGGGATGGGTGGAAACAGGGAAGGAGATGASGGGCACCTGAGCATGGTCTTCTCTTTCGGGATAGCTCTTGAAGCTGGCACCCCAGAATGGTAAGAGATGGGAAGTCCAGCTGGAGAGAGGGGCTGTTCTTTAATCCTGCAGGGAGGAGCTTTCATCTCTGCCACCCTGATGGGTACCAGGATCTGTTCTGGAGATGGAGAGCCCTGTCCAGCTCCCCATGGAATCAGAGAATTATCTAGGTTGGAAAAGATCTTTAAGATCAAGTCCAACCATTAATCCAGCRCTGCCAAGGCCACCACTAAACCMTGTCCCYGGGTGCCACATCCACATGGCTTTTAAATCCCTCCCCTGTTCCAGGCCGTGCTCTGCAGAGTTGACCCATGAGAAGGTTGGTCTTACTGACCACCAGTGAGTGTTTCATCCAGAGATAAAAGGTTCCTGGCTCAAAAAGACAAATGCACTTTTATTTCTGCTCTGTGAGAGACACGAGTTCGACCCTCACTATCCCTGGCTCCGTAACAGCGTCCCCAACCCTGTGGATGCATCGCATTATTCCAGGAAAACAGCAGGGAACCTCCTGGCCACTTGYTGCTGACAGCTGCTGGCAACCCCCATTGAGAGCCCTTCCAGCCCCARCCACCACCCAAGGGAATTTAGCTCTTCTCAACCACGACCCTTGGGAAACCAAACGCCGGCCTTGCCACAGACAGATGTGCTGCCCACCCATCCCAGGGCCTGTTTGGGGGCTCCCGGGGCCCACGTGGGACTGGGAAGCCAGTGGGGATGGGAAGGACACACTGGAAGGCCTCCTCAGTGCAGGCCCTCTTGCCCAAGCAGAAGAGCTCGTGCAAGGATGTAGGAAGTGSGTGGCAAAACCCTCCCACCCTTCAGCATCCATTTGGAAGGGAGGCAGCTGGGGAAAATCCACCAATTTCCCACCAAAGCGGAGCTGGTTTTGTTCCAAGTCAGCGCTGTTCCCCCTCCGTGCCAGCGTTGGCCAAAGCCCCTGAAATCCCCGAGTCCGTCCCTGCTCCTGAGCTGCCCCCACACTGTTGTCAGATGGGGAATATTGCAAAATTCCTGGCTGGCTCCTGCAGCGCTGGGCTTGGAGATGGGAAGGGATTTYGTTCCCTGACGATGCAGAGGTGGCTGGGATGGGCAGGCGAGGCAGAGGTGCTGCGGGCTCACCCTGCCGCGCACACGCGCCGCTGCCGAGCGCTGGCTGGGAGTAATGGGATTTTTCAGCTCAGTGGGTGGAACCCAAGGAAAAAAAAAACCC
This sequence comes from Amblyornis subalaris, assembly GCA_018881555.1. Classification (NCBI taxonomy): domain Eukaryota; kingdom Metazoa; phylum Chordata; class Aves; order Passeriformes; family Ptilonorhynchidae; genus Amblyornis; species Amblyornis subalaris. The sequence goes on along the minus strand of JACAXG010000038.1, from coordinate 1,398,955 downwards.
AAGGAAAAAAAAAAGGCTTTTCTACACGGATCCAAAATGTACCTTTTTTTTTTTTTTTCTCCCCAGGCGAGAAGAGCGGAGAAAGAAAGCGGAAATCTGTGGTTTGGGTGAGTTGGAACGCCCCTCACTGGAATGTGAAAACGGGAACAATTCTGCTCCATTCTGGTGTTATTTAACTATTAAGGAAGTACGAATTTTAATTTTWAAAAAATTATTTATTTTATTTCATTGGATGGGTTTTCCTGTTTAAAACCAAATCTGGCATTTTTCAGTAGTTTTTTTTCCCCTCACTGAAGCCATTAATTGAATTTGACCTCTGCTTGTAAAAAATATTGAAAATTCGTCTTGTGGAGCAGGGAAAAAAAACCAATCCACAAGTCTTTTTCTGAAGACCGTTTTGGAATTTATTAAAGGAACTTTTGTGATGGGATGTTTTATATTTCTGACATTCCCCACAAAGCAGTCCTGGGTGTCCCTTAGCTGCCCATTAGGGGATATCATGGGGCAGGGGACGACATAACACAAACAAACATGGAATCAGTGGTCTGCCCTGAGACAGAATTCCTTGTTTTTTACTGTTTTGCTCCTGTTTCTCCCTATGGGATCAGCAGGCAGCATTGAGGAGGTGCTTATGGCAATGAGGAGAGGATGGGTCCTGGCTGTGTCTTCCCAAGTAAGTGGTTTTCATCACCCAGTGAATTATTGATGTCTCCAGGCTCCCTAACAGGGAATTTGGCTGGAGAGAAGGGTCTGATGAAGAGGAATCAGTGATGTCTCTCTAACTTCTGCAAAATGAAGGATGGATGTATTCCTTCCCCACTCCAACTCCAGCCTGGGAGAGGAGGAGGAGGAGGAAGAGAAGAAYGAAAGATAAAAAGAGGAGAAGAAGAAAGGAGGGAAAGCAAGAAGCTGGTAGCATAGAGCCATGATCCATTATTCATCCACTGTGCTCCCAGGATTGGTTGTTATTATGAGGCACCACTACAGAATCTGGTCTCCTAATTTTTAATCACGTAGCTATGGAAGCGCTAGCCTTCCTGATTAAGCCAGGGATATAAATAGGAAGAGTTGCTTGGGGTTTCAGGGGGGTTATTCCTGATGGCAAAGCAAATGGAGTTAACCCACACATGCCTGGACAGCTTAAAATGAAGGAGAAGGGATCCAGGATGGCTCAAACCCACAGGAGGAGGAGCAGAGAGCTGGATGGAAAGGGCCTCAAGGCCACCAGAGGAGGTGCAGATGGGATATTAGGGAAAAATYCTTCACTGAAAGGGTGGTCAGRCRTTGGCACAGCTGCCCAGGGCAGTGGTGGAGCCCCCATTSAGGCGCTCYAAGGCCGTGTGGATGTGGCACTTGGRGACGTGGTCAGTGGTGAACATGGTGGCAGTGCTGGGGGARTGGTTGGACTCSATGGTCTTAGGGGGCTTTTCCAACCTGAGTGATTCCATGAGTCTGTGACATGCAGCTTTTTATGGGGTGRGAAACCCAATAAATCATCCCCAAATGGGCATGGGAGTGAACCACCCCTGCAGAAGGTCTCGTGTTCCTCACAGTGCCCTCAGGACMTCAGCTGGAGAACTGTCCCTCTCTCCACTGCAGACAAAACTTTCCAAGGAATTGCTRACAAACTTCTCCCTGCCAAACACCTCATTTTCTGTCAAAATACAGGGATTGCTGAATATTTTTAAACCAGCCTTGGACAGGCTTCAATCCATTCTCTCCACGGCTGTGGGCTGCCTGCATGAGTGGGGACAGCTTGAGGTCTCTGCTCCTTGCCCTTTGGAAAAGTGCATCTTGCTGCACATCAGCATAAAGCAACACAACTAAATGAGGTGCTCTTGGGCCGTGCATTCATCARCTTTTAAAGTTAGTTATTAGGGCTTCCCTGCACGCTGTCCCACCCCACACAACTTCCCAATGATTAGTTAGTGAGCCCACACAGAAAGTTCAGCGCTGGCCTGACCCCCCAGGCTAACACGGGCTTTGAGTCAGGAATGACATGGATGTCTGTAAATGCTCCCGGCAGCTGGACAGCAATGTGGCAAGCAAACAGAGGCTCAATCATTAGCAATATTTACTGAGATAACAGAATCCTTCAGCAGCCAGGGCCTGGAATTGGAGGAGGCAAAAAGCCCTGCAGCCACCAGTACATTTTCCCTAATTAAGGCTGTTTTTCTGTTGTTGTTGTTGTGGCTGGTGCTTCCTTCCTGCTGGGTTTGTGTAACCAACCCACTCTTCTCGGGACCAAACTCTTCTTCAGTGTTAAGTGATTCAACCCCAACCCTTGCTGGTGGGGAAGGGCCACCTGGCTGCTGGGCTGGAGAGGCAGGCTCTGAGCAGCCCCTGAGGATTGCCCTGAGCCAAATACCTGCAAGGAATGTTCAGCTGGTGTTAGACTCAGCACAAGAGTCCCCTGAGGAATGAGATCCCTTGGATAAGGCCTTCTGGATGCATTGTGCATTTTCATGGCTCTCCTTCCCCATGTGGAACTCAGGGTCCGGGCCCAGCTCACGTGGGTGTTAAATAAGTAACAGTGACCAGAGGATGCTCTTGGTGATCACAATGTGCCATGAACCACTGGGAGGTGCTTCCTGGCCCCAAAGCTGAAAGACCAAGTAAATCAGTTGAGGTGTTCAGCCTGGAGAAGAGAAGGCTCCAGGGAGAACTTAGAGCCCCTTCCAGTGCATAAAGGGGCTCCAGGAGAGCTGGAGAGGGACTTTGGGCAAGGGATGGAGTGCCAGGACAAGGGGGAATGGCTTCCCACTGCCAGAGGGCAGGGTTAGATGGGATATTGGGAAGGAATTCCTGGCTGTGAGGGTGGTGAGGCCCCGGCACAGGTTTCCCAGAGAAGCTGTGGCTGCCCCATCCCTGGAAGTGTCCAAGGCCAGGTTGGATGGGGCTGGAGCAACCTGGGCTAGCAGAACTAGACCATGGCAGGGGGTGGGGCTGGATGATCTTTGGGGTCCCTTCCAACTCCATTCTGGGATTCTGTGATGAATCAAAAGCACCCCCAGCCCCCCAACAGTGGTGGGACCGCTGCCTCCCAGGTGAGAACAAGAGGCCCTGTGGAGATGAGAACGCTGAGCCGAACAAGGAACCTTTGCTCCTGTGCTTTGTCTCTGCAGTCAGGGAAGCAGGGAAGCCCCAGGGAGCCATTCCAGAGGGATGGCTGGCTGGCTCGGCCGAGCCCCTCGTGCAGCGAGGGTGGCTCTGGGAGCTGCCCTGCTCCGCTGCAAGGAGGTGTTTGTGCATTCAGACGCCGCCTCGCAGCTTGTCAGGGAGGCACGTTCAGMCCTTGTACACGAGCCAGGCTCATGAGGCATCACAGAACAGTTGCTGGCCCTGCCCRGATCCGGCGCTGCCCTGACCCGCTCGCCCCTGGGGAGGGTTCGGAATACAAACCCTGCAAACGGGGTTTGCCTTTGCAAATCCCATCTCTGCTCCGTGCCGGAGGTTTTGGAGTCCAGGTTTGCTGGCTGGCAAGGTGCTTGTGAGAGAAGCAGGATTCAACCTGCAGCCTCTGGGCTCCTTACCTTCCCTGGAAGACCCTGTTCCTCTGGTCTAGTGGAAGGTATCCCTGCCCATAGCACGGGGGTTGGACTAGAYGACCTTTCAAGGTCCCTTCCAGCCCCAAATATTCCATGTATCTRTTATCCTGTCCTGGTCCATAAGATGGTCAATGTATCAAGACTTTTGGGGGGGGTGTGACTTTGGCAGTAAGCTCTTTGTTAATGATATCCAGCAGAATGAAGAGTTAATTAGCTGTAGTATCATTTCTGTGCATCATTTGGGATCGGAACATCCTCTGCTCTGCTTGAGAACTGCAGGGAGCTGYCTCCTCTTCCCAGCCAGTGCCTGCTTTCCCCACCAGCCTTGGGGGTGTTTTGGAGGTTTAGTGGTGTTGCTCTGCACGGTGCTTTGGGGATCCTGGGGGGTTTTGGGCACACTCATGGATGCAGAACTCTGTGGAGCTGATCAAAGGGAAAGAGCAGCTCTCCTACCAGGAGAGATCAGCAAAGGTTGCCCTGTTTAATTGGCAAAATGAAGGCTRGGAGGCTTCGTTGTGATGAGCTACAGTGAAAGAACTAGGGGAAGGTTGGGAGAAGACAAAGGAAAAAGCAGGAAATTTTGGGCACTGGGGGAGAAAGGTACTTGTTTCGTCAAGTATCTAGGAAAGCTTTCCAAGGGGAGGAAAAGGGGCTAGAACACAAAACTGCTTTTGGGATGGAGCTTGCTACACTGGATAAGAGAATCCCCTTACAGGGATTGTGTTTCTGGCAGAGTTTTCCAGCAGACTGCCCAGGGTCTCGCTGTATTATCAACCCCGAAGGCTGCAAATTGTGAGGGCCTAAACCACTGCAGAGCAGCTTACAGCTCCAGGAGTGTTTAGCTTTCCATTTATCAGGCCTTTACACATTTAGGATTCAGATTTCCAGCAGTTCCTCAGAGCTAGGGAGGATATAAACAGGCTCTTAGGTTTTGTCCAACACTTGAAAGGCAGAGATTTTGCTGTCTGAGCATTGTCACGGGCTGGGCTTCTCRGGGCAGCACCAGCTGGGGGCTTGCAGCAGGACTGTGGGGCTCAGCGGCCTGAGCTCTGCAGGAAACCTAACCCTGGATGCCAATTGCATCCTCCCCTCCACTGTCCTGATGTGCATCCATTCTGCCTCTCCCCTTCCCGAGGCAATTAGGATTTCAATCCTTTTGCTTTGGCAGGAAAGGAAAGAGGAACAACACAGAGCGAGGGGTCTGAGCTTAAATGGGRTCAGTGCAGGGCTCTGTCCTTCCTGACTCCAATGTGTAACATTCCCCCCTTCAAGTATCACTGATCAGGTTTTCTTTTGTGTCCTGCATCTGAAACCTGGAGACCATCCCCCTCTGTGGCTGCTAAGCAGGATGAGTCTCAACTCTTCTCATCCTTATCTTCATATCCTGGGCCCATCCCCAGCAGCTTGGGCAGCAGGATGAGGGAGGGGATTCTGCCCTTCTACTCWGCCCTTGAGAGACCCCACCTGCAGAGCTGTGTCCAGTGSTGGGGTCCTCAGCATGGGAAGGATGTGGAGCTGCTGGAGCGAGTCCAGAGGATGCTATGGAGATGCTCCAAGAGGTGGAGCCCCTCTGCTCTGGAGCCAGGCTGGGAGAGCTGGGGGTGTTCACCTGGAGAAGAGAAGGCTCCAGGGAGACCTCAGAGCCCCTTCCAGTGCCTAAAGGGGCTCCAGGAGAGCTGGAGAGGGRCTTGGGACAAGGGATGGAGGGACAGGACAAGGGGGAATGGCTTCACATGGACAGAGAATAGGTTTATATTGGAAAGAAATTCTTCCCTGTGAGGGTGGTGAGGCCCTGCACAGGTTGCCCAGAGCAGCTGTGGCTGCCCCATCTCTTGAAGTGTCCAAGRCCAGGTTGGACAGGGCTTGGAGCAACCTGGGMTAGTGGAAGGTGTCCCTGCCCATGGCAGGGGATTGCAGCAAGATGGTCTTTAAGGTCCCTTCCAAGCCAAACCATTCCATCATTCTGTGATCCTGCAAGGAAAACAATCCCTGGAGCTGCATCCTTCCCTACATAAGACAGGCTGAAAACAATCCAATCCCTGTTGTCCACGCTCAATTTACAGAGACCACACTGGCTCTGGGATGAGCTCTGGCACTGCTTCCAAGCATCCAGCCCCCCCTGTGTGCTGCCAGCCTCTGGCCCTGCTGAGATTGGCACGGGATGGAAGGCTGGTGCTTTGGAGGATGCCTGTGTGACTGGCACCCTTCCTGCATCAATCCCACGCCAAGCCCTGGCAGGGTCACCCGCCCTGGGAAGGGTGGCAAGGGGAGCAGATTCCTGGTCCGTGGAATAAAGAGCTGTCCCAGAGTCCTGCTCGGTCAGGGATGGGTAGGAAAAGGAGGATGTCGTGTCTACAGGTCCCCTGTTGTCCCTGGCCACACCTTCCCCAGTCTGATGGTGCTCCTCTGCCYCATTCCTCCCCCAGAGCCCCGGGAGCTGGGCCTGGACAGCCTGAAAAATGCCGGTGCCCTGGAACAGCGCCGGCGCTGCCGAGAGAAGAAGGAGAGGAAAGAGATGCAGGCGAACAGCACAGCCTGGGGAAAACACGCTAAAAAATAAATCAAAAGAAACAAGGGGAGCCAGGGAGAAAAATAGTGATGAAAGTTTAAATAGTGCATCTCTCTCTCGGTCCTATTTGTCTTGTGGCACTTCAGCGTGAGTGTGAGCGGGAGGGGCCCGGGGGGCTGCCGGGAATGCTGCCTCCTCTCCATCCCAAACACACACCCGGATCCCTGTTCCCCTCCTGTCTCTGCAGCTGAGCGTGATGCACGGACCCTCCCCACATTAAGGAGATCATGAGAAACAAACCACTGATATTTCCTAAAATGCCCCCCTTTTTTTTCCCCTATTTTCTCCTAATGATTTATCTCTTTTTTTTATCCACCGGAAGTCTCACATGCTCCAGATTTCTAGGGTGGATGAATTTCTCCAGTGGAACTGCGTCTTGCTGGAGAATGCAGATCCCTAAACCTCAGAAAAGATTCCCAGAGATGGTTCATCTCACTGCAGCAAAGCTCAGCTCCCCCTTCCCACTCACTGCCCTGGAGGGGCTGATCTTCCCCCACCAAAGCCCTCTCCAGSTCATATTGAGGAATATCACTGGAACACTCTTTGCTTTTTCACATTGAGGAGGGGCTTGGTCCCAGATTCTTGGCTGGAGAGTGTTTTAAATATTCCCTTTTCACAATGGGTTGGAATTAAACCAAATTTCGGAGTTCTGAAATCCTTTGTGAGACCTGGCTCTGGGCAGGATCCATTTTTGGAGAACACACAAGCAGATCTGACGTGGGATAAGTGAGCATTTKCATTCTGCTGAAAAGCCTTTTATGCAAGGAGAAAGAAGTTTTGGCAGCCSCCTTCCTCACTTTAATAAGGAACCAGATGCTGTGCAGGCAGGTAGCTGGCCAGGTATGGATTGTTTGCTTGGAATGTTCTCTCTGCAAAGAGCAAAAAAYTTAAAATTTCCCCTCGCAGTTGAAAGGGCAGCACAACCCCAATGAATAGATTGCATCTGCCACGTCCTCGCTCAATTCTCCCCATCAAGTGGGAGTTTTTGGATGGATCCTGTCAACAGCGACTGCCAAGCCCTGATTCAGGGCTGGGGGACTTCGGAGGGAGCTGTTTTGCTTTGCTGTGTCTGTCCTGGCTGCCCTTAAAGTGAAGAGTATTGCCCACGATGGAGAGAGGTGGGTAGGTGTTCCAGGACCATYGTGATTAATGGTTCCAGTTCTGCCTGTCAGGAGGGAGGGAAGTCAGGGAAATGCTTCCYGGATGTGTCAGCAGGGATGGGATAGGAATGGAGGAGAAATGACCTGCCCACCTGGCCTTGTTACCGCTGTCATCACCAAATTCACTGATCAGAGCCCCTGTCACACACAGGATCCCCCTGTGCCGGGGATCCCCCTGCCCAGAACGGGGAACAGAGTATAGAATCATGGAATTGTGGAATGGTGTGGACTAGAGAAGACCTTAAAAATCATCCCATTCCAAGCCCTGCCATGGGCAGGGACACCCTCCACTATCCTAGGTTGCTCCAAGCCCCGTCCAACCCGGCCTTGGACACTTCCAGGGATRGGGCAGCCACAGCTTCTCTGGGCACAGGGGAAACTGATGCATGGACAGACCAGGTGGTCTGAATCCCAGGCTTTCCCAGCTGGATTAGCCCTCCATCTCTGCTCCTGTTCAAGCCCCCTGCTCTGCCCAGCTGCCCTGCACTGAGACCTGTGCCAGTCCCATGCTGGGAGCATGGCATGACCCCCATCCACTTGGAGGTAGGGCAGGGGGCTGCGGTTTGAGTGTCCCACACGTGGGACTCCTTCCTGGGACAAAAAGAAGCTCAGGGAGGACAACTCCCTGACAGGAGGTTGGAGCCACGTGGGGGTCGGGCTCTGCTCCCAGGGAATAAGAGACAGGATGAGAGGAAATGGCCTCAAGCTGTGCCAGGGGAGGGTCAGGTTGGACATMAAGAGGAATCTCTTCATGGAAAGGGTGGTCAGGCATTGGAAGGGGCTGCCCAGGGAGTGGTGGAGTCCCCATCCCTGGAGGTGGCACTCAGTGCTCCGGGCTGGGTGACAAGGTGGGGATCGGTCACAGGCTGGACTYGATGGGCTTGGAGATCATTTCCAGCCAAATTGATTCCAGGATCCTGTGACTCCACAGAGGCTGCAGCGTTGTCACTAATCCTACACTGGGCGATGGTTTGGGATGCTTTTGGGGCTGATGCTGAAACTAAAGAGCACAGCCCYGGGTTAATCTCTCCCGCAGGCAGCAGGGACCTGGTGGATCCAGTCCCTGACCCCATGGGAGCCAGGGAAGAGCCCATGAGACTGCAGAGCCRCTCCAAGCACATCTCTCTTCACTGCAGCTCCAAACACCCTCCACAAAGAGAAACACAAAGCCGAAGGAAAAGGCTGTGGCGCATCCTGGCTCGCCTCAGCTGCAGGACATGCCTGAGCCTTCTCCTGGAAGGGGATCAGCAGGAACATCATTATCTCCCCAATGTAGGCCAGCACCCCTGCCTCCCCCTCCCCCTGCGCTCGGCTCCCGGGTGCAGACTGACAGATCAGAGAACGCGGGCGAGAAACCGAAGTCATTATTTTTCCCATGTGTCAGATATTTTCAAATTGTTTAAAAAAAAAAAAAAAAAAAAAAAAAAATAAAAAGAGGGGGATTATTACCGTTCATTAAAATATAGGAAAAAAAGGAATAAAAAGGAGCAAACCCCCTGAGCTGGCCCCTTCCTTCTGGTGGGAGCTGCTCTTAGATCCCCTCTCTTGAGGGATGGGGTGGGAGAAATCCTGCCTGTGTCCTACCAGGAGGAATTCAGGGATGTGGAGCACAGCAGGACGACATGGGAGACTGGGACTTGGTCATTAAGGTTTGGGGCTTGATTATYGGGATCCATCTTAAGGCTGCACATACTGAACTCATTAGCCAACACCTCTTTGTTAATTAGCTGTGGTATGTGCTAYCCTAACAGCACCTTACAGGCCCAGGAACCCCAGCACAGCTCAATCCTGCATTTCCTGTCATGCCCGGACTGAACAACCTAGAGTGGAAGGATTCCACCTTTCTTTGGGTCTGGAAGGATTGATTATGTTTTTTTTTAAGGTGAAAGGCTGATTTTTCTTTTTTATTCCTCTTTCCCTTAAAGGCCACATCTTTATCATGTGTTCCCCCTTAACCGTGTCCCTGCCCCACAGCTGTGGCTATTGCTGCTTTTCCCAGCTGCAGCCCAGGGCTCGGGAAAACCTGGATCTGGCTGCTGGGATGTGTTCCCAGAGGAAACTGGGAACAGGAAAAGAAGAGAAAAGACAAGAGTTTAGGCCAGACTGGGAAAAATCGCCCGGGCACCTCCTGTGCCTAGGATTTGAAGCCTCACTTCATGGAAGAAGGATGCCTTTTAATTTGTAGAATCCCAGAATTGGTTTGGGTTGGAAGGGACCATAAAGACCATCTCATTCCAACCCCTTCCGTGGACAGGGACACCTTCCACTAGACCAGGTTGTTCCAAGTCCTGTCCAACCTGGCCTTGGACACTTCCAGGGATGGGGCAGTYACAGCTTCTCTGGGAAACCTGTGCCAGCGCCTCCCAACTCTCACAGGGAAGAATTTATATCTGTCTTTTCTCCATCCCTGGCTGTCCAGGTTGGACAGGGCTTGGAGAAACCTGGTCYAGGGGGTCTGCTCTTGCAAAGGGGGATGGAACTAAATGACCTTTAAGGTCCCTCCCAACACAAGCCATTGTGGAATTCTATGAATACTCTCATTTACAGGTCACCAACTGGAAGTCCTTGGATCCCCCCTTCCTTGGCAGGAACAGGCTGTGCATCGTGTTGAGTGATGCTCTTTCCAGCCTCCATCAGGAGACATTCCCACTGAGATCCCTCTGGCCGTGCTGCTGCAGAGGAATCGAGGGCAGCTCACACCAGGGAGCCCCACGGGGACATGGAAATCTGGTGTTTTGTTCTCGCCTCGTGGTGGCACCGAGACGGACGAGGTGGGAAGGGCTGGGCTGGGAGCCGGGAGCTTTGATCTGGGTTCCAGCCGAACGCTCCCGGGTGTGAGACACCATCAGAAATAACCAATGAAGGCCTTAGGAAGAGACTAATCCTGTGCCATGTCCCAGATCTGTCAGTGCCTTGCTTCCCTCCCCTCTCCCGTGCAAACAGCTGGACTCAACCCCCCTGTGGCATCCGGCACGGCGGCTCCAGCCGGATAAAAGCACTCCTTGTCCGACAGAACTGCTCCAAGCCTCTTACAGCCTTACCCCACATCCTCCCACTGCTGTGCTGGACAGGGTCCTAACCCTGCTCCCACGTGCAGGGCATGGGAATCCTGGGCATGCCACACCAACCAGCTCCTCATGGAAAAGTGTAACTGCAGCCACACATCCAGCTCTGGCAAACAAGGAATAACCCCCAGCTCTGGCAAACAAGGAGCAACCCCCAGCTCTGGCAAACAAGGAATAACCTCTAGCCCTGGCAAACAAGGAATAACCTCCAGCTCTGGCAAACAAGGAACAACCTCCAGCTCTGGCAAACAAGGAACAACCTCCAGCTCTGGCAAACAAGGAGCAACCCCCAGCTCTGGCAAACAAGGAACAACCTCTAGCTCTGGCAAACAAGGAGCGACCCCCAGCTCTGTTTTAGGCACCGTGCAGAGCATTTAARAGTCAAACTGAGCCACTGAYGATGTTGTGGCAGATCCCACGGGCACTTGCTGGACACCAGGCATGTGTCCCTGAGCTGCAGAGGTCACAGGCTCTGCAGACCTTCAGCCATTCTGCAGTGAGCAAAATCCCCAGGGATGAATCCAGCATCCATCAGAGGAGCTGGATCAATGCAGTGCAATTCCTTATCTGCGAYATGGCTGGGCCACATGTTCCAAAGGAAACCGAACCCAGCCCGTCCAGGATGGAGCACGATCAATCCCAATGTTCCAGCATTGACACATGTCTGGGTTTGGTCTGAATCCCTTATCAGGCAGCAGCAGCTCCGTATGGAAAAGGTTCAGCCTCACAGACACTTTAAGTGCCCTTGTCTGCCCTCCAGTCCCACAGCCTTTCCCGGGATCGTTCATCCTTGCATAAACCATTAGCACATCCCCGTTTTAAGATAAATTACCCAAATCTTTAAACCTCTGCTCGCAGGGAATCCCCCGGGGTGGCTGTTCAGTCAGRTCCCTCTGTGTAGGCATCCCCACGGAGCCAGAGCCATTAATACAGCATTCCCAGAGAGCCTGCAAATTGCATAGTAGTAGGAAAATGGGGTTGGAATAGCAGGAATCCCGCTTAAAGCCATGACACAAGGATCCTGAGAATACTGGCTTTGGGTTTGCTGTGCTTCTGTGATTTTCCAAGGGTTTTTCTCTGAGAYAGAGGTGTCACCCATCCTTAGGGACACGGTGCCTGTGCACAGGACCCTGCAGGSAAACAGGCAGGTTCCCTGGGCTTCACCCTCTGGAAATGGTGACAACCCTACCAAAAATGGTGGGATTTGTGGGAAAAGTCCAGAGGAAAGGACGACAGTGAAGAGAAAAGGGACTGGAGAGCACGGGAAGACAGAGCTAACAGAACTTGTTAGAGAAGGGAGTAGATGTACTACCTGGGGCTGCTCCGAAATCTCCTCCCAAATGTGTTTTTTTTTAAAAATAAGATATTGATTTTGTTTCCTCTTCTTTTTTTTTTTTATTTTGACTGATGAAGTGTTTCAGAGAAATGTCTGCTTTGGTGGAATTTTATTCTCTTTTAATTAAGGAATCAATAGCAAAAAAAGGCARCAACACATCAACAGGGGAAATGTTTTGGTCTCATTCCTCTCGGAGGGCGATGGTGAGTCCGAGCAGGTTTGGCCTGACTTGGGAAATGAGGCGAGGAAAGAGCAGGGGAGTGAGCACAAGGTGTCTGAGTGACGGCTCCCAGGAGCTTCTGCAGCAGAAATAGTTGTGTTTCCTTCTGACTTTTATTTGCTTGATTTTTTTATTTTTTCTCTTTTCTGGCAGTTCTCACCATTGTTCGCCATCCAACACCTCTGAAATGTGATGGCCTGAGAAGCAACAACTCCCCCAAGGCTGTTCCCCTTCTCAGACTGAGACGTGACTGTTTATACCCTGCACAAAGCAAGGGGCCGGGAGAGCACTAACAACATCCAGCTCCTGGGTCCTGCTCACCAATCCCAGCTCCCAGCACATCCAGTACCTGCTCACCAGTCCCACCAGTTCCTGCTCGCTGCGTGTGCTCAGCTCTATCACAAGTTGAAGCAGAAAAGACCCTGCTCAGCCACAGCAGAGAAGTCTCCAAGGACACAGAACAAGCTGGGAGGTGATGCTGGTGTTGTTAATGGAGTATCAGCTCTTCATTCCTTGGGGAAGCCCATTTTGAGGGGTTCTACCACACCTTTTCCTGTTATTCCCATTATCCAAGTGTGTGAGGAGCTCTTGTTCAGTTTGACCCACAAATGGATCCCAAAGTTTATATGTCATAAACCCACAAATGGTGACAAATAAATAAACACCAGCACTGAACCCCTGATCTGGAGCCCAAAGGTGATGCTTTTCCCATTGGCACCAACCCCCAGGGCCAGACACATGCCCAGTGCTGCCAGGAGCCCCTGTTCCAGTGCAGTTGCTCCCAGATGGATTTCCCCAGCAGGGAGAACAGATAGAGATGCCTCCAGCATTACCAAAAGCATCCATCAACATCCCCCTCTTGCCTCCCAAGGGTTTAATCTCTCAGATCCCGGCTGCTGAAAGGGGAGAGAGATGACAAAGCCCAAAGTCAGTCTGTCTGAGGAGCAGGAAGGGCTCTGCTGCTGTGGCTGTGTCACATCCCAAGGGAGAAGGCAGGACTGGAGCTGTGCTGGATGGGAAGGGAATGGAAAGAAAATCCTTCTTAGGAATTTAGGTCAGTTTTGTTAAACAAGTGCTGAGTTAGCACAAAAGGAGATATTTGAAAGATGCCAAAACACAGGTTTTGGGTTTTCCCAAGCCTTTTGGAAAGGCTCATGTGAAATGTGTGGATGCTTTCAGGAGCAGAAATCCCTCTGCTGCCCTGTCCCAGCTGGAATGCTGTCCCAGCTTTGACTCACACAACAAATAACTCCCAGTAAGTTTGTCAGCAATGGAAGAGCAGTCACTGAGCTCTGGACCACTGGCTCCACCACTTTATGAGCTCTCATTTTGGGCTGAGCTGTGCCTGAGCAGAGGGACAGGACATGCTGGCCTGGACATGGCAGGTTATATAGTATAGACAGTGGAAGAAGGGGCAAAAAGCTGGGAGAACGGAGATCTAAGTAGTGGCTGGTGGGAAACTGGCTGGGAAGGATGAGGTCCTGTTGGGCATGTGGGCTGGGGAGGCAGGGGAGTGATGCAAAGCTCCTTCCTGAGCTCCCCACTCATCCCTGCAGCACAAGGAGCCAGTTCCCAGCCCTGTCCCTGAACTCCCTCTCTTATTCCTGACAGCCTGACGGTGCCATTTAACAAGCCTAATAATTAGAAAATGCCATGAGGTTTTGAAAGTGGAGAGGCCAATCGGAGGTTGACGAAGGAAGGGACAGTGGGATCCAAGTCCTACCTCCTGCAGGAGGGGAGAGTCAAAGCCTGGCTTGTCCCTGTGTGACCAACCCCCCCAGCAGCAGCAGATTGAGGGGCAGCACTCCAGGACAGCCCTGCAGATGCAGCAGAGCCCTGTGTGAAGGCTGGAGTGGCATGAAGAGTTCCCTCTGGCCCGTCCCACTCCCACGGATCCGGCAGCATCCGCTGCCCAGAGCCGGCTCTCGGCAAAGATGTCTCCTTCCCTTTCCAAGTGCTGGAGACGAGGATGGCACATCGGGGGAACTCCCAGCCCCTGGGTACCTGTCAATCATCCCTGAGACACTCCAGCTAATTATTTTTATCCTTCACGAGTCGCGTGGCGTTCCGGAGGTGCGGAAAATAGGACACTCTCGGCATCTCTCTCTCCCTGGCGTGGGCTAATGGTGCCTGTAAATTGCTGCTCCGTGTCAGGGGATCACTGTTCCTAATCAGGCTGAGATTTCTGATGGGCTCCGTGCCGACCACACTTCTTCCTCCCCTGCTTTGCTCCAGGGGGAAACGCAGGATGTTTTTTCCAGTGAATGAAGATTTTCCTTCCCCTTGTGCCCATCTCATCCCATTATGGGTTTAGAGGACTCTGGCAGGACGGAGGCAGGGGTCTCAATGRATGGATGTATGGACTAAAATGTCATTCCTTGTTTGGTCTGCAGACCACCAAAACCATGTGAAAAGTGTCTCACGAGGAGGCAAATGACTGGTTTGGCTCTGCCAGCACATGGTTGTCTCCTCTTCCTGCCTYTYCYGGAGAAGTGGAAATTGRTGAAGACCAGGAGATGAATTTGTGYTTTCCCTGGGCTCATTCCTCCCATGCTGAAGATCTTTGGTCTCGATGTCTGGGAATGGTACAGAATCCTTCAGGAATGGGTGGCAGGTGGTGGGAGTGAGCTGCAGGTGCTCTGCACACACAGAGACGTTCCAGTGCTTGTCATCACCATGACACTGCATGTTCTGGAAGGAGGATCACAGACCCCACGGTGCCGTAGCCATGTGGGAGCCGTGCCCACACACAGGMATGAGGGTGGTGAAAATACAAGGCAGAGGAGAAGACGTTTGTTTCCCGTCAAACAAACAAACAAACCAACCAGATCTGCTTGTGACTATCTTCCAGCTACTCCAGGCAGCGACTCAGGAGCTGGTTTGTTGTTTACCCACTCAGAGAGGAGATAAGGTCAGGAAATCGCAGTTGGCTTCTGCAATCCCGGGAGGGAGAGCGAAGCTCAATCTGGCAGATGAATCACTGGCTATTCACTGCTCTCCCTCTCAATTATTCCTCCATTTCATGAGAAGCCTCCAAAACACACACAAGTATTTCCACCCAGGCCACAGTGATGCTCTGTGTTCTCCTGCATGTCCCATCTCTGCCTCAGCAGGAGCTGCTGCACAGCCCGAGTCACGGCACATCCCAACACCTGGAGGACACAACCTCCTGGAGAAGGCCTTTGGAAGTCAGTCACTGCCATCACGGCGATGGGACAGGCAGGAAATCCGCAGGCAGGGATGTGGGGCCTCAGCCCAGGCTGCCTCGTCACAGCTGGATGCAAACCACCTCTTSCAGTAGGTTAAAATCTTGAGTAAATTGAAATCAAAGCAACATCTGCTGCTTTTTCATTAAGCTCRTGTTGACACCAGAGGAGGGGGACCTTGGAAGGACAGATGGAAAGGAGGGGGCTTTGGGGGAAGGTAGATTGACTCAGCACAGGCTCTTGAATTGCCTCTGGGCAGGAGCCTCAGGCTGGTCCCACGCTGGGCATTGAAGTTTGGGCAAAATGACCTTAAACAAGGAGGTGCCTCCACCTTGAGCTCTGCTTCGCACCCCAGAGGGGGGTCAGGGAGTGCAGGGCACAGCTGCCCACCTGGGAGGTCACCCCCTGCCCAGAAATGAGGCCTATGGCACTGCCAAGAGAGCTCCCAGGGCTGTTGGGTTGGTTTTGAGAGAGCCTTGCTCGGCTTCTGCAGGGYGGAAGGGATGGGGGTGAACATCTGCCAGCAAACTGCGCGTCACCAAATCCACAGCAGCTGTACCCTGCTTGTCACATCATTTCTCACTCTTCCTCCAGCCCAGATTCTAAACCCATCGGAGGCGAGGCGGAGCAGAGATTTCCATCGCAGGAAAACCAACACGTCCTCAGTACTGCAAAGCTTCAGAACATGACCCTGGGATGCTCCACCAATAACAGAGGCAAAGCAGTTTGATTTTCACTAGAAATTCCCTCACTTCTCGGCACAGTCTCAAGGCTTTGGGGACCTGACATCTGATTCTGGAGTGCCTCTTGTGCAGCGCAGCTGTTCCTAAGCCTCCCTGCCACAGCATTCATCCCAGGGCCTCGGAGCAGCAGGTTCCCAAACAAACCCAGCTCAGAAAGAAAGGGTTATACATGTCTGCAAACAGCCATCCTTGTGTCAGAGCTTGTTTGGAGGATTGTTTGTGGAGAAAAAAAAACCACACTGAGGAGCATTTTTTGGGCTGCCAGCTCTAGTGACTGTAATCACAGACATGGGGCTGCTTCCATGGTCACTGTTCCCGCTGCGTTCCATGCTGGGAGAGCATCCATGGCACATGCCAGGGTGCTGGCTGTGGTACTGCCAGCACATTCACACCATCTGCAGCCATGGAAGTGAGGAAAAGCCTTATCTGCATGGGAAATTATGAACTGGCACTGATTTTTGGGGAGCACGAGTCCGGGGGAACCATGGGCAGGACAAGGTTGCAAGTTCGGATGAGTCCTCTGAGAGCACAGAAATGATGGACTCAGTGCCAGTCCCAAGTCACCAACCTACTAGGACCGTGCTGAGGACACAGGTGCCACTTTTACCTGCTGGAGAGACACCAGGAAGTGCCAGTGGCCACCTGAGCCCTGGTCACTGCACTCCAGGGCTGAAACCAGCACCGGGCCAGCTCACGGCGCAAACCCGGGAGCATCCTYGGAGCCTCTGGCTTTGCTCCACACACAGAGTTGTCCCTGCAGGTCCCTCCCACACACTGTGCCACCCACCAGCGTCACTCCATTGATTTCCCAGGCTGTGGCTCATCCTGGCCCTGCCAGATCCTGCCAGCCCCTCTCGGGGGGCTCATTAGTAYTGCGGGTGACATTGGGATTTGCCACCCTATGCAGTCATTGGTTTGTCGTTTCTCTGGTGATTTTGTTCTCCAACATCCGCGAAGAGAAAGGGATGACTCTTTCCATTCGTCCCAGAGGAGTGTCCGAGCGGCCRTAGGGTGCCCTGGTGCCGTAGCAAAGCCAGGGATTAACACAGCAATTCCTCTGTCTTTTTTCTGCTCTTGTCYGCGTTTGGGGCCGGAGCAGAGAGCAATTAGAGCTGACAATGAGCTGCAAAGAGCGGCTGGAGATCCCGACCAGGGATCAGCGACACTGCGAGGTCAGGAGAGCAAGAACACTTCAGAAAAAATGACTCATTCCGGTGGAGAAAAGAATGCTGCTGCTCCTGCCCTGGGCTCGTTTTGTACCCATTCAATTCACCCTCGGCTGTGCTGCACTGATGCAAAGGCAGGGTGAGGAACAGGGCAGGGGAACACCTGACGCGGGGGTTTGGCTCTGCCCTGCCTGGAGGGGGGTTGGTTGCTCCTCCATTGGATGGTTCCTGGGATGGTACGAATGGATTTAGAAACCCTGGCCTGAGATGGCCGCCTGTTCCCAAAAAACCCTGCGAGCTCTCTGCAAATAAAACCCCCAACACTCGCCAGATTTTGAAAGTGATTTGGATGAAGGAATTGTCCCCAAAGCAAGAAGTGCTGTTAATTTTCCCCTTCGCTGCAACCAGGCTGCTGGAGGAACGGGGTGGGACTCCAGGCAGACGTCCCAGCCCTGTCTGGGAGACGTAGCTGGATAATTCACAGCTCTCGTGAATATTCAGGTGTGATGTGAATAAAGAACACCCACTTTCCTTCTCTGATTCCCCCGGGCAGGATCTGCAGGGGGAAAATCCTGTAACACACCCATCGCCAGCCCCACAAGGGGAATGAGTGGGGTGAAGGATTGGGAGCAGCACAAACACCCTCCGAGGGTGGCTCTGCCCTTCTCACCTTCCTCTTGGTACCTGTCCCTCCACACTGGCACCCACCAAGGGATCACTCGTGCCCCCATGGGGCACTGCCAGCAGCAGCCCCACTGGTCTTGTCACCCCAGGAGCAGGGCAGAGGTCCCTGCAGTGCTCTGCAGGCACTGAGAAAAGCAGGCAAGACCTCATCAAACCTTCAAAAAACGAACAATAAATTCCAGCATTTCGTTTTGGACAGACAAGATGGAATTTTTCAGTTTTCCARTGACAAAGCCCCTGAAAAACGAAGGTTATTCACCTAATTTTAACTCAGTCATTTCTTTTCTTTCTTTCTCTTTGGAGGAAAGAAATGGAAGAAAGGAGAGGACAAAGCTTAAAACCTTATCAACGACTYCACATAAGTGTCTTCCACTGAAACCGAGGAGGAAAAAGAGCACCTTGGCCTGTTCATGGAGAAACTTTTCATCCCAAATGCTGCATCTTTCATCCCAGCCTCTGCATCTTCCATCCCAACCTCTGCATCTTCCCAAAGCATCTTCCCAAAGCCCGTGGGAAGTGCACCCTGTGTCTGCCTCCCTCCCATGCCAATGGCACTGTCCCTATTACCAGGATCCTTGGCAGTGTCTCTTCTACCAGCACCCTCAGCATTACAGAAGTGCCACCAGCCCCCGCTCGTGGCCTGGTTTTGCCCATTATTTAGGGGCCAGCTGGGAATCCCAGTTCCAAGTGGAGCTGTCTGGATGGAGGCTCAGCCTGCAGGCACTGCTGAGAGAGCGTGAAGCTGGAACTAGAGTGGAGTTCCTGCATTAAGGGAAAACCCAGGAGTGGCTAAAGATGCAATAAGGGACCCCATGTCCAGCAGGGCTTTGATCTGGGGGATTAGGGATGAAGCCATCAAGTAAAGGCGGAGAAGTTGGTGAAGCCATAAGAAGACACAATTTGCAAAGCCTGTCAGATTCCTGGATTTGAACTGGAGGGATGATTTATCCAAAGGCTTGGGTCAGAGACCATATTATTCATTCCCTCCACCAGCCTCTGCCACACTGTTATTTAGGGTGATTCAGCCTCCTACTCCGGAGAAGCAAAGCAACAGTCCACGTCCCCACCCCACACTGCCACTGCCAAAAGTTTGATCATCCTTTTCCTGGAGACCTGATTGGATAGAGCCAACCCTCCCAGAAACCACGCTCTGCTCACCAATAATTCCCTTTGTGCTGAAAAATAAAGGAAAAAACCCCCAATCCGCCTGATGATTATTTTGTTTGGCCCATTGCTATTAAACAAATCTCCCAATTCCTCGTTGGATGATTGTTCCTAATGCTGAGGCCCAGCCTTGGGTTTGGAGCTATTAAGCCGCGTGTTAAATGTGAGCGAGCGCTGGGTTTAGGATCGCCGGGGGAAATCCACCCCATTTCTGCTATTGCTCTGAGCAAAGCCGTGCCCGGAGCAGGAAGTGTGGGATGAGCACTTTGGGATGCTCACGGCAGAGCCTCGCAGGCAGAGCTCATTAGAGCTGGGGGGGCTGAAACGCTGCGGGTTTGGGTCTTGCCCTGTAGTTTCATGGAGTATCCTGTGTTGGGAGGGACCCACAAGGATCCTCCAGCCCAACTCCTGGCCCTGCACAGACACCTCAACACTCTCACCCTGTGCCTGAGAGCATTGTCCAAACGCTCCTGGAGCTCTGGCAGGATTCAAGSCAAAGATTTCATGGCTGGAGCAGGAGGAGGTGGATGAGTGAGGAGATGTGGATGCAGATTTCACTCTGAGGCAAACCAGAGAAATGAGTTGCTGCCACTTTCTGTCTCCTTTTGCCCAGTCAAATACCACAATCAACACACCGAGCATTATAACCAACCCAGAGGCAGAAAATAAAGGGAAGCAGATGAAAGAAACCCTCTTATTCTTAATTTACTCCGGTTAATTTTAGTCTAATTTSATCACAATGTTCTTCTGTAAATATCAGCCCTTCTTTAATAAGGCAGCGCTGGCCAYGGAGGCTGCGATGGCGATGTAATCACCCGGTGTGTCGTAAAAGACTTTCTCTGTTAATTGTTAGGAGGAACTGGAGCAATTCTGCAGCAGGTATGGGATTGCAAAGAGAGACAATTATAACCAGGTCTAATTAGTAATTATAACAGACCTCTCCCAGAAATTGTTTTTTACTTAAATATTCCCCCGGTCCTCCCAAGCAGCCGTCGGCGCTGCTGTCACGGKTGACTCTGGTGCTGGGACAAGGTGTGGGCGCTGGGCTGCTGCGTCCCTGTCCCCACAGCCTCCCTGGGATGTGACAGAGCCTCAGCCCTGGCATCTKCCGAGGAAGGGAGCAGGGACGCAGGCAGAGAGGCAGAGCTGAGACAGGAGAGGGTGCTCTCGCCGCAGCAATGGAGATGAGGAGGGACACGGGGTGTCCTGGTGGCGGGGGAGCGGTGCTGCCTCGACCCACATCCCGGGAATGCTGCCCCTCCCGGAGTCTGCAACAGCGGCAGAAAGCAGAAAGGGTTTAGAGGAGATGGAAAGGCAGGAGACAGGCTGCACAGAAGGCTGGRGGATGGCTGGGAATGGCTCCCGTTCCATTTTTTCAGTTGTGTTATCGGACGCAGTCTCCCCAAACCTTCCTGTGACACAGYTCCCACCCCAGGAGACAGCCCAGRGCTCTTGGCCACCCAGGTGCTCCACAGGACTTCACGGGACACGTCCAGGTCTGGGGAAGCAAAGGGGGTCCCAGGGTGTGGCAGCTTTCCGGGCAGGTGGGATGGAATGAACTGGTTTTTTTCCAGTGGAGGTCTTGCCCAAATTGATCTTTTTTCAGTTCAGTTGTAGCAGAATCCTTCGTTCCAAAAGGGAAACTTTCCAAAACCTTTGCAATTCTCCTCTCCCACTCTTCTTGCTGCCTCTGCACCAGTCAAAGGTACCTTTGAACAGCAAAATACCTCCAAGTCCYGCCTGGGGAGCTGAGACAGAAACCAACAGAGCCAGAAAATGGAGCAGCCCGACCTGAGGAGCCTGTGCACAGAAGTCCTCGTTCCAGGACATTTCCTGCACGTGTCTCCCCCTTTTCAGCTCTTCCAGAGGCAGCACCCAAAAGTGGGTGCTCCCTTTCCTCCCGACCCCAAAGCCATCCCRCTGTGGATCCTTGTGCTGCCTGTCGAGGACTGAAGCCCCGGGACCACCCAAAGTGCTTTGGAGGAAGGAAAGGAGGAGATGCACAGCTCAGCCTTTGCAGCACGGACAGGCAGGGCTTTGCTGCTGACCTGCCCAGATTTTTCTTTGTGCAGTCTCAGGAATTAAGCAGAAAAGTATCAACAAGCAGAAAACCCCAGTGATGGAGCCGGAGCTGTCCTGACTTGGTTCTTTCCACGAAAACAGGGCCGGGAGATGTGAGGAGTAATTAAACACAGCTACTGAAAGCTGGCCTTGAAGGATTTAATCTCTGAAATCCAGGCTCTAATTACGGGGCTGCACCAATCCTGACCCTGAACTGATGCGCTGTTTTTTAATCGAGTTATTTGCTCCAAGCGGAGCCGTCTCCGGGGGCTCRCCTGGGCAGCAGCCTCAGCTCGCAGCTGGGAACGGGCTAACTAGGCCAGCACTGCGGGAATCCTCCAGGATTGGTTTTTCCTGCCTGTCTCAGTATCATTCCAGCAGGGAACACCTGCAGACAGGAATCTGTGAGCAACACACGTGTGTGTGTGTGTGTATGTGTGGTGGGGGGAACCACCATGGGACGAGCAGGAGGCGGCAGGCGAGGCACGGGGGGGCTCCTCAGGCCCTGCTGCCCCTGTGTCCAGAGGGATGCTGATCCGAGAGCGGGATGCTAAACCTGGAGCGGGATGCTAAACCTGGAGCGGGATGCTGAACCTGGAGCAGGATGCTAATCCAAGGGCAGGATGTTAATTTGAGAGCAAGATGCTAATCCAAGGGCAGGATGCTAATCTGMGAGTCAGAYGCCAATCTAAATMTGGGATGGTAAACCAGGAGTAGGATGCTAATCGGAGAGCAGGGTGCTAATTTGAGAGTGGGATACTAATCCAAGACTGGGATGMTAATCCAAGASCRGGATGYTAATYYRAGAGSAGGATGYTA
>JACAXG010000038.1:1058784-1377183 GCA_018881555.1 Amblyornis subalaris | reverse complement strand
GGATGCTAATCTGAGAGTCAGATGCTAATCTAAATCCAGGATGCTAAAACAGGAGCAGGATGCTAATCTGAGAGCAGGATGTTAATTTGAGAGTGGAATACCAATCTGAGACCAGGACATTAATCTGAGACCAGGACATTAATCTGAGAGCAGGATACTAATCTGAGAGCAGGATACTAATCTGAGAGCAGGGTCTAATCTGAGAGCAGGGTCTAATCCAAGAGCAGGATGTTAATGCAAGACCGGGATGCTAATCCAAGCGCAGAGGTGCCCATATCCCAACCCACAGTGCCATTCCTGAAACAAAAACCATCCCCCTGGAGCACCTTGCTGTGATCCAGCTGCCATCCTTGCATGTGGATGGAGAGACCACCACCTGCACCTTCCTCCCGAGCTGGCCTGGAGCTGGAAGAGCCACATCCCACGGTGTTATCACCATGGCTCTCACCTCTCTAATCAGGGCTCCTTGCTCCCAGATGCTGCCACTGACCTTGATCCCTTCCAGTGCGAGGCCCCTCCACGGCAAAGGGATTCAATTAAGCCCTGGTTCACAGAGAGGGCTAAAAACGAGGAGGGAGGAAAAAAGAAGTGCCCAACAACAACAAAAATCCACCCTCCCGAGAACAATTTCCTTCTATGGATTTTTAAGACCAGCGGCTGGAGAATCACTTTCTCGTTTCTGTGCTGTCTCTCCAGTCAATAAATAAGAGGGAAATA
This sequence comes from Amblyornis subalaris, assembly GCA_018881555.1. Lineage (NCBI taxonomy): Eukaryota > Metazoa > Chordata > Aves > Passeriformes > Ptilonorhynchidae > Amblyornis > Amblyornis subalaris. Next base: position 1,376,466 of record JACAXG010000038.1, on the reverse strand, counting down.
AAGGATTTCAGAGAAAATAGAATGCAGTCAAAAGGTAAATTGTGGTCTTAAAAGCCCCTAAGAGACTGTCACCGACTTTGAAATGTTTCCTAGTTTGAGACCATTTCTTCCTGACTACATGGTTTCCGCTCCTTTATTTGCATCTCTGGGAGGTAATCTTTAAAACTGATTTTCCCCTGGTTGCATTTCATTGGCAAAGAAACTAAACAGGCTGCTGCATTACAGTAATAACATCAACACTGCAGCCACCTTCGCCTTAATTATTTCTCTGTCTTGCCAACAGAACCAGTTAAACGAGATTTATATTTGGGTGGGGAGGAGGGGGGTGAAGTGGCATGTGTGTGGATGGGTGAGATAACCTGGAAAAACCAATTTCTCCCTTGTTATGTGTCACCAGCAGTAAAAAAAAAGGTAAAATAATAATAAAAAATACACGAGGTAAAAGGTTTGGGCCATTTAAGTAATAATAATGTCAGCATTTCACCTGTCTGTTGCTTAATTATTTCCTTCTCTCAGCTCTACCACCTGAACCAGTTTAGATAAGATTTCAGCACGGATAAGGAGGAAGAACCTGTATTCTCCAAAGCAGATAAGCTGCTTTTTCCAATGGAAAGGAAGAGAATACGTCACTAAAGCCTTCCCGCTGCCTCCTCCAGATTTATCAACAGCCTCTTAGCAAAAGTCCTGCCACTAAAAGCTTGTGAAGTTTTGCAAAATACTGCCAGATAAGAGAGAAGCACTTGTAAAGACAAGAAAGGGAGGCTGGATGTGCAAAGCAGCTCGTCCCAGTCTGTGTCCTGCCAACACACACTCAAGGTCACCCCAAAAAGCACCAGGGAGGGAGAAACCTGTGTTTAAGGAGAGTCCAGAGGCTCTGTGAAGGACAATACACCCACATGCACCTTTGTCCATCACCCAGGTGCTTTAGAACAGGGTTGGCTTGCCAGAAGAGCTTGATAGAACATAAACCCATGGAATCATAGAATCCCAGAATGGTTTGGGTTGGAAGGGACCTTAAAGATCATCTTGTTCCAGCCCCCTGCCATGGGCAGGGACACCTTCCCCTAGACCAGGTTGCTCCAAGCCCCAACCTCCAGAAAATCCCACTGCCACCATCCATCCTATCCACCTTCATCATAAATACAGCTTTGATCTTCCGTTTGGTTCTCCCTCCTTGCTGACATCACAGAGATCGCAGAATCCCAGAGTGGTTTGGGTTGGGAGGAACCTTAAAACCAATCAGTCCCACCTCCTGCCATGGACAGGGACACCTTCCACTATCCCAGGTTGCTCCAAGCCTCGTCCAAACTGGCCTTGGACACTTCCAGGGATGGGGGAGCCACAGCTTCTCTGGGCAATCCTCCCAAGGAAGAATTCCTTCCCAGTATCCAATCCAAATCTCTCTCAGCTTAAACCCATTCCCCCTTGGAGCCCTCCATGCCCTTCCAGCCAGGGAGAGGAGGTAGGGACAGGGCTCCTGCTGCAGGGTTGCGACTCTGGCAGGCCGAGGGCCCCGGAGGGTTGGGATGCAGGGCTCTGGATGCCCATTCCCGCTGCTCCCGCGGGCGCTTCCAGCCCGGCCGTGCCAAGCCGCGCGTTGGCGCTGCCAAGGCTCCCGGCGCCGCCGCAGATGGGCCCTGGCTGTGTGCAAACATTCCCCAACACCTTGAGGCACCCGCGAAGCCGCGGCGGGCGCCTGGAATGCCTCCATCCCGGGAGAGGCTCGGAGCCAGGGAGAGGGGCGGGTGAGCGAGAGGTGCTGCCGGGGGAGGATGAGCCGCTCTTGGCTGCTCTGCGCCGCACGACACCTCTGGTGCTGCAGAGGAGCGTTTTGAAAGGGAAAGAAGCAGCTCCCCGGTACGAAGCCAAGAGTTTCTCCTCCGCTGGTACTGCAGAGTTTATTTTTATTATACAATTTTCACCCTTCGTGGCTCAGATGTTTTGCCTGCGTTTCATTGCTGACCCGCAGGCCAATCCTCAAAGCGGTATTTGCTCAGGGTTTTGCGTGTGTGTGGCTTTAAAGTTCTTTTTTTTTTAATAAACTCAGGGCGGGCAAAACCTTCTTTTTCTTGATTTGTAATGGGCTGGGGAGTGATGATGCATTTTCTGTGCTGGAAGGCAGGAGAGCAGGGGATGAGGAGCGTGCGCCTGAGCAACCTGGGCTAGTGGAAGGAGTCCCTGCCCATGGTGAGGGTTGGAATGAGGTGGTCTTTAAGGTCCCTTCCAACCCAACCCATTGTGGGATTCTGTGACTCTGTGGTGATTCCCGAGCTGTGATGTTTGTGCAGGGCAGAGCAGAGCCCTCGCTGCAGGAAGGACCATCCTTGTCCCTCTGCGCTACCTGTGCTCAGCTGCCAGCTCATGGGGGACAAGAAACTTCCCCCAGGACTCACCAGCCAGCTCTGTGCTCTCCCTATCACTCCAAACCTGGGAGCTAATTGGATGCTCCTGCTGCATCCCGCGGCAGGGCGGGATTTGGCCCCGTGGCTCTTCCCACAGAGCCGCCCTGCTGCTGTTTTTGCTCCTCCAGCTTCCCTTCCCTGGCCTTGCCTTCCCGCCCTGCCTCGCGCCTGATTATATTGGGTCTGCATGTGTAAGTACAGCCTCCTGCCATCCTAATCATCCAAAGTGGCTATTTGAATAACAGTTGTTGGTGCCTGTAGCTTCCTGTAATTTTCCAAAGGAAACAAATCCATGCAGACTGCAATTTTGCGCCTATGAATTTTGAATGAATATCTCCGAGAGCCTCCATTTCCCTCTCCCTTCCGTCCTCCCCTCCCCTTGCCTGCCTCCCAGCCCCAGCTGAGCCAGAGGCTGCCACCAAAGGGGCACGAGCGAGTGGCTCCTTTGGGAAGGAGGATTTTGGGGCTGGGAAGGCTCCGTGCCTCCCGGGACTGGCACCAAAGCACGGTGCTGCCAGCAGAGCTGCTGGAACACGGCTGGATGGCACCCATCCCATGGGAACAGACCTGCCCCTGGGCAGGGCAAAGCAGGGCATGGAGGCAGGAGCATCTTTGGAGTGTCACGTGTAGGGGTTTGCCCTTGTGTTGCCACCCCCAAACTAAGCTGGGGAGGTCCCTGACTACCCAGCTCAGATTGTACTCACCCTTCGGAGCTGTTGCTGCTGGCCAAGCTCTCACCTTCTAACCCAGAGCAGCTGGAAGATATTTCTCCTCTAGAGCTGATCTTCCTAATGGCAACAGTCTCTATTTATCATGGAATCATGGAATGGTTTGGGTTGGAAGGGACATTAAGGCTCATCTCATTCCACCCCCTGCCATGGGCAGGGACACCTTCCACTATCCCAGGTTGCTCCAAGCCTTGTCCAACCTGGCCTTGGACACTTCCAGGGATGGGGCAGCCACAGCTTCTCTGGGCAGCCTGTGCCAGGGCCTCACCTCTCTCAGAGCCAACAATTTCTTCCCCCAATATCCAATCCAATCCTACTCTGTTTCATTTTAAAGCCATTATAACCTTCTCCCTCTCAAGTTTCCCCTCCTGTTCCTCCGTGTGCCATTTTATGACACCGAGGGTTCTCCTTTTTTATGACATTGTTGTTTTTAAAGTGTTTTTATCACCTGGTTTTATTACAAAATTACCGTACAGCACCCCGAGTGCTGTGGCAGCGAGGAGGGAGAGAAGCTCTGGAAATGCAGCAACTCTTTCCTGAACAGCTTGCAGCCTCGCCAGGGAAGGGGCTGTGATTTGGTGATGGATGGAGTGCTTGTTATCCAGTATATTTTTATCCATACATATATAAAGCACTTTGTGATCCCGGCGGATACAAGGCACTATATAAATGTAAATCATTATCATTATCATTAAATACCTTCTGCATCTTTTAAACCTACCAGTTGGAATCAGATCCGTACGGGGCAGCTGCTATCTGGGTTTTGTTGGGGAACCAAATGTGAGAGCTGTGATTTTTGTCTTCGTTAGCAATTAAATGGGATCTCATGAAAGACTCTTATTTTTCCGCCGCAATTTTTGCCTGCTGCCACTGATTTGAAAGTCACTTCTCACCCACTAGGAGAGAAATCTCTGCAGAATTCCCTAGCAACAACCTGAATAAGAAACAGCCACCTCGGGAATGCGGATGCTCCCGGGATTATCCGAACCCGCCGCGGGCTGTCCGGCGCTCGTCGCCGTAAGGACTGGGAGAGGATCCATGGGGTCAGAGGGAGGAGAGTTCAGCTGCTCCATGATTTATGACTCAGTGCAGATTATAGACACTTGTCTCCACAACTGTGACTCTGCAGCATTTCTGCTTGGCCGCTGCCCAGCCCCGGGAATGCGACGGCACAAAGATGCTGGATGTCGTTCCCGTCACAGCCGGAACCGCAGGGAGCGCAGGGACCATATCCATGACCCAAAGGCTCCTGTTCCTGCCTCACCCCACTCCTTTTTCCTGTTCTTTAAGGGTGGGACTTGAGCCTGAGGGATCTGAAGGGTTGCACACGGAGGCTTTGGCACCACAGAAAAGAACCCAGGCTGTGCGTGTTTCCATCAAGGCCATAAATCCCCGGATTCCCTTTCTGCCCACAGGACACGTTGGGAGCCCCTTCCCTGCATTTTCTGCTCGTATTTTGTTGCTAAAGCCCATCTTCCTTCCTGCACTTCCAGCACTTCCAGCACTTCCAGCACTTCCAGCAAAGCCACCCAGTGCCAGCTGCTGACAGCTCCTCCCTGTGGGAATTCATTTCCAGCTGCATTATCCTAGAGTCATAAAATCCTGGAATGGTTTGGTTTGGGAGAGACCTTGAAGATCTCATTCCAGCCTCCCTGCCATGGGCAGGGACACCTTCCACCAGAGCAGGTTGCTCCAAACTCTGTCCAACCTGGCCTTAAGTCCCGTGTTTGAGAGACAGGAGCCCAGTCTAAGATAAAAGCGCCCTTTTCACTGCATTTTTTTATCCTTCCAATGCTCCATTGGCATTTCCCAAAGGGAGATGACTGATGCAGGGCCAGGCTAYGCTCAGAGTGTAGTGAAGGGCAGGTCCTGGCCCCAGAGACTGGAGACTGGTTGTTCCGAGCCCCCAAGGGACCATCATCAAMAATATTTCATTTCCCCTTGTCACGACAGCGGAGTTGGAAACCTTGGATGTGTCACGGGTCTGAGCCCTGGCCTTTAAAGCCCACTAACCTGCAAGCAGTGGCTTGCAAAGGTTTTGCAATATTTAGTTAATGGAACWAGGTTTTTCCTAGTTCTCTATTTTTTTCCCCCATTTTTTTCATTCTATTTTCCCCAGCCTCTCATGAGCTGCAGCCTCCTGCTGCCCAGGGGAAATCTTCCATTTAGCTACATTTTCCTTTCTCATTTCATGCTGTAATGGGGAATCATCATAGGTGTTAAATCCATAATTTGCCATGAATCCCTTGTCTCTCTCTGTGGAGGTCAGAGTTGASTTTAAAGGAACCTGATATTGTGGCTTCATGGCTGTCCCTGGGGGGAGAGCATGGCCTAATTCCCTGGAGCAGGAGGAGGCTGGAGAGTCCTGGGTGAGYCACCCAATGCCATGTCCATACATTCCACCTCTTTCTGCCACCCGAAGGGGCAAATTTGAGCACACCAGGCACCTTTAATGTCAAAAAAAGAGTAATAGTCCCTTTCAGAGGGTCATTTGTCCATCTTGACATGTGAGAAATATCCTGAGGCAGGAGAGGTTATTCTCCTGTTAATTACCAGGGACACCCTGAGGTCAGTCATTAGGACACGACTGTCGAGTTTTGCAGCCCAGTTTGAGCCACAAGGAATGCCACAACCCCAAACCCATCCCAGTCCTCCTGCTGGATGGGAAGCTGACATCCATCACACTGACAGGGGCAGCAAAAGCAAACGGCACCGGGAGAGCACCGTGATGGATGTGGAACAGAGAGATTCCGCACAGGATTCCCAACCCTTCCTCCACCGCGAGCTGGGAGATGCTGGCTGAGCTGGGAGCTGCGCTGGGAAGCCTGAACCCTCTCATGGACGGCAAAGCAGCCCAGGCACAGCGGGGGCAAGGCTGGGCAACACTTCATGGAGTGGGGAAATGCAAGACATGCAGAAAAAGGGCTGGCAAAGCTCTTGGAGCCAGGAAAACGCATCCCCGCGGGCTGGGCACCGGCAGAGAGCTGGGGTGGCTCCAGGCAGCCTCTCCCTAAGCGGATCCTCCGCGTTCCCGGCCGGTCCTGCCCTGCCGAGCCGGGTCATTTGTCACCGGGGCGATCGATGGCCAGGCGGGGCTGTCGCTCAGGTGATGTCACGCTCCCGGAGCCTCGCTCTTCTCCGCCAGCTGACAAGGGGAGAGGGAGTCAATACTCGTGTCAGGTCACTAAAAACCCACGGGTTCCCGGCCGTGGCGGCTCCCGGCGCTGCGGAGGGCAGCGCATCCATCCATCCATCCATCCATCCATCCATCCATCCATCCGTCCGTCCGTCCATCCATCCGTCCGTGCGTCCATCCATCCGTCCGTGCGTGCAGCTGCGAGAGGCACAAAAGGCGCCGCTGCGAGCGCAGATGCGGATGCAGAGGAGCACGGGCAGGATGCAGATGTGGGAGTTGGGAGAGTCGCGCGTGGGAGGGAAAGCAAAGCGAGATTTGCCCGTGCGGGGGGTCGGGCTGGTGCGGAATGAGRGGTGTCAGCGATCCAAAAGCGCAGGAAGCAGGACGATGTCTGCTGTCCAGGGGCATCCCAGGCAGCAGGAGCCGGTGGAAAGGCTGATGTGGTGCAGAGGSAGCCGCTGGCTTGTGCAAATTGGGGGGACTTGGGGTGAGACACAGAGGGGTTGTGACAGAGCAGGAGGGGGTGCAGGCACGGGTACAGGATGAGCACAGCAGGACAGAGGGATCCTGACACCAGCATCACCCCCACATCATTTCACAGCACCCTCGTGGCCACCACAGCCCGGAGGAACTGGGGGCCAGGGCGGCGGCAGAGCCCGGAAGAGGGGCTGTGTGGAGGGAAAGGGATGACTAAGGATCAGGAAGGGTTTTTATCAGCCCTCCGTGCATCCATCAGGTCAGCACAGCCCGGCAGGCTCCGCAGAGAGAAGCCAAATGCTTTGTGTTCGATAAAACCGCGGGTCAGAACCACGATGGCCTCCCCGCACCGAGACAAGGAATCACAGATTGGCACGGGAACCCGAGCATTAATCACTGCTGTCCGTGTCCCTTCCTATTTACTCTGTGGTACTCCAGTGCGGGTAGGAATGCTGGTGTGGCTCTGAGGATTTCAGGAAGGGGGGGGTTTGCTGGGAGAGGCGGCATCAGCCAATCCCGGGGCCCAGGGCTTTAGAAAACACAACTTTTGCAAGAACTGTGTGAGCTCATAACCCTAGAGCAGGGTTTGAGGGAGCAGAGCTGGCATCTGCTTAGTGCTGGACTGGCCCTGCTGAGCTTCCCTCCCTGTGATTAAACACCAGTCCCTGTCCTGTGGGGAGGGACATGGACCTGTCAGAGCGGGTCCAGAGGAGGCTCCTCTGCTCTGGAGCCAGGCTGGGAGAGCTGGGGGTGTTCACCTGGAGAAGACAAGGCTCCAGGGACACCTTAGGGCCCCTTCCGGTGCATAAAGGGGCTCCAAGAGAGCTGGAGAGGGGCATTGGACAAGGGATGGAGTGAGAGGACAAGAGGGAATGGCTTCCCACTGCCAGAGGACGGGGTTAGATGGGATATTGGGAAGAAATTCTTGGCTGTGAGGGTGGGGAGGCCCTGGTACAAGTTTCCCAGAGAAGCTGTGGCTGCCCCATCCCTGGAAGTGTCCAAGGCCAGGCTGGATGGGCCTTGGAGCAACCTGGGCTAGTGGAAGGTGTCCCTGCCCATGGCAAGGGGTGTGGAGCTAAAGGATCTTTAATGTCCCTTCCAACCCAAACCAYATGATATACGAAATTTATTATTTTTAACGTCTGTCATGAGAAACAAACCCCTTTCTTTGCTTTTTTTCCACCCCAAAGATGTGCGATTGCAAAGTCCTTATTCCACTGCAATGACTCGGCAGAGCCCGAGGTGGGCGGAGGTGTCCCGTGGAGCGTTTCATCCTGGCACCCACCACCAGCCAAGACGTGCTTGCTGGGTAATTTTGCTCATCTCCTTTAGAGCAAGGAGAACAGAGCTGATGCAGACACCRCATCCTCCCTCCTCCTCCTCCGCACAGACAGGGTGCAAACCCCTCCAGAACGGGGGAAGCAGCACTTCCCAACCCACCCTCAAGGCCCAGTGTTTCAGCACACAGTCCCTCTCTCTGCTCTGTTCTCCAGCTCCAGGCTGCTCGAGGCAGAGGCTGCCTTTCACCTCTGATACCCCGGGCTTGCCTGGCAGGGACGGTCAATCCCATGGAGATGCTTTCCCACTCCAGAGCCACGCAGGGACACGAGCAAGGAAACCCGGCCACCCTCTGCTATCAAAAGGAGCCGGCTCAGAGCGCTGTAAACTTAAGCTGCTCAGACATGACATCAAATATTTAGGTTATTTGGGATTTGCGCTCGATTGTTTGATGTTTCTGTTTCGTTCCCAGTAGAGCCAGTTGCTGTTTTGCCACTGAAAATATTCCCAGTAGAAAATGCAGCTTTGTGAAGACCCAAAGTTGTTCAAGGAGAAGAGACTGTCTGGAAGAAAATGATCACATTTTCATCACTTCTTTTTTTTTTTTTTTTTTGTTCTGAATTGACATCCCAGCTCTGCATGCTCTGAATTTTGCATTCAGAGAATTGAATTCTATTAAAAACTGTGGGAAAAGGGTTCCAAGCTGAACTGTTTCTGGATTTGAAACATCACCTCATCACATTTTCTCCTTGCAGCTCAGCACTACAAACAAATATTGAAGAAGGGCCTTACCCAGGACATAACCTCTTTATTTCCTGATCAAACYCTGCTAAAGAGCTGGAAAGCTGGGAAACACAGATGTCTCAAGCTGCCAACCATCATTCTGGTAATGGAAATGCTTACTCTGCTCTGCAGGGGAGGACTGGAAAGACTTGGCAAGAAAGAGGGTTGGAATAAAATAAAAAATAAAATAAAAAGAGGAAAATGTTTGTGATTGAATGTGGATGCACTTGACACCCCAGTGACCCTCCTCTTCTGTCCCTGGCTTGTGCCATCGCAGGAGACAGGAGCTCTCACTTCAAATTAACTTAATCTGTAGAGTTAAATAATTCATGTTGATTTAAGAAAGCTTTATTCCTAATGGGACACACGTGAAGACAGAGTTAATATTAGAAGAGGCCGTGGATGGGAGGAGAGAGGGAATTASACTATAAAAGGTGAAGGTACAAGTTAATTGCCTATCAATTATTCACCTTAAGCCTCTGGAAGTGGCTCCCCTGCCTCCCTCCTCACACCCTCATATTCCCTTTTCCTGGTTGTGGGCAAGTTCCCACTGGCACCTCTGGGACCACCCTTTTCCACGTGCCAAGCCAGTGGTACCTGGGAGCTTCCCGGTGGGGCTGGAGGTGCCGGGGAGGACAGACCRGGACAGGCTCGGGATGCTCCTGCCAAGGTGCCATGAAGGAGCGGAGCCATCCAGCTTCCCAACACCTTGTCATCCATCTCCTTCACTTGTCCCGGCTCCTCCATCCTCCTGCCGGCCCCGGTCACCGCGCCACGGCCACACCGGCACCGCGGGCCGGGCTCGCCTCTCCCTCCTCTGCTCCCTCCCGGGCAAGCCAAAGCTCTCTTCAAAGTTTCTCCTCGCTCGGCTGCCTCCGAGATCTGGGAACTCCGCRCTAATTAACGTGTCTGCAAATCCCAGCTCGGCTGCCGGGGCCTCGAATTCCTTCACGGTCCCGCGAGTGCAGAAGGATCCACGAGCGAGCCCTCTGGCTCCTGCAGCTACACGGCTGGCAGATGCATATTTTAACAACACACATCTGTTGGCAATATAATCTCTTGTATTTGCCCTCCCTGCTCCGAGCTTTGATGGAAGACCGGAGGGAACTCTCCAGTGGTTACAGTCAAAGTGTTTGCTTTGCAATTTCGCTCGATTGCTGCCTGATTTTATTTTTAAATTTCTCCAAGTCCTAATCAGGCTCTTACTTTATTTAATTAATACCCTGGCTTAGTTAAATAGATCATAAATTAAGCAGCCCTGCCATTAGAGATGTACCAGGTAGCAAACAGCCCTCCRGTGGCTTCCCAGAGCCTGCCTGGCTTGGGTTCCCGTGCCAAACTGCCTTGACATCCTTTGCTTGCAGAAAACCTGGATGCCTCCATATGTCCCAAATCCAAGCCCATCACCTTTACCAGCCTTCCCTGCTGGGACAGATGTCCTGACGAGATTGGGCAGTGACTCCTTCCCCAGACAGTTTAGGCAATGCTAGGGGAGAAGGTGAGGGAGACCTGGAGAACGGAGGTCCTCCAGCTTTGGGATGCGTTAACCACATTTCYCAGCAATATTTGTCCCTGAAACTCCACAAAGAAAAGATTTTCCCTGATGCTGATGACACTAATAGGCTCGTCTGTTTGAATGTTTGGACTTCCAAGGCTATGGAATGATCTGTTCCACTACATTTAACCATGTAGATTTGAAAACAATGTGACAAAACCTTAAATATTTAATTAAAATATGRTGTAGCTCTGCATCTGAGCAGGGAAGTAGGAGGCATCAGCCCCATAAAGCTGTTGTCAGACATGAATGACAGCAGTTGGAGCCTGAATCAGGAGGCATTAGGGGATTTCTTGATACCAAGGAAGTGGAAAATCTGGCAAGAACAGACAAGGCAGCACCAACCCATGCAAAAAACCAGGCAGGGTATTTTTCCAGCAAGGATGGGGGTGATAGGGTGGGATGGGGTTCCCCAGAACTGCCTCTAAMACCCAACTGGCTGATGAGTCCCTTGAGTTGCTGGCAAACCAGCAGCAGACTTTGGGCTCTCAGTTACCAGTCCCTTCCAGTCACCAGTCGCTCCCAGTCACCAGTCACTCCCAGTCACCAGACTCTTCCAGTCACCAGACGCTTCCAGTTACCAGACAGTCCCAGTCACCAGAGCCTCTCAGCTCTGCCCCAGCTGTGCTCAGCTGTTCCCTTGAAAGCTGCACAGGTTGCCCCCAGCTCCAGGGATGCCTTAGGGATCCTCTTCTGCAGCCTCACGTGACACTGGACAGACCGGGATGAAGGAACCCCCCCCAAGCTTCTTCCTGCACGGACAGCYCGTCACATCCCTTCCCAGCCCAGCGAGGTGAAATCTGGGAGAGCCACATCCCTCGGGAGGCAGCTGCTTAGCTCACGACTGGAGCAGGCTCACGCACGGAGTCCTGAGAGCTGAAATGTCTGCACAGCTGGGGGCAGTGCACATCTGGAAGCCCCGGAAAGGCCTCTCCCTCTGGTACAGACATGTGCAGCCCCCCTGGTGCAGGGTAAGTTCAGCCTGGCAGGCTGCACGTTGTCCCTGGCTGTCAGAGCCTAAAACACGAGGGCTTGAGGCTCCTGCTCTTCATGTGTCACTTCTGTCTCCTCCATTGGGGTGGCTACAACACAGACCCCAGGCCCCTGCAGTAGCCTCTGCCCTCGCTGCCGGCACTGGACACCCCATCCCAAAGGAACTGTGGGAGCTGCGCGTCACCAGCTCCCTCCAAATGTGGGATCATCACTCCTACATCGCCAACGAGCCTGAAATTGCMCAGATTCAAACAATTTCCTGAGTTGGAAGGGACCCACCAGGATCATCCAGGCCAGCTCCCGGCCCTGCACAGACACCCCAACAATCCCACCCTGTTGGTTGTCCAAACGMTCCTGGAGCTCTGGCAGCCTTGGGGCTGTGACCACTTTTTTCCCCTCAGAACATCTGCACAAATACCCTTGAAGTTAAAGATGAGCTACCAGTAGGTTCCAAACCCCCATTTTCTCATCGATTTGGCTTAAACTGAACACGCTGTAACTTTAATTTTCTTAAAAGGAAAACACTCTGCAAATCTAAGTTGCTGAACATCTTAGGTAAATGTACCAATTAGCAACTACCATGTATATCCACATAAACATTAACTACCATCTATTCAACACATTCCATAACCCCAAAGATAATAACGATTTCCTTTTGATCCATAAAAACATCTCTCTGCTCAATCAACGCTCCGCAGCAGCTCTGACGTACGCCCTGGGACTAAATTAGTTTTGAAATCTTTAGCTCTAATTAAATAACATTATTTCTTTTGTCTGGCTCCGGCAACGCACTCTGCTTTCACAACAGAAGGAGGGAGCCCGGGCGAAGGAGGGGTTGTCGGTGAGCAAGACAACGTTCCYGTTTCCCATTCTTTTCCAGGATTCTTTCATGTGTGGGCACACGTCAGAGCTCTGAGCTGCTGCCAAGGGTTGATTGAGCAGAAGGAGGGATCAAAGGAAAATCGTCGTTATYGTCAGGGTCAGGGAAGGAAGGGGTGGCAGCTGTGTAGGTTTGGGGGTAGGGAACGTTGTGGGGTTGTGGAGGGAGGAAAACAAACGCAGGGGAAATTGCAAACCAGGAATTAGAACTCGTGTTTGCAGCGCAGACTGTGGTGAGGCACACCTTCAACCACAACTGGTACCTTAGTTCACTTCCTTCGGCTGCTTAAAACTAATCAGCATTGATCTGACTAAAAGCACTGAAATTCTTGGGATCTTTTTAAAAGATTTTTTCCCCCCCTGGAAACTAACCAGGAATAAAAACCAACAAGGAATAAAGCAAATTCAAACTTCAATTTAAACAATCTTAAACATGCAAATGGTTTCACTTTGGGGGTTGAATAATCAGGATGGATCTGGGAGCAGCAGTACAGACTGGGTTTTGTCCAAGCTTTTCAAGAAAAATACCATTTTGATTAACTTCTCCGAAGCCACGTCTGTGCCGGGAAGCCTCGCTGACGTGCCTGCCTTTTTCCAGCACTCCTGAGGGGAGAGCCCTCCCTYCTGCTCTGCCATCCTGCCAACAAAGCCCTTCACTCTGCCAGTGCTCCACTTCCATCTCCCACACAATGAAGGTTCTTTACAAGATTTTGGGAGTCACTTCCAGTTTGCAATCCCAGGCAACATCCTCCGGGGCTGCTCATGGGAAAGGTTAGTTACTGAGAAATGCGGGATGATAAAATATTCGTGTGAAGACACTATAAAAATACTGCAATAGTTTGAAACCAGCTTTTCCTYGAGTGGTGGAGTTGACCCAGTTCTGTAGGAAGGGTGACACATATGTGATGTCACTGACACTCTTCATATCCTTAAATTTATGGACACACACTCATGAATTGGGTGTGAATCCACGGAGCTGAAGTGCCAAACCCTTGGTGCCTGTGTTACTTCTCCTAGAACCGCTGAACTCCACCCCAGAACTGCTTTACTCCCTGATCAGCTTCCTTTGCTCCTGTTCTCAGCATGGAGCTGCACCCCCACTGCTCTCACAATTCGTTTCCAGTTCCTTTGACCCAGCAGCAAAACATTTTGTCAGAAAAAGCCACCGAGTGAAGACAACAAACCCCCAACAAACACCCTGAACGCGCGAGGAGCCGGGACTCACCGAGGACGGTCAGCCGGGCAGGTCTGGATCTGATGGCTGCTTGGATGGCCTGGCACTCGTACACGGCGTCATCCTGGAGATCGGCTCGCAGGATTTTCAGGTGGTGCTGTCCCGACAGGTGGTCTCCTACGACCAGGTAGCGTGGGTAACCTGCCCAAGGCAAAGCACGGGTCAGCAGGCAGCTGGAGCCACGAGCCCCACGGGTGAGGGGTGTAGAGCACAGGTCCAGAGCCCCAGCATCCCACAGCAATTCCCGGGAGCCAGGCAGCTTCCTCCCCTCCTCGGCAGCCAGCCCGAAGGAGAGAGAAAGGACCTTCCAAGTTCAGGAGAGAGACTGGACATTTAGCCCTGCAGGTTCAAAAGAGAACTGCTGGAGAAGGAGCATTAACTGGAATCCCAAGAAATCATGGAATGTCAAGGGYTGGAAGGRACCTTAAAGGTCATCTAGTCYCAAAGGGCAGGGACATCTCCCTCTAGATCAGGTTGCTCAAGGCCTTCTCCAACTTGGCCTTGAACACTTCCAGGGATGGGGCATCCACAACCTCTCTGGGCAAGGACAAGGGATGAGCCCTTCCACCAGGAAACCCCCCACCTCCAGCTCCTCTGCAACCTGTCACGGGTTTTCCTCAGTTCCTGGAGTCAGCTGTGGTGAAACCCTGGCATACAACCACGATTAGGTCTGTGTACAGTTTGGGCAGGGGSCCGGGGGCAGCCCTGGTCAGCCTGGCTGGACACACGGCAGGAAAGCTGCCATCCCCCCATGCCGCCGGAGCCCAGTGCCCCGCGTAACACAGCCCTGGCGCACGCTCGTGCTGTTGTTGTTTCTCGCGTTCTCAACAGCAGGATTTGCTCTCCTGAACCGCGAGAAATACAAGCGCTGGGTTTGTTTGCGTTGCGCTAATTAGACACTGGCTGAGCCGGTATCACGCGAGCTGGCAGCTCCTCTGGCTTCCAGCAGCCCCACTCCGTTAATTGTGCAAGTCATTCACATCAGCTCCCTCCTTCGCTGCAGCTCCTGTTACCCAGTCGTGCTGCAAGGTCTTGCATGGCAAGCTCAGCTCTCTAATACATGCAAAAGTTGTGGCTCAGAGCTGTGAAAAACACGCGAAGATGGGGCTGCTCGCTCGGGCACGGCTGTAAATGAGCTATTATATGCATTAATAAAAAACAGAGGGAATGAAGAAGCAGGCACTGCACTTTAGGGAGGAGCAAGGTCCCTGGAGACCAGAAAGCACAGAGCCTCCCCTGGTTTCTGAACGCTGCTTGGGGAAAACCCTCTCAGGTCACCAGGAACTGAGGAATGTCACACATGGACAAACTCCTCGGCCCTGGGGGGGACAGGGCTGCAGCTCCTGGAGGGCTGCACATCCTCCCTTCTGCCTTTCCAGCAAACACTCTCCTTACTCATGTGAAATATTTCACTTCCAAATCAGTGTTTTCCAGCAAAATGTATAGAATAAACTCTATAACTTCCCCAGTATTGCACCAGTCTTCACCAGCTGCAAGTAACCCTCAATCACGAAGTGGCTGTGGGATTAAATATTGTGAATTCTGACGAATTTGGTCACCAAACTATAATCTGCCAAAACTAGAGCTCAAGGAAGCCACAAGTACTTGTCCAAAGAAAACAGAGGCTTGTGGGTCCCTTCCAACTCAGGATATTCTATGGTTCGTTTTATTTTCGAGAATATCAAAATAGGCACTTTCAGCATTTATAAAACATCTCATCCCACATTTTGGAAAAGTGAAGTTAGTTTCCAGAAGTCAAGGAAATTAAAGCAGGGCTTTCCAAAAGGGGCAGGTGACACCTGTGGGAACCAACAGGTTTGTTTTGAGTCAGAGTGAAAAAAAATTTTGGCTTACTCCAAGCGTCAGTGCCAGTGTTTGGGYGGGCTGGAAGGTGTTGGAAAACATTATTCCCAAAATGAAATGCTGTGGCTGCGCCTGCACTGGTGGGCAGGGAGAGCTCCCGCTTTCCTTGTTTAGGGAGGACTTACTTGAGAGATCCCGTCCGACTCCAAGGGCCAGCCCGTCCTTGATCCAGAGCACGATGCCATTGTACTCGGGGATGGCACAGAGCAGGGTCACCGGCTGCCCCGCGATCACCACCTGGTCCTGGGGCTGCTGCGTGAACGAGGACGCTTGGCCTGGGCAGGGGAACGAGAGAGGAAGAGGAGCCTGTCAGTTCTCCAGTGCTGTTCGGCACGGTGCAGTTCCTTGGGATGCAACAGTCCAAGGTGCTCCGGGCACGGCACAAACGGGAGACTGAGCTCTGCAGCTCTTAATTGTGTGATTGCTTAATTATGGGATCGTTCCATACAATGATAGAATGGGTTGGGTTGGGAGGAACCTTAAAGATCATCCAGTTCCAGTCCCTGCCATGGGCAGGGAAACCTTCCCCTAGCCCAGGATGCTCCAAGCCCTGTCCAACTTGGCCTTGGACAGTTCCAGGGATGGGGCAGCCACAGCTTCTCTGGGCAACCTGTGCCAGGGCCTCACCACCCTCCCAGGGAAGAATTCCTTCCCATCTAACCCTGCCCCCTGGCAGTGGGAAGCCATTCCCCCTTGTCCAAAGTCCCTCTCCAGCTCTCTTGGAGCCCCGTTAGGCACTGGAAGGGGCTCTAAGTTCTCCCTGGAGCCTTCCCTACTCCAGGTGAACACCCCTAGCTCTCCCAGCCTGGCTCTGCAGCAAAGGGACTCAGAGTCCTCAGAGCATAACCATGGTCTCCTCTGGACTCACTCCAGAATCTCCACATCTTTCCTGTGCTGAGGACTCCAGAGGGGGACACAACACCTAGAGACAGACAAACATTTGCAATATTTTTGTTCCCTGAGGGGGAAAAAAAGCTCCAGCCAAGAGGCACCAGCGTTTGCTGTAACTATTTCATTCCAAATTGTGGTGGTAGTGTTTTAGCCACAATGATCACAGGCAGAGGAGCAGCAGGATGTCCAGCAGCAGCAATATTTTATATTACACATAATAAAAGAGGATGTTGGTCCTCTGCTGCTGAGCCTTGCTCCCACCTCATGCGCCCTCTGAAATCAGGATGTGCAGATAACAACCTGCTATAAAACACCCAGGGAAACAACCAGCTGCTGCCAGTCCCTCCCCTCCCCCAGCGTCACCTCCTGGCATTTGCTGGGAGCTTCCCACACATCTGGAGAGGAGAGGAAGGACCAGCACTGCCTTTTGCTGAAGCTGCATTGTCAAACTCACAAATCCCTCTGCTCACCCTTCCCTACCCGGAATGCTGCAATGACAAATCCCAGCCCCGGGATGGGATCCATGCCCTGCCGTGGTGAGATGTCTCGCACCTCAGGTGTGACATGACACTCCTCATTTTCCATGGGAAGTACTCCAGTCACTGTAACCTCTTCCCCAGTGGAATTTGCTCAGCATTACATTTTATTTTCACTCTCCCTTGGCTTTGCCATGATTGAAAACCATATATAGAATCAGGGAAACCCAGAATGATTTGGGTTGGGAGGGACCTTAAGGATCATCCAGTCCCACCCCCTGCCATGGCCAGAGATGCCTTCTACTATCCCAGGTTGCTCCAAGCCCCGTCCAACCTGGTCTTGAACACTTCTAGGGATTCAAAGTGTTAAATCCTGCTATATTTTTTCTTTCCGTAATGAGTTCATGGGACAACCCCGAAGTACCCCTGCAGTGCCACAGTGCAACGCTGGAAGGTCCTAAATCTGCCATTTCAGGCAGATCTGCTGAGATCTGGGCTCCTGTGAGCACAGTCCTTTGTGTGAATTGGTTGTAGAGCATCAGAATCGCTTTGCCACCAACTAAAGTCTTGTTCTGACTCTGGATTCAGGAGAGATTTGGGAAAAAAAGAGGAGTAGGGAGAAAGGCAGAACCACTGGATTGCCCCTCACTGAGTTACCTGTGGGGTTTATAAGAACAGGAACCTCTCTGGGTGGGAATTATCACCCTGCGCCAGGCAGGAATTCAGAGCCCACACCCCTCCGCTGAGCGTCAGTTCAGTCCACGGAATGGGACTGGGCTGGAGGAAAAATTGCTCTTTAAAACCAATTTGTCAAAGCGGGACAGTCTCCATGTGATCCACCCCAAATCAATTCAATCCTAATTTACACCGACTCCATTTAATCACTGACTGATGATTAATCCCAAACCAAGTTTAAGTGTGACACAAGTTCTTGCCACTGAACTTGCTTCCAGATGAGCTGCTGGGCCTTTCCTACAGGGCAGAGCTCCAAAGCTCCATCATCTCCCAACTCATGCTGTTGAACCAATGCATGCCCTCATGCTTATATCTCAATTTAATTTATTAAATTCCACTTGCTCTTAGCCAGCTAAAGGTGCACGGGGAAGAGCAGAGCTGTCCTTTCTAAATTCCAACTGGTTTAGATACAAAAAGGTAAAATTCCCAGCTGCAATTTTTGCGGATGTCCAAGCACACCTTGAGCACCATATTCCCGGGTATTCCAGAGATCCCAGCACCCACATATCTTCAAGGAACTCTGATTTTCACCACAGATGCTCCAAAAGACCACGGTGGTGGCTCTCTGTGCAGTGCTGCCTGCACAACAGGGCAGGATCATTCCAGAGGAGATTCCAGCTCTTCCTKCTGGGAGACACCCCTTGGGAGTCATGGTGGCCTCTGATACCAGCACAAACCCTCGTGCTGAATTAAGATTTAAATATTTGATTTCAAAGGGAATATGAATCAGCTCTGGGGRTTTTTTTTTGACTCATAAAGGAAAAGCACTCCTAGGACAGCACRGAAAAAGCAGGATGAGAGAGGAAACTCAGGAAGAAAGCAGAAAAAAGTGAGTATTTTGCTTTGTTGCTTTGTTGTTTTATTTTAATATATATTTCCCACCCTCTAACTGGGTTTTCACAGCTCACTCWGTAATCCTGACAATCCTCAAGGCAGAGCCGGGCGAGCAGGGACAGCTCAGGGAAGCAGCAATAACCCAAAAAGATTCGTTTTATCGGCAAGAATTATCAGGTTGTCAGCTGGGAGCTGCACGAGCCCTAATGAGAACGCAGAGGCACAAAGTGGTGTCTGTGCCCTCTGCAAATGCCCATTAAGCAGAGGCTTCATTTGGTAATTGCAGCTGGAAATGAAGCTCTTTTTACGTTTTATTTTTCCTTTTTTTCCCTTTATTTCCTGATTTGTTTTAAAGATGAGCTGATGGCCATGGAAAATCAGAGCAGAAACACGGCATATGTCTCCCGTCTTTTCCTTCCCTCTGTTTGTTCAGTGTGAAAAATTGTCTGCTTAAACCCATTTTTTATTCATCCAAGGCTCCATTTCAGCTACAAACAGCTCAGACTCAGTCACAGGAGAGGAGAGACGGGTGTAAGGACCTTAAGAGCATTACCTGGCCCAGTCCCTGCTCCACAGCAGGATCATCTCTCCCTAAATCACAGATAAAAAAAAAAGAAAAAAGTACTGAAGGCAGAGCTCAACTCGCTTTCAAATCAGCTTAAAGTCTGATTACTGGCTTTAACTGGGTTTGGAAGATCAGAGGCCCGTCCACGTTACAGCTTATGTCTTAATGTCGAAGGAACAAGTAATTTGCAGAAAAGTTTTAGGGGAGATAAGATACTTGACAGAAAATAACTGAAAATGGGGAGATTGGGAGAGGGTGATTTACAAATGCAGGCTGAGCGTTTTCAGCTACAAGAAAATGGGCTGAAAGGTGTCAGTTGGGTCTTTTTCCTGGGAACGTTTAAAATGTTATTACAAAATGGTGCTTTGGTTTCAAAGCAGGTGGTTTAACTCCAACCTGTTGGGCAATCAGGAGTTTCCCAATTTCCCCCTTCCCACTAAATAGGGTTTTAGCAAAAGATACTGGCTAATCCAAATCTCTGCAGAGACTGGAGTTCATCATAGAATCATGGAATGGTTTGGGTCAGAAGGGACCTTAAAGCTCACCCCATTCCACCCACTGCCATGGGCAGCCACATCTTCCACTAGACCAGGTTGCTCCAAGCCCTGTCCAACCTGGCCTTAGACACTTCCAGGAATGGGGCAGCCACAGCTTCTCTGGGCAACCTGTGCCAGGGCCTCCCCACCCTCACAGGGAGGAATTTCTTCCCAATATCCCATCTGACCCTGCCCTCTGTCAGCGGGAAGCCATTGCCATGTTCTTGTCCCTCCACGCRCTTGTCCCAAGTCCCTCTCCAGCTCTCCTAGAGTCCCTTTAGGCACTGGAAGGTCTCTAAGGTCCCTGGAGCCTTCTCTTCTCCAGGTGAACACTCCCAGGATCTGCTGTTCATCCAGCGCGGAGTCGCTCCAAGCAGAAGCGAATATTAGCGCTCTAAATTCATCATTGATTTTTTTTTGGTTTTAAAAGCAAACAGACATGGAAATGAGATGTTAATGATGCCTCTTGGCCACGTTCCAGCACAACCCCAGTGCCCCATGTGYGCTCTGGAGCTGCCCTGCAGCTGGCAGGGCATTGTCGCCGCAGGTCACCCGCTACGGTGGGTCGGGGTTTGGGGTCACAGGAGCCGCGAGAGGCTCTCGATCCCAGAGCCTCCTCATCTCCTCCTGGTTGCTGCTTTGCCCCGCTCCCCGAGGAGCTGCCAGGCACCAGCAGGACCCCCTTGCTGYCCCCAAGCTCCTGCCTTCCTCAAGGATTCTCCCTCATGGGGAGCGCTCCTGCAGCCACCGCAATCCCAAACAGCAGGAACAGAACGGACAATAAAGGCCCCACAGCGAGGAGAGAGCAGGCAAGAACACCAGCCCCGCTTTCAAAAACCCCAGGCAGGAGCCTTGGGAAGTCACGAGTGTGTCATAAAAGCTAAAGGAAGAAAAAAAAAAAAGGGAAAAAAAGAGAGAACCGCTTTAGAACTCTTTGTATTTCCTTAATGGATTTTGTACCTGTGGCTCCTGTTTTTCAGTGTTTCTCYGTAACGTCGCCTTGTTCTTTCAAACAAAGGCTGAGATTCTTCTATGTTTGTGACTTCCAAGGGAAATGACAATGCCAGTGCCACGGCATTGCTTTTCAGAGAAGTCCCAACGCCCACGGATGGCGAGAAGGCCCAAAAATCCCATTTTACAGCCCAGAAAACGGAGGGAGGCACCTACATGATGACACTGCCACGTCTGTGCTGCTGCAGGACCTCGAAGCCCCTTCCATCACCAAAGCCTGAGCTGGTGAGAGGCTTTTTGAGCTCTCTGAAGACAGAAATCTGTTTGTATGAGTTCCTGGCTGAATTATTTCAGCTTGCAGCCTCCTGCGCCCAACCCAGCAACCGGGAGCAGCAGAAAGTTAAATTTTCATTACCCAAGAGGAGTGGGTATTGTAGCAGGAAGCGAGGGACTCATGAGGGAACAATGACTCATTAGAAATGGAGACATTGTGGCTGCTTTCATGTGAGTGAAGCTTTGAATGTCCATTGTGCTCTGAAAAGAATTAGTCCTTTTTGTTGAGGAGAGCACAGAAGTGGAGAAGGAGGACTACGAGCTCCTTGTCAAAACATGACTGTTCCGAAATGAAAGGCCTGGTGATTGGGAGTGGTGGGACATTCTCCTTGTCCCTCAGTGGGAAGAGCTAATCCTTCCCTCGGCTCGGCTCGGAGCTGGCATGATGTGTGGCAGGAGGGTGATGCAGGGGCTGCTGTGTGATACCCTARTCCCGCAAACATCCCAGGAGGGTCCCTCTTCACACCAAGCAGATTCCACCACCGAGTGCCYGATGGAAATCAGGGCATTTCAGCCCAGCTCGGGGCTGGTTTCCTGTGGGACAATGCCTGGAGATGGAGCTGTCTCTTGGCCACGGAGGGAAGGGATGACTCCATGCCCACACTTTCCCAGGAGACAGAGCCTGGCTCTGCACCACCCCACGCAGCTGCTATGGCCCCATGACACAGGGATTGGTGCTCAGCCCTCCTGTGGGTCCCCTCCCCGGAGCCAAGGACSCCAAGCTCCCTGCACAGGGCCTGTCGTGCTCCGTGCCCACATCGATTTTCAGAGGAGCAGGAAAACCAARCGGACAAAAGCCTTACATTATTTACAGAGCTCTCTGGAACTGTCAGTCGTGGGGAGGCACAGGGAAGAGCTGTGAGGGTGGCAGAGCTGCTCATTCCCTGCCTGGGCTTCCCAATCCCCTCCCTGGCGGGAGGTGACACCCAGACCCGTGCTGAGGTGGAGCCCAAGGTCTGGCTGAGCACAGAGCCCATGGAGCAGGAAGGAAAGGGACAGCCACGTGTCCCCAGGGGCAAGGATTTCCCGGGAGAAAGACGGAGATGAGCTTTTCTTACACTACTGGAGAAGTGAAAGAGCTGTGGCTGCCCAGACAGGAGCAGATGGATCCCACCAATGATGCCATCCACAGTGAGGAGACGTGGATCAGCATCCCCACTGGTTGGCGATGGCCACAGCCACACCAGGTACTTCCTTTGGCTTCACAGCACAAATTACAGAGGTAGCTTGAGTTCAGCCCTTGCATAAGATTTCAATTTTTTTTATTTTGCTTCCTTGGGGAGAGAAGAAAAGAAAATCTGTTTGAACAAAAATGTCAGTTTGGCCTTTTTTAGTGTGACTGCGTAAGTCCGGCTCACGTGGCCTCGGTGCTGAATTATTCAGCTTGAAAGAAACCAAAGCACAGCCCCTTGGGTGAAGGAATGACTCAGGTGTGTGGAACGGTGCTGCTGTGTGACCTGGCAGGGGATGTGTCCCCACTCCAAGTGGGAAGCAGGGAGCTGAGCTCGTGCCTTGCTCACCCACAAACATCCAGGGATGCAGGACTCTACCCCAAAGCACAGCCTGAGGGGCCCCACTGACTCCAGCCACCCAGAAGGGCGAGGGGAGGGATGCACTGAGGTGACACCAAAGCCAAAGTGATCCCTGAGTAAAGCAATGAAAAGCAGGGCAACRGAGCTGGGGAAGGGTCTGGAGCACCAGGAGTGGCTGAAGGAGCTGGGGGGGCTCAGCCTGGAGAAAAGGAGGCTCAGATGGGATTTCTCCCTCTCTACAATTTCCTGACAGGAGGGGGCAGCCAGGTGGGAGTCAGGCTCTGCTCCCAGGGAACAAGGGACAGGATGAGAGGAAATGGCCTCAAGTTGCAGCAGGGAAGGTTTAGGCTGGATAATTTAGGAAAACATTCTTCACAGAAAGGGTGGGAAAGCATTGGAAGGRGCTGCCCAGGGCAGTGGTAGAGTCCCCATCCCTGGGGGTGTTCACGAGACATGAGGATGTGGCACTYGGGGACATGGTTTAGTGGTGAATGTGCTGGGTTGAGGGCTGGACTTGATGATCTTTAGTCTTTTCCAAACTGAGTGATTCTGTGGTTCTGCTGCCAGCAGCCAGAGCAGAGTTCAAGGTGCACAGCCAGTGCCCTGCTCTCCAGCCTGGCCTCTGGGCATGCATTGTCTCCTGGCCAGCAGCAGCTCCGAGCAAGCCCACGTGGTGAGCTGAGCTCACCCCACAGTGATGTCAGACCCCTGCTTTGAGAGGAACCATCAACATCCCACCGTGTCCACTGAGGAGCTTCAAACAGGAAACAGGGAAATTTTGAGTGAGATATTAAACCTTCCAGAGATCTCTTTTTGTCTATTAGTCACACAGGCGAGAGATCTGAACTATCGAGTGTTCCGCTGGCTTTGATACCCACGTGAAATCCCAGCACTGCTTTCAAAGTCACCGTGAGGAGTTTGATCAGCCATGCAGAAAGGGCTGAAATGTCATCGCCTGCTCTGTTATTAGCTGCCAATTGGGAAAGGTGTAAGAGTATCCTTACCGTGGGATATTTATCAGCAAACACTTCCCAGCACCAGCCTGGAGAATTACCTCTGGTGAGAATGAATGCCTGTTCTTGGGAGCCGCCCTGATAGGAAACAAACTGATGTGCTGCAGCGAGGCACCGCAAACAAGATGTCCCCRAAAAGCTGTGACCTTATGGAGTGGATCACGCTGAATATTCGGGGTCCCTGGATGGCTCCAGGGTTCATGGATGGCTCCTGGCTGCTCTGCTTTGAGTCTCACAGGTACCTGCTGCCCAGATAACACCGAGCTCCGAGCAAGCAGCATTATCTCTTATTAGACAGGCTGACAGAGCTGGGAATCATGCTTTGGGGCACACAGGACTTTTGCAGGGCTGGAGATGGAGGCAGCAAACTGGGTTAGGTGGTGTTTTGCCCCAGGGGCCAGCACAGGACRGGGGGGGAAGCAGGCGAGGCGTTGCAGGAGGGTGGCAGTGGAGCTGAAGGGTCAGCTCCAGGCAAAGCTGTGGTGTTACTAAAGCTGTGGCAGAGGGGAGAGGTGTGAGAGCTTCCCCACACACTGAGGGCTGGGGCCAGTGCCTCATCCCAGTGCCTGGGCTGCTGTGGTTCCCTCTCCAAGGGGATCTGTAAGCTCTGAGCCTCTGCCAAGGCTGCTCGGGGTACAGGGCGATGCCCATCCTTGCTGGGAACGAGGGCAGTGGCACCACCAGCTCTTCCAGAGGCACTGGAAACCCTGGGCAGGCTCTGAGCGCCTTCCCTGGTGGAGATGAGAGCAGAGGGGAATAGATTTCCTCACAYTGATCCGCCCTGAACAGTGCCAATGACTCCGAGAAATATTTTGTTACCGGCGCTCCCGAGGAACCCGTCACAGAATAATAAATCACCGTTTGTTCTCCTGTCCAGGTGCAGCGTCCTGGCATTGCCTCCCCTGGGCCAGGCTGGTGGGCTCAGGGAGTGAGGGGATGCTCCTGTAATTCCCTCCAAGCAGCTCTGTCCGCGGCGATTCCAGCTGCCTTTTGGATGATAACCATTTGTAGCTGGGAAAGGGGCCGGCGGGTCCTCAGCCGCACAGACACTCCCGGGACCTAAAACCTCCCACCAGAGTCCACAGAGAACAAAAAGGAACTTTTCCTTCTAAAAGTAGCACGTGCAAACCAATGGGCAGCAGCCTGCCCGCATGGAGTCTCCCAGATAAAATCCTTAAGGATTTTATATCCTTTGTGACCTTCTGAAATCTCCCAGGTGATCCCCCCTTCCTGGATCACATTCAATCCAAGTGCATCCCCTTTGCCCACCCTTTGTTCCCAGATCAGGGCTGCTCTTTTGAAATGGAGTCCTTTAAATCTCAGCTCGTCTTTGAGTTAGAGGGCACAGAGGACACTCGTCCGTAGGAAAACGAGAAGGATGAATAATCCATTCCACAAACGATTTGGAGATTTCAAAGTCTGGCTCTGCTCCCAGGAAGAGCGGCAACTGGAAGTTGTGCAGTCCGTGGGGTGGAAAATTGGAGCAAAGAGCTCGCCTTGGGTCGCACCATGTTCCACTTCCATCCTCGTTTCTCAGAATCTGTTATCGCACGCTTTGAGGCACGGAGAGAAATCAGAATGAAGATGCAGTTCAGAAGAGAAAATGCAGATATTTAATGTTACATTCTCTGCACAGGGCGGGGGGGTTGGATGATCTTTAAGGTCCCCTCCAACACAAACTATTCTGGGATTCTATAATATTAAAATGACTGGAAAATTCTGCTCCTTCTCAAAACAATTTTGAGTTTAAATAGTCTTGCTGCAGGTGGATGAGACATTGTATAGACTGGGGAATTCATCCAAGGAGTGGTTAAATAAGTCTCTTTACACAGTGTTCCCATCTCTGCAGGTGCTGGAAGTGCCACCACCCAAGATTCCCCCACCAGATGCTTCCCTGAGCAAGAAACATCTCGGTGGCACCAAAGYGCACGGATCGAGGGAGGAAACGGCAGGAATAAATCCTATTATTGCCCTGGAAGGCTGAGGAGCTGCTGTCTGCATGAAACATCACCCGGGTGGCTTCTGGGGGAGCTCCTGGCCAGATGAGCCACGGGATATTGCAGAGGAGGCTGCGGACTCGCTCCAGCTCCCGCTGTTTACCCGAGCAGGGCGGGATTGCTCCGGGTTGTGCCGTGTGAATTATCAGCTCTGAAGATGGAGTGAGAATTAGCAGGTTTCTGCTATAATTATTGTTTGTTTGGATTTTTACAAGTGGAAGTGATTGTAAATATGTGCATTTTTTTTTTTTCCACACATGCAAGATTCATATTTAGAATTAAAGCAAATTATTCTGAAAAACAGCCTAAAGTGAAATATATGCAATACACACATACAAAAGTGGCAGGGGGAAGGTGGGAGGAGTTGGAGATGCTGAGATGAACAGACAGGGAGCAGATCATTGATGAGCAGGGAATGTTTCACACACGTGCCCATCTCCCCAGGAAGGTGCCTACAACTCACGTACTTCTCTATCTACACATGGAAGCTTAAAAAAACCTCCCTTCCATGAAAATCTTGGCTTTGGTATCCACAGAGCAGGGAAATGCCTAGAAAGTGCATTTTCCATCACGGAGGAGGCCAGCGACCTGCACCACTGCCTACAACAACCGGCTCGTGCTTTCTGCCTGGGTTTTACCCAATAAAGCCAAGAACCATGAAAAACGAGAGGCAGTGTGAATCCAGTCAATATTTACAGCCCTGCAACTGCTTTATCAGCCCTGGGAGGAGGCACAGAGAAGGAGCTGTGCCTTGTCACTGCCAACAGACCCAGTGGCTTCTCCCCTTCCCTGCTGGAGGAGAAGGGATGGCTCGGAGGGGGCTCGGATTATTTAACACAGATTTTGCTGTTTGTTTTTTGTCACCAGCTCCTTCTCGATGGCCCCCACTGCAGAGTGAATGGCTGCCTGGTGCAAAACCCCGGTCCAAGAGAAGATTAGCGCATTCCAGCCTGCTGAGTTAATTAGCAGGTAATGAGAGATGCTCATCAATAAACTCAGCTGTGTCCCACCCCCCTCCTGGCTGAGCAGGGTTGCCTGCAGGACTCGGGAATGACAAGCCCCGCTGGGGTCACTTAGGAGAGGATGTGCCCTCACCCTGGAGCAGAGGCAAAGCTTTGGGAGAGTTCACACAACAGCACAGCAACAAATCCCTTTTCACTCAGGTTTTTGGGGGACAGCTGGGGGAAATGCTTTTCCGTGTGGTTTGCTGGTAGAGGAGTCCTTGCCCAGGGTTAAGAGCTGGTGGTGTAAAGCCAGGAGTGAAAATGAAAGGAACTTCATTATTATTAATCAGGAATTGGACTCGATGATCCTTGTAGGTCCCTTCTAAGTCAGTATATTCTATTATTCTGTTATTCTCTAAGTACAGTATTACACTCTCTTGCACTATAAACCAGTGGAAATCTCTCCCCAAGGATTCCCCTCTCTTGAGAACTTATCCACAGTGGGCATAGATATCCCCAAGGAAAAACAAACAAACAAAAAAACAAACAAACAAATAAATAAGGCTCTTCTGCAGCTTAAAGCAGAGCAAACTTCAAATGCAGGTCCCTTCTCAGGCTGAAATCCTGAGGAATGGTGACAGGAAAGTCCCCGAACAGTAACAGCTGCCTGTGCCACGTCCATTTCTGACTTGAGGGAAAGCTCCCTGCCTTCAAGGAGGCAGGAACATAACCTGTTTGAGGCTTTAGAGAGAGACACATAACCATCATCATCATTTTTAAGAAGCAATGTGCACCACAGTGCCTTACGGACTGCGATAAATTACCCGGCACCCGCCTGCCAGCTCAGCCTAAGCTCGATATTGCCTGCAGTAATTATTTGGATCAAATGCAGTTTATCTGCTTCATATTTGTGTTTCTGTGCTCTCCGGTAACTTATAAATGTCATTGCAGTGTTTATTTGTTATAATGAAACTTAATGACGTTTGAAACCAATGGCTGTGGTTGCGGGCTGCAGGTTTGAAGTAATCTCTTCATCTTTGGAGCAGGAGGCCCAAAGATAACATTAAATTATCCTACAGAAAAGGAAGATGTATGCAGACAGATATTCAGGCCTGTGTATTATTCATTGGAGAGATGACTAGCAATGAGCCACAGTGCCTAAGGCGACGGACTCAAAGCATTGTCACCCAGCGAAGGCAAATGTTCCTGTCCAAGGGGAACCAGTTGTCAAGCCACAAGCCCAAGTGCATCTCAATCTGTTTTATTGAACCTTGGAAGGCATGCTGGGGCGGCTGGGTGCCAGAGGCCCGTGTGAAATAGCTGGCAGGGGAGAAACGAGGTGGGGCTGCTGTAAAACACAGCGGGGCTGGGTGAGGAGGGGGAGAATCCGCATTTATGAGGTGTCGGGGGGAGCTTAGCAATGGTGGGACCCCACCCCAGCTGGGTGCCGGATGCTGAAGGCTGCTCTCCCYCCATGCAAGACCCAGAATAAACTTTTCCTGCTTTGCTTCAGGCACTGCTCCCTGTCCTCCCTCCTCCTGAATAATTTCCTCCCTCGGTTTCTATTTCTGCGTGTATTTATAGACTCTGGTCGTGTCTCCCCTTGAGCCTCCTCCAGACTATATAAATTTACCTCCTCCAGTCTCTCCTCTTACAACCTGCTCTCTAATCCCTGGGCCATTCCTGCCTCCACACTCAGTATTCTCCCCGGCTTTGCTCCGTGCTCCCCCGGCCGCGGGGAGCTGCGCGGCTCCGGTGCCAGTCCCGCCGCAGCCCGCGTGGAGCTGCACAATTACTGCTGCCGTGTCACCTCGGGACCTGCCGCAGCAAAACGCCCGTGGCAGCAGCCAGGAACATCTTTCCCTGAGCTCCCTCCTTGCTGTCAGGAGCGTGGAAGTACCCAGCGCTCAAAGAGCTTTAACCCCTGCGGCACAACCCGGCTCTGGCACCTCTGGTGTTTGAGCTGCTTTCCTTCGCCATCGGCCGGGCTCGTGCTCCCACACCTCCTGCTCAGGCTGCTGCATCTCTTGGGAACACAGGAACAGCCTCAATACACCCCTCCCCACAAGGCCAGTGAGACTTTAAGGTCTGCAGCAAACTGGACCCCAGTGAAGTTTGGCTTTTTGTTTTCACCTGCTTCTCCTGCACGGGGTCGGACAGGGCTGGAAACACCCTGAGTGCAGCCTCTGCCCCCAGCAGCAAAGCTCTGTCCTCTGGTCTGGCCCTGAGTAATGGGACAGTGTGGCCAGAGGGTGAGAGAGGGGGTTCTGCCCCTCTCAGGTGATACCCCACCTGCAGTGCTGTGTCCAGCTGTGGGGTCCTCGTCATTGGAAGGACATGGAGCTGCTGGAGCAAGTCCAGAGGAGGCCACAGAGATGCTCTGAGGGCTGGAGCCCCTCTGCTCTGGGATGAGCTAGGAGAGCTGGGGGTGTTCACCTGGAGAAGAGAAGGCTCCAGGGACACCTTAGGGCCCCTTCCTGTGCCTAAAGGGGCTCCAGGAGAGGTGGAGAGGGACTTGGGACAAGGGCCTGGGGGGGACAGGACAAAGGGGAATGGCTTCCAACTGTCAGAGGGCAGGGTTAGATGGGATATTGGGAAGGAATTCTTCCCTGGGAGGGTGGTGAGCCCAGAGCAGCTGTGGCTGCCCCATCCCTGGAAGTGTCCAAGGCCAGGTTGGATGGGGCTTGAAGCAACCTGGGCTAGTGGAAGGTGTCCCTGCCCATGGCAGGGGCTGGAATGGGATGAGCTTCGAGGTCCCTTCTGACCCCAACCATTCTGGGATTTTGATTCTGTGATCCTGCACTGCCATGATCCTCTCTGCTTCCCAGGGCCGTGAACCCATTCCAAATACCTGACCAGCCCTGAGAATTCCAGTGTCTAGAGTTTCAGTCATTTCATGTGATTGTGGGGAAAGATCCTTTCCCCCAAGATACTCCAAGCAGCAGCACCTGAGTGCATCCGYCACCAGCCATCCCTGTACCCTGGGCACCTGCACAGGGACCCACAGAGGTCAAACCCTACAAAMAAACCCTTGCCAATGCTTTRTTCACCGACCACCASKAATGCAAGAAAGCCCAGGTAACTTATTCAATTAACCTCGTGTGAGCCCCTGGATTGGAACCAGGGGCCATTATTGGCAGATGAGTTACCCGATGACACCTGACGAGAGAAATTCATCTTCGTCACTCRCAATCCTGACTCAACCAGACCTGGAGAACCCCCTGCACGGATCTCACCACTGACAGCTCATCCAAGGCCCCATCTCTGAATTCCCTATGAGCAGACCTCTTTTCCAGCTGGGAGCACCCTGGATTAACTAACCAGCACCAGCTCCTTGCAGCYCCCAGAGCCTGGGCAGGTCTCCCATCCACGCTCCCGCTGGATCTAACATCGCTTAAAACCTCGAGTACATCGATTAATGAGGAGGAGAAAACTGTGCAGGGCCACCTGCAATGACCTTGATGGAAACCCTTGGAAAGGGAGTTAATTCCGGACTCTGGCCGCGCTCGGCTCGGAGGGGGTGCGAGCGCTGCCGTYGCCCGAGCAGCTCTGGGAACAAACAAGTTGACAAATGAGGCTGCCTCTTAATGAAGCYGCAGCCAAAGTCAATACTCGGCCCTTCTATCAGGGCACAGATCAAAGATGGTCTCAAGGGCGGACGACCTCGGCAGGGGTGGGACAGCTGTCACTCGGAGCAGGGGAGGGATGGCTCGGAAATGAACAGGAGCAGCCTCAGAAGCGGAGGGAGACAAGGGCAACTTGCAGAAGCAGAAAGGGAGAAGATTTAGAAGAGGAGACRCGCAGAAGGTGGGGGGAAGCCTTTCTCCCAGGCCTGGAGTGCTCTTTCTGTGGTTAAATCTGGTTGTTAAGATCCTGGCACTCTCTCTGTCTCCACTGTCCCTGCTGCACACCCAGAGCTACACCCTCACAGACCTGTATTTCAGCTATTTCTCTGCAGAGGCTTTCCTTCTCCTCCCACCCAGCTAATAAAGGACTGAGATGGGGAAGCATTAAGGTTTCCCCATCTACTTACAAGTATTTGGAGGGGTTTAAAATTTCCCCTTCAAGTTAGGAACGCTTGCGTTGATTTTCTGGGGGCAGGGATGGGACAGAAGGAAGGAAAACAGGTAGGAACAGCCAACGGGTAAGGAGACACCTCCYACAACAGCAAATCAGCTCCCTGCCATCCACAGCTGTTTGCAGCTGGAGGAAGGAGGTTCTCACCAGRCAGTTTAGTCCTGCAGCACCTTTAGATCCATCAATGTCCACTGCACCCTCCAAGCCGCCACTTCAGGCTGTCCCCTTCCCAAAGAGCAGCCTCAGCGCAGGGAATGGCCGTGACAGGAGCCTTTGGTGGATGGTGTGAGCTGGGACTCACCTGGGACAGCCCACCTCAGATCCCAGCCTGGCTGGGGACAACTCCCTGGATGTGGTTCCATACCCCGGCTCCAGCTGGCTGAGGGGACAGGGATCGTTCCCTCTCCATTTGGACGGCATCTGGCCCAGCCTGGACTTGACTCTCAGCTTCTGCTGCTGTGTGAGCCCACCCAATCCTTTCCTGTCTCCGGAAAAATCCACCAGCAGCTCGGCTCCCCCTTTGAAAGCTCCAGGATTGAACACTGGTCTGAGCTGACGGCAACAACGACCCAGCACACTTATCTCCAGGTCAACCTAAATATTTCATTTAGCTTCTAAAGGAGTCAATGCCTTTCTCTCTTTCTTCCTTTATTTTAAATCTCGGAGTGCTACTGACTCTCATGAATATTGATGAGGATCATTAGTCACTRAACATTTCACTTCCCTTCTCTTTTCCCGTCTATATAAAAGCTTCATCTTTGTTAAAGGGGAAAAAAAAAAAAATCCATCTCAAGTTATATCTCTGGATGTGCTTTAAGATTAGCTCCATTAATACATTTATAGAGGAGTAAATACCCATGGGAGCAAATACTGGGTGGAAAAGGACACGGAGACACCGGCCCTGAGAGTGGTGCTGGACTGGAGGGAACTGGKAAGGTTTGTGGCTGATGTTCTTTGCTCTCTGAAGGTTCAGCCTTGGGTACTGAATCATCCTTGCATTGGCTGCCTGGCCCAGGGGGTTCCATTCACAGTCCCCTCACACACGATCCCTACCTATCCTGCAGGTTTTTGACCATTCCCATTCCTTCCATCTTCATCAGCCTCAACCTGACGGCTGCTGATGGGCTTCAATCACATTGAGTGAACACAGATGGCAGAGTTGGGCCATAAGCAAATAACTTGGGGGGAAACAAGAAAAGCAGGACTTGCAGCGTTCAGCTGGATCCTTCACAACCAGATTTCCCTATTTCCTTGCGATAAGAAAGGATTTTTAGAAGGTTTAAAACCAAGTCAGCTCAAACATGGACATGGATGTTGCTGGGTGCTCGGCAGCATCTTTCTGTCAAATCCAACACAGTCCCAGTTCACTGAGGAATGGGAGCAGGATCATTTTGCTGGCCTGAAACACACAATTTCATCCCATTTTGTCATTACAGCAGTGAAACAGAGCTGCCTCGCACTGCTCCTGTAAGAGAGGAGCTTCATCCTGCGGGTTGGGACTGCAGGGATTGTGTTCTGTGACACACAGGGGAACACTGGGGATGGAGCTTCAAAATGAGTTATTTAAGCCTTTTCCAAGCACACCAAAGGCAGCAGCTCCCCAGTGCCCAGAACACCAGAGGGTTTCATCTTCGCACCGGTCTCAGCTCCCCCCACAGCCTGCTGGGCTGGAAGGACTCCAGCACTCCAGTTTCTGCTCACAATTGCACAGCAGATTCCCTGCTGCTGGCTCGAGAGCCACTTCGATGGCAGGCCTGGCTGTTTGTCGATACCGAGCGTGTCTCAGGGTGGGACTTACAAGGCTGCAGTGGTTTTAATTGATATTCTAAGTGACAGGAACTTGGTGCTGCTTCATTGCTCCAGCCCAGGGAGCTCCGAAGCATCTCTGCCTGCAGAAGGCGTGTGGCTGCCTCCAGGAGAGGGAGGTTGGGGATGCAGACCAGGCAGGAGCAATCCCAGTGTCTCGTTGCAGTGCTGTGCCTGTGCCCCAGAACTGGCCCCAAAATGGCAGGAATGATGCTCTCCCTTTCTCCTGCCTGGGGTAGAGATGTGCTGTCGCACTCCTGCCCCCTTCCYGACCAAAGTCTGGATTGTTTTCTTGGAAGCAATGGCTTCCAGATACCTTGAGAGCTGGAGGCTTCCACACAGCCAGGCTGTCATGTCCATGCCAGAGGGATTTACAGCCTCATCAGCACCTGACTGGATGKCAGAGCCACATCTGCACATCCAGGYTCTGCTCTGGTGGCCACCACATCCTTTAGTGCTGGGTTAACGGTTGGACTCAGTGATCTTGGAGGTCTTTTCCAACCTAAACCCTTCCATGGATGTGTGTCAGCAGTGTGACTGCTGTCACTGATCACACGCTGCTGCCTCCCTGGCAGGGTCCCCACGGACACGAGGGAGGAAAGCTCAATAACACAGCCCAGGCTGCAGCAGCAGCTCTGCAGAGAGGAGAAAACTATCAGCAGATACAGCTCCAAGGGAAACTCAGCCTGGAGCAGCATGGAGCAGCGTGGAGAGGGGAAAGGCAGAGCTGCCATCTCCAGAGAGAAGCCCCTCCTGTCATTCGCGTCCTCCCACCTCCTGGTTAAAAATAAACTGGCCCAAAGCCCATGCAGATGGGAGCACCAAAAGGTGGCAGCTGTGGCGAGGTGAGGTCCAGAGCCTTATCTCTGCCTGCTTCCAGGTGCATTTCACAGGACAAGCTTTTACCAGCAACCTGCCCTGTTCCTTAGGTACACATCCCATTCCAGTGCCGGCAAGGACCTAAAGGGGCATGCCAAGGGCAGTGGAATTCCAGTAGCTGAGATAATCTACCTCCCACCCTGGATTTTGATCCATGCTTACAAATCATGGAATCCCAGAATGGTTTGGGTGGCAAGGGACCTTAAAACTCATCCAGTTCCAGCCCCTGCCATGGGCAGGGACACCTCCCACTAGCCCAGGTGGCTCCAAGCCCTGTCCCACCTGGCCTTGGACACTTCCAGGGATGGGGCAGCCACAGCTGCTCTGGGCAACCTGTGCCAGGGCCTCACCACCCTCAGAGGGAGGAATTTCTTCCCAATATCCCATCTAACCCTGCTCTCCTTCAGCTTTAGTCCATTCCCTCTTGTCCTACCACTATGCACCCTTGTGAAGAGTCCCTCTCCAGCCTAAGATTCCTGAAATGTCTTCAGTGGGCCCTCCAGTCCCTGCAAAGGAATGGCGCACAGATCCCACAGGATCCCAGGTTCTCCCACACACCCCTGCAGGCTGAACAGCGAGAGAAGCAGCCCCTGAAATGTCTGATGCCTGTACTCAGGGAGTGAGGGAGGATTGTACTCATTTATTTAAGACCACGCAGCAATAGCTTTCCACAGGGGACCGCTCCTCAAATCAATAGATAAAATGATACCCTTCGACCATTAACTGCTACAACAACACCGTTACCGTAAAGCTCCCGAGCTTTGGAGCAGATTTATGACCTGCAGACTCGTTCAGCCACACTACAGCCGCTGCAGACAACTGGAGCATCACAGATGGAACTCTGCTCCCCCTCTCCAAAGGAGCGGAGAGCAGCAGTAAGTCGGGGAGAATGAACAGGAGAGAACACGGGATCCTTCCCTYGGCAGCATCCCTGGGAATGTGAGAGATGCACCAGCCAGGACTCGGCTCACAGCTGGAGAGGTCCTGCCGTCACTAGTGTTCCAGCTGACCCAACCCAGGCAAAGTCTCCCCTTGACACCAGCCAGAGGCAGCTCCTACGCTGGTTTTTCCTCAGGTTCCACTTACATCCCTGCCTTGTTCCGCTCCCAGACACACAAAGCATCACGGAAATATCAATAACACCTCTGAGATAATAATGCATCCTTAACAACTCCTCTATCCACTCACCTCTTCCTTCCCAACGCCTTTGTCAGATAGAGAACAAAGGGCTCGATGCAGCTCACCCGGAGCTGCCGGCCCTAATCGATTGTGATGGTGTCTGCGCGGGGACAYGAGTGACAACGCTGGGTGAGGAGGGCTCCCCCACCACAGAGCTGCGAGCCCCGGAGGGGGTGGCACCTTTACAGGGGATGACAGCAGCGTTAGCAATGCAAAGTTCCCACCACATCCCGCCGCGAGCTCAGAGGTCCGCTGATAACGGAGCCACCGCCTCCTGGGGGAGATTGTGCCAGGGATCCTGTAGCTTGGAGCAAAGCTTGGCAGAAATCCCATTCACAGGGATGTGCAGAGCCCCAGAGGGCAGAGCTGGGAAGATGCTGGGATGGTGTTTGGGTGGTTTCTGGGCTGTTGAGCTCCACTGTGAGCACAAGGAGGCTGAGCAGAGCCAACGCCGCTTGAGCTAAACCAAGTGACAYGTCCCAGGTCTGGTCCCAAAGGACAGGCGCTTCCCACCGCCAGGCCACAGAACCAAAAGAAGGTTGAGCTTCTACAGCAGCAACGAGGATGTTGACATCTGGTAGAGGAGACAGGTCGCTTTTTACAGGGGTAAGAGGGGCTGGCTCCAATTTATCCTT
Source organism: Amblyornis subalaris (assembly GCA_018881555.1). Taxonomy (NCBI): domain Eukaryota; kingdom Metazoa; phylum Chordata; class Aves; order Passeriformes; family Ptilonorhynchidae; genus Amblyornis; species Amblyornis subalaris. The sequence goes on along the minus strand of JACAXG010000038.1, from coordinate 1,341,755 downwards.
GAGGCTGAGGAAGATTCATGCTCAGTCTGTGCCGCTGCAGATGTAAAAGTCACTTTCAAGATCCAGATTAAGTGTTCCCATAAATCCAAGTAATTCTGAGCCAGCAACTGCCTTGCTGGGCTGTTAATGGGTGGCACAAATATGCCACTGGGCCTCAGTGCCATCCTCTAATCAGAGGTTTTCCTGGCAGGAAGGGTTCACTGAACGCAGTTTGAACTATGGCAGGGAGCAGAAGGGGCGGTCAAGCAGAGAGACATTTGGAGCAGAGGCACAGCCAGCTTCTCTGAACAAGGCATTTTTCCCCAAAAGAGCAGGGATTCCATCCCAGAACCCCAGCTGGTCTCTCTCCAGGCAGTAAGAAGGAGCCTGACAGAGAGAGGAGCTGTAAATCAGGCTGTTGTTGAAAGGATGCTCAGGCTCCAAGAGGGAAAAATATTGTGAGTCCCTCTGTTCTCCACTGGAGCAATGGGGGGGCATGGTAGGACGGATAAAGTGGGGTGTGACATCAGAAGGATGTGGATCTGATGGAACAAGTCCCGAGGAGACCACAGAGATGCTCCAAGGGCYGGAGAGAKCTCTRCTSTGGAGCCAGGCTGGGAGARCTAGGGGTGAAGTTGGACTCTTCACCYGGAGAAGAGAAGGCTCCAGGGAGACCTCAGAGCCACTTCCAGTGCCTAMAGGGGCTCCAGGAGAGCTGGAGAGGGACTTGGGACAAGGGATGGAGTGACAGRATAAGGGGGAATGGCTTCCCACTGCCAGAGGGCAGGGTTAGATGGGATATTGGAGAGAAATTCTTCCCTGTGAGGGTGGGGAGGCTCTGGCACAGGTTKCCMAGAGAAGCTGTGGCTGTCCCATCCCTGGAAGTGTCCAAGGCCAGATTGGACAAGGCTTGGAGCAACMTGTGCTAGTGGRAGGTGTCCTTGCCCATGGCAGGGGGTGGAACTGGATGAACTTTAAGGTCCCTTSCCACACAAACCACTCCACGATTCTGTGACTGACCTGGGCACAGATCTGCCCACAGCACTAAGAGCAGCGATGCATCCACGCTCTGTGCCTACCACTTTACAYAGGATTTCAATGTTTAGGACATGCTTTCAAACTTTAACCCGCTTTGGTGTTTAAATCCATCTCCTTTCCTCTTTGTCCTCCTTGTATTGTATTTCCCTCACCTCAGCACTGCTGCCCAGCTCCCCCCGGACCCCAAGGCTGCCCCACGGCAGCGCTGCCGCAGCAGGACCCGCAGCCCCGTTCCTGCAGGAGCTGCAGATTGCCTGGGAGAAGCTATTAAGAAGCAGTCAAATAGAGCAACCTTTCATTGACAGGGCACTCGGCCCTTTAAACGATTCCAAATAGTGTTTTCTTTTTATTGCTTTCTGCAGTTTAACAGCCTTGATTTCAAGTTACTTTGGCTTATGWTAAACTCCGGATCTATAACACCTCTATTCTCTCCCTCTTTGGTCTCCCTCGCCCACTTCTTCTTTATGTTTTTATTAAAAAAAGATACGGGRAAACAGATAGCAGATTAAAAGGGAAACAAATTGAAATGGGTCAAATGTATCTTGCTTAGATGACAGCCACCCCATTAGATACTTTTAAACAGGACAAATAATCCGTTTGGAAGCATAAGTGGGCTTTTACATTTATTCTAAATTACAGACCAAATGATTGCAGCCTCAAATGGAAGCACTGGCTAATTGCACTAATATCTCACTAATTCCAGCACCAAGGAATGGGGGAAAAAAACGAACGATTTTCACCATTTTACCAATTATTCAATTTAGACCAAGGTACATTATGCAAACCCTGGGTTGAGCTTCCTCTCCATTTTGTGATCTATGACAAGCACTGGAATTCCAGTTATTAATAATGGAGGAGCTATAATTATTCTAAGGATGGGTACGAGATAATTATAAGCCATAAACCCAGCTTTCAGACACACACACAATCCTCTCCCCATGTCTCCAGCACCAAAACCTCACTACAGACTGGAGACGCTCTGACCCTCAGGACAAACACCCCACGTGGAGCTGCGATGCTCGCAGGTCACAGTGTGAAGCCACAGCCCAGAACACGAGCAGGAACAGGCAGCTGCCCAGGCAGGCRGGGGCTGGGCTGGATCAACCTGCCAGAGAGGTTGGAATTACATGATCTTGAAGGTTCCTTCCAACCCAAACCACTTTATGACTCCATGGTTCTACGATCCCTAGGAGCTGCAGCCTGTGAGGGCTGCATGGATGCAGGAATCACCCCAAACTGAGCAGGCTGGTGGCTCTCCTTCAATTTAGGGCACCACTGTCACTGTCTCTCTGGGCCAACTCACCCCAGTCCCATGTCTGAGGTATGTGGATGAATCCCATCTTTGCAGGACCTCCCCCTTCTCCCAACAACTTGCTGTTGGAGCAAGTCCAGAGGAGGCCAKGAAGTTGATAAGAGGACTGGAGCACCTCCCTGTGGAGACAGGCTGAGAGAGTTGGGGCTGTTCAGCCTGGAAAAGACAAGATTGTGTGGGGACCTCATATCAACCTTCCAGTATCTGCAGGARCTACAGGGAAGCTGGAGAKRGACTCTGTCAGGAACTGGAGTGACAGGACAAGGGGGAATGGGTACAAGCAGAAATTTAGGCCAAATATCAGGAAGAAATCCATYCTTGTGAGGGTGGTGAGGCCCTGGCACAGGTTGCCCAGGGAGGGTGTGGGTGCCCATCCCTGGAAGTGTCCAAGGTCAGGTTGGACAAGCCCTTGAGCAACCTGGCCTAGTGGGAGATGTCCCTGCTCATGGCAGGGCGGGGTTGGGAYCAGATGATTTTTAAGGTCCCTTCCAACCCTTAACATTCTGAGATTCTATGAACAAGAGAGAGCAGAGCTTTGCATTAGTCCCAGTGCCTTTAAATAAAATCCCAAACCTTCAGAACAGAAGAGCCAAGGTTAGATTTGCAGCTCAGACTGCAAAACTTTCAAGGCCTCCCCTTCCAGCCACCCAGAACTGCAGGTTTGTCTCATGCTGCCCAACAGCCCCACATGGCTTTCAAAGCCAAGTCGTGCTCCTTGGATCCGGGCAGCCCTCACCGGATCAGGTTCCTGCAGCCCTCACCCAGCAGATGTGACCTGCCRAGCCCTCCCTCTCCCACGGAAGGCAGAGCACTGGTGGCTGTGTGGAGCTGCAGCTCTGCAGCACAGGCTGCCGGTGCTGCTGTGCTTTGTGCGGTGAATGGAGACACCTTGAACGCAGAATCCAACCCTGGCACCAACGGGGAGCGGCTGCTGCCGGAGATAACTGCGGCACTACCTTCTCCTGGCACAGCAGCCGGTGCTTGCAGCCCTCTGAAGAGRGGGGTTTGTCCTTCCCTGAGCACAGATCCTTAACCGTTCACTGCTCCAGCAGGAAGATCCTACACCAAGTCCTTCTGTCCCTTTCCCCGCTCCACGCTGGGCACGAGGATGAAACCCACCCTTCCCTCCAAGAGCTGTGCCCATCCCGTGGAGAAGCCACCTGCCCTCTGCGTGTGAGGACACGAGGGACAGCGAAGTGTGTGAGAAGGGAGGTCAGTGGAGGGAAGGAGCTGCCCTGCCCCGCTGCCCTGCGTGTGGGGACGTTGTTGTGGCACCTTGGAGCAGCCGGCGGCTGGCGGGAACAGGTGGTGGAGGTGAAGGCTGACACCTCGCAGCGCTTAATCGTTCCCGTTAGTGGCTCTGTGAATGGCAGCCAAAAAGTGCCATAATTGCTGCAGTGACGCTCACTAATGACTCGAGTTAGAGCTGGCAAGTAGTCAAAGGCAGGAGAGAAGAAGTGAAATTGCAGGAGCGGGATTGACGTCTGAATTCCTGCCTTGGACTGCTGCGGAGAGGGGAACAAGCCCAGCTTGGGACTCGCAGCTATGGACAGGCAGGGACCAAGCACGGTGGGTGAGCAGAGAGAGATGTTCCAGCACACCCCTTGCCTGCCCTTGGGAAGAGAACTGATGAGAAGTGGGAATAGAAAAACAAGCCCAAATTTTCAGAGTAGCTCAAGATCCTTGGTTTTGGGGGACTAAGGTGACCCATCTCATAGAGAACATCTTTCTACTCCAAAATCACCTTGAATCAGGGCRGCACAAGCCCTGGGAGAAGCAGAGTAACTCAGCTCACTGCCAGCCCCTACAGCATCAYCTCCCTCATGCCTTGGGCCATGCAGCCCACCAGGCACCACTGCCCCACCCTCGTGGCCATGGGAGAGCCATTCCCAAGGAGCAATCCAGCCCCTCCTGAGCTAACAGCACGCTCCTCCTGATTATGTATCTGTTCCCGAATGTTAACAAACAGTCGGCAGCAGCTGATTGAGTGGGTTATTAGCAGAATGAAGACAGATGGTGGAGGATTAACTCCAAAGCGTCTTTATTGCGCGGCCGTCACTGCAGACAGCTCCCCCTCTCCCTCTGCCTACAACTGTCACCAGCTCCATTTCACCCCACAGCTCCCAGTGCACGGCAGAGCCCAGCATGAGATGAGCCTGTTGTCGATCACAGCAAAGGGATGAGCTCAGAGCAGCYACGCTGGAGCAGGGCCTTCCTGCTCCCCAGCCAAATTCCATCCCCAATTCCAGCACTTTCCTGCTGGGGGCTTTGCAAAGCGAGAAGTGGTCGCGCCTGATAGAGCACAGCAGAGCAAGGACAGTGCCCAAATGGGGTTTGCTGTGCCCGTCATGTGGTGCCTGACAGCTGGGRGAGGCTCCAACCCCACACCTGGAGCTGTCTGATCACTGCACAGAGATTGATATGAGGCACTGATGGAACTGACATGGACAGACGCATGCTCATGGACATGGATTTTGGCTCCTCAAGCTGGGGCCCAGCTCAGCTGGAAGAGCCACATCTGCAGCCAGCTGTGGCAATGGACATCATCTCTTGCCAGCTGCTCAGCAAACAACCAAATGCCACCAAAGACGCTCCCTGGACATGGCCATGGAGCATCCCTAACCCACAACATTTATTTCACCCTGCTGGGAGAGGTTGCCAAACTGGTCTGTAAGAGTCCAGCCTGAATCTTCTGGAGAAGGATCCCCTTCTCAGTGTGGACAGCCAAGAAAATCACTTTCACAGAATCACAGAATATCCTGAGMTGGAAGGGWTCCACAGGATCATCCAGTCCAACTCCTGGYCCTGCACAGATGCCCCAACAACCCCACCCTGTRCCTGAGAGCGTTGTCCAAACACTCCCGGAATTCTGGAGCAGCCCTGGGGCCGTGACCATTCCCTGGGGAGCCTGTTCAGTGCCCACCACCCTCTGRGGGAAGAGCCTTTTCCTGATATCCAACCTAAGAAGTGATTTGCCACCAAGAAGTGTTTCCTCCACACTGTCAAGGCCTCCAAGTCCTCTTGTGCTTCTCTATCTGCAAACAATTGTAGATATGTCTGTTAAGGGACAGCAAGATTCTAAGGATCCCTGTAATGAACCATTTCCATTAGGATGGAGATCCCACACCTCATGATTATCCCACTGCCCCACTGCCTTCCTGGGCTTTCAGTTCCTCCAGCTCACCGGTAGTTATTGATAGGGCTGTTCATTAGCCCCTTGAAAAGGGAGAAAAAGCTCTCACTTGGCACAAATACAAAAGGGGAGCTGTCTCTCTCCTCACCCTGGCAAGGGAACTGGTCCAAGGAGTCCAGCTAAGGCACCTTGGGCAGCAAATTCCTGTAGGTGACCAAACATGTGACCCCACCCCAGCTCACACACCGTACAGTGGGGATCTGCACTGCAATCCACCAAAAACCTGAGAAGCTGGATGTCTGCAATTGTCATCCAGAACTGCTCCTAGTGAAAACACAAGTCCTAGGTGGTCTTTGTAGCCATGGAAATCCCCCTGACTTTTGTTTTTGGCAGATTGTACCTTTAAACATAATGGCCCTGCAGCCTGCAGGGGCCAGAAACCGGCTGCACGTCAGGCAGGAACACTTTGTTCCCTTTCCCTCACAAAAGCTTTACTTTTGGCCTTTCATGTTCCTTTGTTCTCTCCACACAAAGCCACGCTCAGCCTGAAAAGGGGGCTCTCTTCGTAGGCGGACGCAGGCTCTGAATTCATCAGGGGACCGGCGCGATCCCAAAGGATTGGCAGGATGCTCAGGGTCCTGCCAGCTCCCAAACACCTTGTGAGCATCCCCGRGGTGCTCCTGCCACAGCCACGGGCAGCCTGGCCAAGCAGCTTGAGGGACAGGAAGGCACCGAGAGCAGGAGGCTGCCCCTTCTCACAGCGCCTGTGTCCCAAGGGGTGGCCCCTTCCCGTTAAAAAACATCCTCTAATCAATGTTTCAAGAGCGTGTGGTAATTAACAAGCACGAGGTGAAGGCTTGTGAAGTACTTTCACCATGTTATCAGCTCAGTCTCAGGGCTCCTGGGAACGTGAAGGAACCTTTGATCTTCTAACTTGATATTTGAGCCATAAACTTGCCTCTCGGAGAGTTTTACTCCGTGGAAACAAACTCACCTGTTGCTCTCGTGGAGAAAAGGCTTCCTGTGAGAGCAGACTGATCCAAGGCTAAGGCTAGCAATACTCTATCCCATGCAAGGGACAGGAATCATGCAATAGTCTGGGTCAGAAGGTGCCTTCTGAGGTCACCCAGTCCAACCCCCCTGCAGTGAGCAGGGACACCTTCCTCTAGACCAGGTTACTCAGAGCCCCCCCAGCCTCCCCTTGGATGTTTCCAGAAAATGAAAAGCAGTAGGACGAGAGATCGCACCCTTTTTCTAAATTATTTCCAATCGAAGTCCCCAAAAAGCATTAAATCCATGCTTGGGTCAAGTTTCCAATTCCCAGAGTGACCTCACAGCAGCCAAACTCTCCGTGACACATCCTGCAGACCCTCCCATCTCACAGGGCCCTGGGCTTCTTTGTCTCATCCAACATTAATCAGAAGGTGCTGCACCAGGGTTTGCTCCAGGAAAAGAAGCTACCAGAAGCCAGGATGCCACTTCTTCTGAGCATAAATAGTTTTTGTTTAGTTATTATGCTTCATAATTATTTATGATATTTCTATGGATTAATCAATGCTCATAAAGTACTTGGGGAATGACTAGAATATAAAATAGGGAAATTTTAGCARGATTTTGAAGAGCGATGGAATGGTGCCTCTGAGAGGTGCAAAGGCACTGGAAACTGGGATTCAGGAAGTGTCGTGGTGACCACCACCACCCAACCAGAACAGAAAGAGTAGATGCAGCAAKTGCTGCAAGAGCTTCCTGTGTGACAAATCCTTTCCCTAGGAAAAGACAGTGGATTTTGGATTTATGGAACTGCAAAACTCCCGCTCTTCTCTTGCGGCTTCGCACAGGGGGCTTCCCGCATCCACGCCCACTAAGATGTTCCAGAGATTGGAGGGGAAGTGGGATTTTCTCTTGGGTGGGAACAAGAACCCAGCACATCCCTAGAAGTGACGCCCCTCGCAATGAGACTGCTAAAGSGGAAGAAGGAGAGAAGGTGAGGGAAGTGCTCACCTTCAGTCATCCTGCGGTACTTCTCCTTGTACATGAACCCCAGTACTAGGCAGCATCCTCTTCCTGGGAGCCCCAGTTCTGCAAGAGAAGAGAGCGCGGGGTTAGACTGGGCTGGGGACGGGAGGAGGCACCCGGGGATGCTGAGGGGAGCGAGTCCTGCYGGGGAAGCTTTTCCTTCAGGAAAAGCGTCAGTGAGGTGGACAAGGAACTGAAGTCTTTGGTCAGGCTCTCAGAGCTGAGCTTGGCCRGGTCCCAAGCCGGTGTGTCTGGAGGCAGGAGGGTCACCATCSCCTGCCTCGCCTGTCCTTAAGCACTCCTCTGTTCCAGGGAATGAGCTGCATCTTCCTCCACAGCAGCGTGTTGCAACAACAGGACTCTTTCATCCCTTTCTCCCTTAGTGGGCAGCAAAGTGAAACGGGAAATGGCCCTCAGGAGGGAAGATAATTCTGGCCTGAGGAATCTTGCTCTTTAGAAGCAAGCGAGTGACCCTACGAGCAGCGGAGTGCCAGAGTCTGAGGAGGCACAGGCCTTTGATGCCTTGATTTCTTAATGGGGCTTTTTGACTCTTGGTGACAAACAGAGAGATGTGAGCGTGGGTTTTTCCAGAAGTAGGCTGCKAGCACAGGCGCTCTCCCCGCGCGCATCTCGGAGCAGCAGAGAGCTCTCGTTCTTCAAACGAATTCTCCTGTGTCACAGCGCAGAAAATTAAGGTACCATGTCCCCGATGCTGCCTGCGGACCTGCAGAGCTCCTCGGGGGCTTCTGTGCTCTGCAGAGCCCTGCTGATCAAAGCCCCTTTGATGTTTACTTAATGTGGCTGTGGACTCTGCAGAGCCCCCTGTGCCGAGGAAGGAGCGCCGGGAAGTTGTGCCGCACGCGGGAGGGAAGGCGGCGGAGCAGGAGGGTGGAGAGAGCGGCGGTGGCTGGAGAGTGGAGCAGGAGCTGCCTGGCAGCCTCGGCTTTTAGTGCCACGATGCAAACTTGGGTCTGAACGGCAGGTCTGGACCGTGTCCAGAGGAAGAGGGAAGCCGCTCACTGCAGTGGGATGGGATGGGATGTGCAGGGAAGACCCCCAGATCCATGTGGGCACAGACCCAGCCACACAGCATCGCTCCCTAATGGAGCTCACGGCCACAGCAGCCCAGCAGAGTGGTTATATCCTCCTGTTGCACACAGTGGGAGGCAGAATTTGAGCCTAAACCTAGGAAAAAACAAGATTTCTTTTGACCCCAGGGCACTCAGGGTACACACAAGACCAGCTAGAGCACTTTCTCTAACATTAAACAGAGCTCCACCTTGCAGGAGGCTCCTGGTCCTTAGGCTCCCACCAGGGAGGAATCAGCATCTAACCAAAACAAATCACATGAGAAATCCAACTGAAGTTGATGCTCAGACAAAAGTCTCTTGAGATACTCAGAGTAAGCTGAAATTTAATTGCTCCCCTAAATCCACCTTGTCCAGGAGGGAATGCCCTGGAAGGAAACAGGAACCTCCAGAATGTGACTCACTTCACCTTCCACGATGTCTTTGGGGGTGCTTGTAATTCCCTCATTGGCCATAAAAGGTGGTGACCAACTCAGGTGAGGATGTCTAGAGGTCAGGGCAGATGAACCAACTATCAGAACTCTCAGGGCTTGAATCAGAGTTCTAATTAACAGGAAGGGGTAATGAGCAACCATTGTCCATCTCTGATGGTGGAAACCAATTCTCTTGCTCTGCAGGACAGAGGCAACGAGATCTGCCATGGTCTGCACAGAATGCACAACCACAAATACGCTCAGAAAGGTGTGGCCTGCAGAGCTTTGGATGCCCCTGACTGCAGGGACCTGCTGGTGCAGCTGAAGGACACCCAGCACAGGCTGCCTCCCTCAGCCCTGTCTGATAACGAGAATCGATAAGACCTTGCCGACCTTGGGGGCTTTCCACGCAGGGTCCCATGAGGACACACACTCCACGTGTGCCTGGCAGATCTGTGAGCCCGCCCAGAGCCTCTGGGGCTGACTGTGCAGAGCCAGCAAAGCAGGTGAGAGCCTTTATGTCTTTATTGATAGGAAAACAAAACCCCATCGATTGCTATTGAGCCTCCAACGAGCACCAAGGTATCAAAGTAATTAAAACAACACAATTAGATTAGTGTCAGACAAGGCAGCAGAGCCCACAGAGGAGCTGAACAAGCCAGCACGGCTCTGGCTGACTCRCGTGGGCCTGTGTGTGGATGCTGCWGGCTTTTCCTGGCCACAGCCCTGGCGTGRCGGGGCTGCCACACTCTGCACACACCACGGCCAAAAACATCACCAAGAGCATAGAACAGGCCTTAAAGTTCATTTCATTCCACCCCCTGCCATGGGCAGGGACACCTCCCACTAGCCCAGGTGGCTCCAAGCCCTGTCCAACCTGGCCTTGGACACTTCCAGGGATGGGGCAGCCACAGCGTCTCTGGGAATTCTGTGCCAGGGCCTCCCCACCCTCACAGGGAAGAATTTCTTCCCAATATCTAACGTCTAACCCTGCCCTCTGTCAGTGGGAAGCCATTCCCCTTGTCTTGTCCCTCCAGGTCCTTGAAGGGACTCTCTTCGAGCCGCTTTAGGCACTGGAAGGGGCTCTGAGGTCTCCATGGAGGTTCTCCTCTCCAGGGGAACACTCCCAGCCTGGCTCCAGAGCACAGGGGCTCCAGTCCTYGGAGCATCTCCATGGCCTCCTCTGGACTCACTCCAGCAGCTCCACGTCCTTCTGCTGGGTCCCAGGCAGAGCTGAGCCCTCAGAGAGGGAGGGAGGGAGGCTCAGGCTGAGCTGGATCCCAGTGGAATGCAGGTTGTTGCCCCTCTGGAGCCTGGCTCAGCGCGCTGCTGTGGGTGCCTGTCTCCCCTTTGCCTCCCCGGGGGGTGCTATAATTAACACTTATAAACCACTTTGATATCCCATGATGAAAGGAGCTGTACAAAAGCACTGCATTATAATAATTCATACCATAAATTTGTGAGAACATGCAAAAACCTTTATAGCTAAAGGCACCTTTAAATACTTGAGAGTGCCTTTAAAAGGTAAAATACTTCAAGATGACTCTGCTGCCTAAGGATGTCTCACCATTTTGACTTTTAGTGGCTACCTAAAGCTAAAATATTTAAGCAGATACCCAACATTTTAAACGTCTTGGCTTTAGGGGGGCTGGTGAGACACACTGAAACCAGAATGTTTTAACCCTTGTGTGTCCTCCTCTCCCCCAAATCAATCCCATCCATTTCCTTATCACAGCAATTGAATTTTCTCAGCAGAGCAAAACCAGTTACAGCTGAGGTTTAGCATCCCATGCACTGTGAAGAAGCGAGAGCTTAGGAATCCTGGTTGGAAAACAGAGGGCACAACCAAGTTTTTGACTTTTTCCAAAGTACCTGCATTAGCTCACCCCCAAACTGGCAGAAGAGCCACTCGTCAGGAAAAGCAGGAGCAAGTTCAAACCACAAATTGCAGTGACAATGCAACAAAAGCCAATCAAAAGAAACAAGACCTTGGGGTCTTTGAGAAACACATCCTCAGCCTGGGAAAAAGAGGGAGAATTTTGTTTTGGAAGAAAGATCTCTGAGCGCTGGCCTAACTACAGATTCCTCCTGCTTTTTCCTCATTTCTTTCATTGTTTGGCATTTCCTTACTCAATTTCAAGGCAATTCCTCTGCTCGCCACTCAGGAAGGGAACGAAATTTCTGATCACCGGTGCACTAAAGGCTAAAGCAGCCAAGCTGTAATAAGGGTTCTTTAACATAATCACAATGTGTACTATTGTGTAGCTGTATCCCACCAGGAATGATAATAAATGTTTAATAGCCCAATAATACCTGTTTAATAATTTTTCAGCTCACCCTGTCTAATTGCAAGTTTATTAAAGAACGATAAACTTTATAATCGTTGTAAAGGCATAATTGCAATTCCATTGCTTATTTAATATTGAGTTAATGATATTACAACTAAGTTATATTTTCCCATACATATTAAATATCAATTAGCTGGTTTAAACTATTGATTTGTATTTAATTAACTATGCTATTATATACCAATTAAGCTCTTATAAGAGAAGCAGAAACAGCTGGTCCCTTAAATTAAATTTTTAAAACTTTGTATTAACATAAATATCACGTTTCCGTTTTCTCATGTTTTCCTGCTACAGTGACAGCAATTTGCTACCTGTAAATATTTTTTTCCAGTTGTGTGTTACATCCACGAGTTTACAGTTTCTCTTTCCAGGATGGGGAATGGACAACCTCCATGGCAGATTTCCTACTGTCAGCGGCACCAAAACGTGGGAACTGGGAAAGGCAGAGGGCTGGAAAAGCCTTATCCCACTGGGGGATCCCAGAAGCAAAGAACCTGCCTGGGAGCTCTTCAAGGAGCATGAAATTCACGAAGGAGAGAAGCTCAACACCTTCCTAAGTTGGCCAGCAAGGTGATAGGAGAGGATCCCACATCACCAAATCTGAATTTTGGTAGAGAAACCTTGTCCTTCTGCTTGGAAGTTTCCTGTCCTGACGGATAACTTGCCTGCTGGATATGGATGTCTTGACGAAGAAGCACATATGGACAGAAAAGCCTGATCTCCCAAGTTTTTCATGCTCTTGGCTTCACTGTTTCTAGGGATGCTGCATCCCAAAAGTTAGAAGGAATGCGTGAAGGAGCATTTTCTTTGTTTTTCAGCATCCTGGTTTCCAGGCTCAGAACCATCCCAAACACCCCTGTGACCTCTTCTTCCGAGGACTCTGCTCTGGGCACCTCTCCAAGCTCTCCTGCCATGAGTGCTGGGTTCCAGGTTTCTCCCTCGACGTCGTTTGCATCCGCGAGCATTCCTGAGCCATCCCAGCTCTCGCCGCATTTCGGCGGAGACCAAACGGATCCTTTGGCATGGAATTTCTACATTACACTGCTAAGTCTGCAGGGCAATCCAAGATCCTCAGAGGTGAAAAAAAGCCATACAAATGCGCRTTATTATTAAATCTGTGCCTGGTTAATTTATAAAAATGTATTAAAAAAACCTAAGAGGCTTCCCAGATGAGAAAATGGGCACATTACTGTTTGAAATATGAATGAAGCAGAGATCGGTGTTAAACGCCGGAGTGATATTGTATTTTATTCTACAGTGCTCTGCAAAAAAGTTGCATTTATAAACCCATTTATTGTATTATGTACTCGCAAACCACCTTGTCATCCATTTATTGCACAAATAAAATCTTAAAAGCAGAGGATTAGTTGAGTGTGTCCCTGTGGGACCACAATCTGACTTTAAAGAATCCATCAGTGAAGGAAAACAGATGGAGCAGAGATGTTTGCCAGCTCATTGCTCCGAGATGGAAAACACAACTGGCTATTCTCCCACGGCCCACAGACCTGGAAAGAGAGAAGGACACCAGCAGGGCTTGTGGAAAACAGTCCCCGTTCAGGAGCCAGTTCTGGATGACAAATTTGCCATTCCAGTCTCCTCTCCTGCTGCTGCACACGGTGAAGGCCACCTTGGGGAGGACAGCTCAACTTTGCACAGTGAAGGGAAACTTCCCAAAATTGAAACCCCATTTAGAACCTCTGTTAAAACCTAAATTTTCCTTAATCACCACTGGAGAGGCACCTGCCTGCATTTGGGAACAGCAGCAGCACAAGGACAAACCAGTGCCAGTGCTGTTGTCCCTGCTGGGAATTTCTGGTGCTGAAAGATGAAGGTCTGGAGGGTCCTTAAAATTTCTATCAAACATTTTTTGGGGTTAAAAGCCATGATGAAAAAAGACAGGAAAACTTGGATGTGCTTATTTTCACCACGTCTCTTCCAACYCAGTGGAAAACCGGAGCCTCCATGACCAGGAGGAGATTCTCTGGGACAAACAGCTTTGGACAGGCACATGCCTGGAATATTGGAGTACACCAGAATCCAGCTCTCCAGATGMCTTGAAAGGATCAGCACCGGAAGCTTCAAGAGGGAGAGCAGAGAAACACAYAGGAGGCAGGAACAAGCTCTGCCCTGGTACCAGACAATTAAAAGTTGCTTCTTAGCAGGAAACACGATCGGCAGAAAGGGGAAAGAAAGAAGAGGGATTCGTGCTGCTGAGCAAAGAGAATGACATCCCTGTGTTCCCTGGCTAATGAAGGGAAGAGAGGCACCTCCAAGTTGTAACTCGGCACTGCAGTGTTTTGAAGAGGTTTTTTTTCTCTAGTGGCAACACAGAGCCTTTGGTCCCTAAAGTTCAGAACTGAATCCATCTGTATTCCCCACTCTCCTCCCCAGCCCTTCATGGCTGATGCACTTTTTCTGAACCACTCACAAATGTGTCCAATTTGGGGAGCCACCGACAAGTGAAGAAAAATCTTCACAAACCTCAAATCCAGTCATTCTTTGGATTATTTTGAAACTTTTCCTGAAGAAATCTGACGGAGCTGCAGTAGGAGAAACAATTTATCCCAGAGTACAGTGGCTGTTGGTTCTTGAACCTTCCCACACAAACAGCTTTCACGCCTTTGTGTTACAATGGTCAAATCRTCCAAAACGCTTTGCTAAGGCCTTGGGGCAGCAAGTTCCCCAACYTAACTACACCTCATGTGCAGGAAAAAGTATTTTCCCTGTATTTCCTACTGTAAAAGTCGTAACTTCCACACAGGGTTTTATTTGAAAGAAAACCAAATAAAAGGTTATGTAGAAACAATCTGTTTTCTTCACTAGCAACTATAAAACCCACTCCTGTTTGCACTGCTGAGAGCTGGGGCAGGTACCCTTCTTCCACCCCACCAAACCCAGGGGCTGCACAGGCAACTCCAGACAACAGAAAAGTGACCCTGCCCTACTGGAGAGGAAAGGGTGGAGGACGCCTGTGAAACCCATCCCACCTTTCTGCACTGCTTCCATTGAAAAAAGCTCTCCAGGGAATTAAAATGCCTTGATGAGGACATGCCCCAGAGACTGGAAAAGCCCCAGAGCCTACATGGGGTCTATGAGAAACAGGGTGGGGCCGCAAGGGAAGGSGTGTTTGGAAGATGTATTGAGCTGGACTAAAGCTGTGTTGAGCCTTCCTGCTCCATCTCCTGTGATTGCATCAGGGTGTGCTCCTACAAACAGAAGGGATTGTTAGACTCTGAGACGGTCTAAAACCAGCTCAGAGCAAAACTGACAGGGAGAAAGACACAAAATCCCCATATTTTGATTCCTTAAGAGCACAGTGTTTTCTCCAAAGGCCTGATTTCACTTGCGTTTCTCATTTCACTGAAATCCCCTGCACAGTTCCTCACTCCTGCTGAAGGACCCCTGCATGTCCCATCCCAATCCAAGCGACATTAGCACACACACACAGCACGGCATTATCCTGTAGCCTGGTGGGAACATCTCAYGTTGGAATAAAAAGCACTTTTTGTGCTCCCCTGGCACACAGAGAGCCACGTTTACATGCAGGTTTAGAAATCCACACAAGGCRGGAGGTGTCCCTGCCTCACACCCCACCCAGAGCACCTCATAAAAACCAACCAACCAACCAAAATCCCCCCAAAGGTGAAAAACCAACAAAATAAAACAAAACAAGCTCAACTGGGAGGAGAACGTGGCAATGGAAACACTTTGCAATAAGCCCTGGAAGTCCCCACACTGCTCTGATAGGTTGTGGATAAGCTGGAGAGAAAAATAATAAAAATAAACCCACAGCACCGTAAAGGTCACATCTACAGCCGTGCTCTGGATCAACAACAGCTCCTCACACCTCCCAGCCTGGAAGTGTTTCTGGCTAAGCCGTCCTTTTTACAAATCTGGGAAGACGGATGGGAGCACAGGGAAGCACGAACCACTTCTGCCCTCGGAGACACCCCGGGATCACAGCTTCCCTCTGCCTGACCTCAGTCACTGCCTTCGAGCCCGTGTGCCCCAGATCCATCCGCTCCTCCTGCCCCTGATCCAGAGAAGCCAATTGCCCAGCTGCTCTGAAAGCTCCACGTGCTGGAGCCCTGAGGAGTGCCAAATTCGTCCAACACAGAGGAGCTGTGGCCCCTCCATCCTCTCCGGAGGAGCTGTGCCCCTTCCATCCTCTCCGGAGGAGCTGTGCCCCTTCCATCCTCTCCAGAGGAGCTGTGGCCCTTTCATGCACTCCGGGGGACGTGTGGCCATTCCATCCCCTCCGGAGGCAGGGAAGGCACTGCAGCACCGTCCCACTCTCTATGAACACACACGACAGCCCGAGCAGGGATCCCTGCTGTCCTCCTATTACTGGGAAATCGCACTCCAGCCTCACAAGCTCCATTACTCCTGTGTATCGTATAATTAAATTCTATTTGCTGGTTACCTCACAGCACGGCTGCAATTCTTCTGCATCTGAGGCTTTTTAAAAATATTTCTGATCCTCAGCTTCTATTTTATTTTTCCTCTCCCTGGCAGCTCTCAGCCGTCTCTGTCAGCTGCTTTCCCGCCTGYGAGGTGGGAAGGGGCAGGAGCCCTGCTGGGACCAGTCCCTGCTGTGCTGTCTCCTCTCCAAGATGAAGGAGATCAGTGACGTGACTGTGTCATCTTAGGTCAGACCCACAACACAGGTKAATCCCTGTTGCCTCCTTAGATATCCAAATTTGAATGACCTCCCAGGAATCTGAATGGGAGCTGAGGTACCTAAACAGCTTGGGGAACCTTGTGGTGGTATCACCAAACCGTCAGGGATGAGGAACCTGGCCAAGGGAGCAGCAATTCCAGGTTAATCCCAGCTGGAGGTGCATTTGCTGCAGTCCCTGCTCCTCCATTCTGTTCAAACTTTCTGGAAGAGCAAGTGGTGCTGAGATGGAAAGGGCAGCRTGAGAACAGGTCCTGACTCTCCAGTGAGGAACAAGGCAGCAATTACAGGGAGAGGGAGAAAGCCACAAGATTTAAGGGATTATCTCATCACCACATTTYCGTCCCTTTCTGCTTTGATTGGGGTATTGAGGCTTTAAGTGCGCTGGCAGTGAGGGCTTAGGCCACGCTCAGCAGGAGGAGAAAGGAAAGTGAGTGGGCGAATCTCAGGCTGTGGGAGGCTGATTGCTGCCCTGTCCAGACCACGTTCCGTCCATGTCCCAGTGGGAGCAGATTCGGTCCCACCACGAGGAACAAATCCATCACCCAGGCCACGCAGGCACCCACAGCAGCGGCTCCAGTCGGCACTGCTCACCCCGCCTGGGTCCAGACAGGACACCCAAGACACTGAGCACCCACGGCAGCTTCAGGCTGCAGCATTCAGCCTAAATCCCCACTCCTGGGACATTCGTGTCTCATGACCACCCCTCTCCCATTTTCGAGCATTTTCAGTTTCCTGATTGATCTGAGCACTCCCAATTTCTGCAGCTGGTCCTGCTGGCTGCAGGATCTCCACGCTGTGAGCGCTTTGCAAGTGATGCTCAGCAGCCTCAGCTAAAACTGTTGGAGTTCTCACCACATTAAACCCTCCCTCCACCTCTACAGGTCAATTAGCACGGGTAAGGGGTAGGGAGGTAAACCTGGGAAGAGGGATACAAGAGGAGCACTTGGCTCCCTGCCCATGCCCGAAGCAGCAGGGATCTCCTCCCTCTCACAGTTCCCCTCCTTGTGACGTGCCCTGACCAAAGCCAGCCCCGCTCAGGGCTGACAATACCTYGTGGCACCGAGGCCTTCATGCACCTTCCCTGCTCCCCCTGCCAAACCCTGTAACTCACTGCACACAGCTCCTGCTGCCAGGGGGGCATTTTCCCAGCATTGGCCATAACTTGGATGATCTGTGGAAACAGCTCCCCTGCTTCYCCCGGCGCTGCTCCCGCACGCACTCTCTCAATCCCATTAAAAGTAATGGGGTGAGATTGTCCAGCCCATTACTTTCAATGGCTTAGTTTCAGCCAGACAGCCTAAAGCTCCCATATCCTCCAAACAGCCAGCAGAGTAGCTCCAAAACTCCCTGTTTCATTAGCACATCGTGTATTCCAGCTTGCCAGAGTTTAATTGGAAAGAGAGCCAAGCCTGCGTTAAGGTTTGCTAATTGCTGCAGGAGAGACGCGAGCGCTCCTCGCACCGCTGACGACTGTTTCCTTGCTCAGCAAGTTCGGTTTCTTCAAGGTGTGAGGTTTCATGAAAATAGTCCAAGTTATTTAAAAAAAAATATAGGAGAGACATAAGCAAAGCCAGCCACAGGAGAGGGACTTTATGGAAGGGTTGTGTGCTTCAAGATTCTTCTGGGCTGCTGGTGCTGGAGGGGAAATGCAGCGGCAGGAGGAGCAGCCAGGAAGAAACATTGGCCTTGCGAAAAGCCAAGCGAAAATCATATATTTAAGATGCATCACAGGAGCTGTAGTTTGAGTCTTTCTGAACTGTAAGTCCAATAATCCACTGAGGGCAGAGACAGGCCAAAAATCAAACCACTTTGCTTCCAAGACAGTTTGATATTACAAGATGCTCGGAAAGCTGTGCAGCCAAACACCTTTCCCTGGGAACTGGAGAAATCCCATTTCTGGTCTGATTTCTGACCTCGCCTTCTGCTCGGGGTTTATAAAAGCCTGGCAGAACCTGATCATGTAAAGCCACGTGCCCCTTTACAGCCAGGGAAGGGACCTATTAGGGATGTACATAAGAAAGACTGAAATAATCACAGCCATYCCAACAGCTGGCTAAAAAAGGGGGGAAGAGCTGAGTAGTTAAACCACGGAATATCCTGAGTTGGAAGGGACCCACAAGGATTGAGTCAAACTCCTGCCTCAGGACAGGGCACACCAACAATCCCACCAGGTGCCTGAGAGGGTTGACAAATGGTGCATAAAAGAACTCCACCAACCATAAACCACCAGGAAGCTGCTGGTGACGTTCACAGGCAAGTGCTGGAAGCTTCCAGCCCAACATGGACTTTTCTTCCCTCTGAGCTGAGCCAAGACCTGATTTGGAAGTGCAGCTCTCCTACGCCAATCCCTGTGAGATCTCTGGTGGCCTCATGGGCTCGGGGCCGTGCCTCGTTGTGATATTGGGTCTCTCTGCTGCCTCTCCAAAGCTGTTAACGGGGTGATGCTCCAGCCCTGTCCAGTCCAGGACAGATGGCAATAAATTTTTCAGTGGCTGGAGCAGAGTGCAGCAACTGTGTGATTAGCATCTTTTTCTCCACTGCACATTTCATCTGCAAACTAAGATTAAATACCTGGAGGAAAAAAGCTGCAGGAAAAGGGAATTTTAATATGTTTTCATTGCAGAGCTCACATGAGCGAGCAAACAGCTTGGATCTGAGGCCATGCTGAGTCAAGTTATCCACATTTGAGAAGATGCTCTTTCTGTCAGAATCATGAAACAGTTTTGGTGGGAAGGGACCTTAAAACTCATCTTGTTCCATCCCCTGCCGTGGCTGGGGACACCTTCCACTAGCCCAGGTTGCTCCAAGCCCTATCCAACCTGGCCTTGGACGCTTGCAGGGATGGGGCAGCCACAGCTTCTCTGGGCAACCTGTGCCAGGGCCTCTCCACCCTCACAGGGAGGAATTTCTTCCCAATATCTCATCTAACCCTGTCCTCTGTCGGTGGGAAGCCATTCCTCCTTGTCCTGCACTACCCTCTAACATGGCTGCACCTCAGGATTCTCCTGACCAGAGCAGTTGCCCTCTGAACCAGTGCTGGGAGGTGCAGCAAGGTCTGCAATTCCCTCAGAATGAACAAGGAGAGCAGAACTGCTCCATTACCTGCCTGGCTTCGAACTCTCAACTCATTTAAACGCAACAAAACCTATTCCAGCTGCCTGTCAAGCCTCACCGACCTCAGTCGCCTGCAACCTCAGCCAGAGATAAAACAAGGGAATGAATTTCATGAATCGCATGGGAGATGAGGGATGGTGCCTGCTGCTGAGAAAGAAGGAATCATCACCTACAATTTCAGCAACCATCAAAACATTGCTCTTCATCACTGCAACACGAGGGCCGGGGCAGTGATGCCGATAGGGCAGCTTGGGTGGTGAGCACGTCTGATCACCACTTTTTAAAAACCAAACACAAAACCTAACAAAAAGTCACACAGAAAAAAACCCACCACCGTTTTTTTTTTTTGAGTGGATCCTACTTACAGCCAGAAGTGTGGTGTCAGGGCTTGTAAGCCATCCTTCCCAGTCTCAAAAAACAGCTGACTCTGCACCCCACAAATGTTGTACCGAGCATGAGCTTTGCTCACACAGAGATGTGACATGGGGATCCTGCACATAAACCACTCTGTATGGGAGGTAGCATCTGCTCCGAGAGGGGAAGACTAGGGAATTTGAATGCTTGGAGTGCAGGAAAATTTTTTTCAAGCACCTTCTTGCTTTAGGAAAAATTCCAACATGCCCAACAGACAGGGCTTCAGGTCAGAGGAATATCATAGCACAGTTTGGGTGGGAAGGGACCTTAAAGCTCATCCTGTCCATGGGCAGGGACACCTTCCACTATCCCAGGATGTTCCAAGCCCCGTCCAACCTGGCCTTGGACACTGCCAGGGATGGGGCAGCCACAGCTTCTCTGGGCAACCTGTGCCAGGGCCTCACCTCCCTCACTGTAAAAACTTCTTCCTTGTAGCCCAATATCCCCCTTTTCTGTTCTCTCTGCAAACAGCTCCAATGCACCTTTCCCCATTCCTGCCCATCCTCTCCGCACAGGGAGCCAGGCACACGCGGCTGACCTGCCTCGCATTCCCARGGAGCGGGAGGATCCGCGTGCGGAGCGCTGATGGATGGGCACGCAGCACCCGCCTTTCAAAGGACATTACATGCCACTGCTGTAATCAATAATGTATTATTTCCTCTATGTTTTATAGGCTCGTGTTTATTATGTGTAAATAGGGATTTACAGGGATCTGAGCGTGTGCATTTAATGCAGCTGACACCCTGCATAGGAGATTTGCCAGCCGCCCCTGGGGACCCGCGGGGACATGAAACGAGGCTGCTTCCACAAAGCCGTCTTTGCCAAAGGAATGGGGAAAGAAAGGAAGAAAAAAGGGAATAAAACAAGGCCAAGGTAGAGAGATCACAGCCTGTGCATACGGGATGGAACACAGGATGAGTGCTGGTGCTGGGATTCAGAGTCACGCTGGCATCACTGGGAAAGGGACGTCAAACACTGCTCTCATCTCTAGTCCGAGGTGCTGCTTCCAGGAGGAAAAGGTTGGGGCGTGGGGAGAAACTTTCCCTTGAAAGGCATTGGCACACCTATGCAAAGTTCCTTCTTATTTGATCTCGGGCACAAAGAGCAGAACAGAAGCATATCATCCTTTGCAGCTAAAATGAAAAAATAAAGAGGACTTTTATCCCAGATCCATTTATCTCAGGTAATAAATTCTGCTCCTGCCTGCAGCCAGTCRGTATTTTCCAGGTGGGTAACTTTCTCTCTGGAAAAATGAACAAAGCAATCAAAATAATTTGCTAATTCATTTCATACTCTTTTTTTTTTTTTTTTTTGAAGCCTAAACTGCAAGTTAAAACAAACCCGAGTAGCCTGGTGTGTTGTGTCAACGTTTTGTTCAACAAATATCAAAGCAGCGCTGAAGTTCTTAATTGTCTCTTAAGAGATCTTAACACACCTCCAGAAGTTACACGGCACTTCCCAGCAGGAACGCGACACCGCGGTTGGATTGAGCAGCCACGKAGGGTTTCTACAGGATGGCAACAGCCTGAAGGTCTCCCCACACCTTTAGGGAAGTGCCTCCGCCTGTCTCGACAGCAGCTGCAGCACGTCCATCCTGAAACACCTCGGGATGCAAGGACATGATCCCGCTCCCGCCTTCCCGGTGAAGCCACCAGATAAAAGGAAACAACCCGACCTGTCCCTGCCATGTTCTCAATCCATATTCCTGATCAACGGAGCAGTTCAGCAGAACAGCCAAACACACACCTGGGAAATACAGGGGCTGAGCAGCTTTCCTGTGCCAAGTGATCCCAGCACGCCCAAYGTGTGCCTTTCCCAACATCTGTGCCCTATCTTGTGTCCTCTCAAGCTCATCTTGGTGCTTCCAGCCAAGGAAAAACACGGCTCTGCACCATAAACAAGTCTCTGAGGCTCGATCTTCCCTTCTGGCTCTGCCAAAGCCTCCTCATGCAGCCTGATCCGTGTTATTTACTCATCTGTGTTATTTACTCCCAGCTTAGCTGGGAAAGAGCAGCCGCATCCTTTTCCTGCTTCTGGGAGGGTGCAGGGCCCACGTTTGGAGCACACGGGAGACTTCCTGCAGCACTACAGAAGAGCGGGAGGCTCCCCTCGCTCCCTGAGCTCATCTGCCTCAGCAGGCTCCTGCACCATTAAACAGCTGCCACGTTCCACCTCAGAACTTCCTGCGACTCAGCAAAAAAAGAGAAAAAAATAAAAAGGGGAAAAAAAAGGAGGCCTAGCAGAAAAAAACAGATAAGTACCATAAAATACCGGAGAAAACAGACAGGCCCCCATCGGTCAACAGCTGTGCACTGCTGTGGCATCGTCCTCGCCAGGAGACACTGCATTAGGGGAAGCAATGATCATCATCATTAAATGCCTTGATGGAACTCAGGCATCTGGTTTGCAGCATTTAGCTGATGAAATAAATAAGGGTGCTTTTGGCAAACACACAGGGAACAAACATGAGAGGAGCAGAGATGCTGGAGGGATTCCAACTTCCCTAATAGTGTCCTTCCCYCTCGCCAGCTCAGGGACTTCCCAGAGGAGAGTCCTGCAGCACATGAGGGCGCTCACACCACTGCCAGAATGCTCTTTGGACAGGTAAATCCCATCACCAAGGGGACTTGGCCCTCCTGGGTGTGGGAAGACAGACAACAATCTGTGTTACAGCCTGGCAAACGCRCAGAGACTCAATGGCACAAGTGGGAAACCTGCTGCTCCCATATCCCCAGCCCTGCTCTGCATGCTGAGGGACGGATCCCCGTGATGCTCCCACAGGGCTCACTCAGGAAGGGATGAGCAGTGTTCTGGTCACTCCCTGCCATCWGCCCAGATGAAATACTCTTGTGTGAGACTCACCTGCTGTCTGAGGAAACTCCTCCTCRTCCCTGAAAGTGTTCCAGGCCAGGTTGGATGGGGCTTGGAGCAACCTGGGAGAGTGGAAGGTGTCCCTGCCAACGGCAGAGGGTGGAATGGGATGGTCTCTTAAGTTCCCTTCCAGCCTAAACCATTCTGGGATTCTGTGATTCTCCATCTGTGGGTATCCCACAGGGAATGGTGCTGTCACCCCTGCCTGTAGCAAGGACAAAAGGCTGCCCACCTCCTCCAGCTCACGTGGAGCAAGCCATTACTCCATAGACCAGTCATTCCTTCTGCCACTCCCATCCTAGGGGTGGCTCCCTGATCCATAGGATCRGTTTGGATAACCCACCAACGCTCAGACAGCAGGGCTGTCCCATCATTAAAGAGTTGCACAGCTCCAGAGCTGCTTGTTTCCCATATTTCTGCCTCTGGATGGCTTTTTACTTCTCGCTAAACTGAAACCTCAGGCCAATCTCAGTGACTGATTGGGCCGTGTGAGGTTGTCCCTGCACGCTGAGATTAGAAATGATTAGGATTTAAATGAAATAGCTGAACTCGATTCTCATTGCCATCTATTCCCCCCTCTCCTGTTTCAAAGACAGCAAGTAAGAGGCGCAGAGTGAGTCTGGAGGGATAATAAAGACACCAGGATCCAGTTCTTGCCCTGTACCTTGGGTTAGGGCGGCTGAGGTCCGGGAATGCAGCTGGATATACAACGGATCAAGACGGTGTCTTTCACCTCAGCGTTCCATAAGCATCCTCCCAGGGAATGGAGGAAACATCTCCCTCTCTTCCCCAGCAAGAGGAGGTGGGATTGGGCACAGAGGGCACCTGTCCACTCCACASAGACCCCAAACCCAYCCTCCRCAGCAGGAACAGCTTGGGAAAGAGAAGGCAGAGTTGCTTTGTAACGGAGGGCTGGGAGTTTCCCTAAGGAACATCCGGAAATGCTGGACCACCCTCCACTACAGCATCAGGGCAGAGCAGGGAAGATTTTTCCTGAACTATAGGACACAACACAGCAGCATCCTGAAGGCCTTAAAACAAATATTCCCTCAGCAAGCTTTAAATGCTCTGAGTGGCAGGGTGGGAAATAAACTGGTGACCACATTCCCTGGCATTCCATGTGCTGAGGAACTGCAATATTCCCATCTCTGCAGCCAGCAGCAGGCTGGTGAGGACAATGCAGCAACCAAGAGGCTGGAGGGAACAGGACAGACATGCTGACCTTTCCCAAGGTTTATCCCAGGACTGCCAACCCTGGAGGGGGAAGTTTGATCACTCTGGGCTATGTGAGAGGGGGTAAAGGAAACCCATGTTCTTTTAAAGTCACACCAAACACCACACCTTAGGGGAAGCCTTTGGAAAGAAGTTTATCCATCATCAGCAGGCAAAGGTGACATTTCAGGGAGATACAGGCAGAATCCCAGCCCTGCCAGGCCATGGAAGAGAACGGGATTACTGAACTCGGAATGTCTGACCTCAGGGGGACCCCAACACCTTTCCCCTCTCGAAGCCACCAACAGAGCGAAGCACACGTCAGGTACTGCCTGCTGCAGGCAGTGTCCCCAAAAATCCGCCCCCAGCCTCTCCTCACAGACACCTTTTCCTATGGCAAACAGCTCCCACAGCACTTGTGCTTCCCCCGTCAGCCTCCCAGGCTCCGGCAGCTGCCCYCCGGCTCAGCACGTGAGCAGCTCGAGGGAACTGCAAGGCCTTGGGTAAATTTAGGGCTGGATTATAGCCCAGCTGACTGCGACCAACCTTCCGAAATGAAGGTCAGTGCTGCTACCTTGGGATGTGGTTTTCTTCCATTTATTTCTTGATGGGAAAGCGATGGAGAGTGTAATTACTGCTGTACTGCCGCACGCAGGCTGTGAGTGTCCTAGTCCAGGAAAAATGAAGATGTGGATACAAGTTCCGTGCGAAGAGGGGGAGAGAGGGGTGTTACACAGTCTAAAAAAGGGAGTTAAACAGTCAGGAGAGGGGTATTAAACAGGCTGTGCCAGCTCCCACCGTGGGGAGGGAAAAGCCACGGGGCTGTCCCACCACCCTGAGCACGGGAGATGCTGCACGGCTGCTGGAGTGCTGGGATGTGGGAAGCACCCACTGCCTGCTCTCAGCCATGCACACACGAACCTGCAGTAATCTTTTTAAACTTCCTGRGACCCAAGCAGCTCCAGCATTACTCAGCAAGAGCTTTGGAGAGGTTACRTAGACGATCGCAGCAAACCCTGGGATCCTCCAAGTGCTGGGAGTGCCCCAATCCCACCTGTCTGAAGCTACGAGAACATCAAATCCAGGTGCTGGGGATGGCAAACTCCTAAGCAAATCCTCCTGGGAGCTGAGGCAAAACAGAGCCTCCTCCAAGCAGCAAAATAGAATCCCAAACCACCCCAAACCCCACAACTGCGGCTTCAACAACGAGCCAGGAAAGAGATGTTTGGTTGAAGAGGTGATTCCATGCAGGCTGAGACACTCTCTGTGCCTCAGGGCCCTGCTTAGCTGCTYGCTGGCACCTGGGACTGAGGAGCCCCCAGCCTCTGGGCACCTTAGAAACAGAGAATCACAGGATCTCCTGAGCTGGAAAGGACCCACAAGGATCCTTGAGTCCAGCTCCTGGCCCTRCACAGACACCMCAACAATCCCACCCTGTGCATCCCTGGGAGCATTGTCCAAACGCTCCTGGAGCTCTGGCAGCCTTGGGGCTGTGCCCATTCCCTGGGGAGCCTGTTCAGTGCCCACCACCCTCTGGGGAAGAACCTTTCCCTGATATCCACCATTTCAYCYCCTRRCACAGCTCCATCTGTTCCCTGTGCTGGTCACAGGGAGCAGAAACCAGACCTGCCCCTCGGGAGGAGCTGCAGCCACCGCTGAGCTCTGCCCTCAGTCTCCTCCAGCTGAACACACCAAAGTGCCCTCAGCTGCTCCTCACGTGGCCCCTCCACATCCTTCCCCATCCTCGTGACCTCCTCTGGATGCTCTCTAATGGCTTAATGTCTTTTTTATATTGAAGCACCCAAAACTGCGCCCCTCCCCCGAGCGAGACCATCCCCTCCCTGGCCCARCTGGGCCTGATGTCCCCAGGACACGGTGGCCCTTTGGGCTGCCAGGGCACTGCTGACTCATGTCCAACTTGCCCTTGACCAGGACCCCCAGCTCCCTTCCCACCTTGCTGCTCTCCAGCCCCTCGTTCCTCTTCCAATAYCTTCCTCTTTCTTGGGGCAAAAGTCCCCTGTGAATGACCCCACCACAGAAACATCTGAGGGGAAAAATTATATTAAACTTCACCAAGCCCCTTCCCCTCGCTACAGGTGGCTGAGGGCTGAAGGCATCTTGCCTTGAACATTCTCCTCCACGCTGGCAGGGTCCCTGGGGAGGCTCTRCACACACGGCTTTGCTTTCCTTCATGCTTGTATAAAAAGAAAAGGACAAATAAATTGAGATTTATKGGATGCCAGAAGAGCTGATTTTTTTTTTTCCAAATAATTTTTCCCTCCCCCACCTTGAACTCAATGTTTTATTTTCTCCCCTGCAGTGGCTGTTTGGAGGCTGCAGATGGAGCGCAGAGAGCAGCTGGGATCTCCTTGGAGAGAGATCAGCGACAGCAGGATGGGCTGGGATGTGTGTGGTGCCCATCCATTTACGTGGATGTGGTACTGGATATCCTAGAATTCCAGAATGGTTTGTGTTGGAAGGGACCTTAGAGATCACCCAGTTCCAACCCTTCTGCAAGAGCAGGGACACCTTCCACTTGCTCCAAGCCCTATCCAACCTGGCCTTGGAGACTTCCAGAGATGGGGCAGCCACAGCTTCTATGGGCACCCTGTGCCAGGGCCTCCCCACCCTCACAGGGAAGAAGTTTCTAATCGAATCTGATCTCCTTTCTTCTATCAGGAAGCACCTGAGCAAAGCCCAACCTGGTTTCCAACATTCGAGCATCAAATAATGCAGAAAACACTTTCCTGCAGCTACTGTGCATGGGGGTGTGGGATATGCTTGGCACAGGGGCACCACGTGCTGGAAATCAGAGGGATGTGGGAATGGCTGGTGGCCTCTTGATGGAACCAGCTCCTCCAGCACCTTCTGAGGACACCAGGAAGAAGCAAACACCGTGTCCAGAGAAGGGAATGGAGCTGGAGGAGTGTCTGGAGCACAAGTCTGATGAGGAGTGGCTGAGGGAGCTGTGGGGGCTCAGCCTGGAGAAAAGGAGGCTCAGGGGGACCTTCTGGGTCTCTACAACTCCCTGACAGGAGGAGGCAGCCAGGGGGGATTGGGCTCTGCTCCCAGGGAACAAGGGACAGGATGRGAGGAAACGGCCTCAAGCTGCACCAAGGGAGCAACCTCACCATGTTTTCAGCCTCACCACGGTCTCTATAACTTCTCCACGGTCTCTACAATGTCCCCATGGTCTCTACAATGTCTCCATGGTCTCTAGAATGTCTTCATTGTCTTTAGAACCTCACCACGGTGTCTTCAGCCTCACCACAGTCTCCATAACCTCATCAAGGTCTCTACAACSTCACCGTGGTCTCTACAATATCACCATGGTCTCTTCAGCCTCACCACGGTTTCTACCACCTCGCCATGGTTTCTACAGTCTCTCCATGGTACCTTCAGTCTCACCAAGGGTCTCTTCTGCTCTGTCTGGATGCAGACGTGTAGATACAYACCCTACACGTGTCCTGTGTCCTACAGGTGTGGCCTCTCCACACACACACCTATCAGCACACGCAGACACGAGGCACGGATGCTGTAGCCACACACACAGGAACATGCACATCTCACAAATATGCCCCTTTTCAGTACCTGGTTTCTGCTTTWACTGGGAACCACAAACCAGTATTGCATGGATGGGCTGGATTTTCTGCCCTGTTTTTAAGCCACTCTCTGACTCCACACTCTTCTGGGCCTCCCACCCCCCCAAACCATCCCTCTCTGTAGCTGCTCCTTTTCATGTCCCCGCTGACTCCTCAGGGAAGGGAAGCCATGGTTAATATTACATTTTTTTCCTTCYGAGCATGCAAATGCCCAGAGAGGAGCTGAAAACAAGTGACTTCTGACCAGAGCGATGTGATTAGGAAATGCAGATTTTCCCTCTCCCTGAAGTCCCGGTGATTGGAGTCAGGTCCGTGTCACCCTGGCACACACCGGCTCTGTCAGGCAGCTGCCTTGGGTGCATCTTTTAATGAAGTCCCAGTGATTGATTGCTGCCTGCCCTTACAGGGATGCTGCCGGCACCCCGACCCGTGCTCGCCGGCCCCAGGATTCTGGCAGGAGGGCTCAGCCCAYGCCGGCCCCGGGCCTGTCTCTCAGCTGAAATTTCCTCCCTTCCAGCACGGATGTGCAGCGTGAGCGAAGTGACAAGTTTGAGCTGCCGTCAGCAGAGGAGCTGACGGTCTCATCTGAATAGCGGTGCGCCGGCTTAGGTTTTAATTAAGCCCCTGTGGCTGCCTTGAAAGGTTGGAGATGACACAGCCTCCTCTGAAGCTGGCCTAGGGAGACACCCAGAGTCAGCACCAAAGCTGCCTCCTCCTCCTCCGAATGATAGGAAATTGGGGAAAAAAGGATGAATTCCGAAGAGCAGCAAAAAGGTTATGGTTTTCTTTTTCCCGAGCCAAGGTCGGCTCCAGGAGGAAGGAAGGCTCCTGCCAGCTCAGCTCCTGTGCCTGGTGAGCCATCACTCTCCATCCCCGTGCCCGGCCGTCCCTTCAGGGGCTCTGGTGACGAGCGCCATCTTTCATCCCGAATTTATCGCTGTGCTCCATGCAGATGCCAACAGGGAAACGCTCTCCCTCGCATTTACGCTGCTGGATACACAGYCATCAAATACCCTCAATCAAAGGCCTACGGCTGCTGCCCGACGAGTCCTGGATCGGCCTGGATCCGTGTAAATCCCCACGTGTGCCGTTTGCTCTCTGGACGGATAAATGCTCAGCTTCCCCTCCCTACCCTGCCCCACAATGTTATATTTTAGTACTGACTAGAAGATTCCTATCAAACAATATAAACACATTTGTCAAAACTGCTCACAGTGGCTGGGCTTCTCTGAGGAAATGATGGGAAAGGAGCAGTGTTTAATTCCCARTTCGGTGGCGTTCACAGCGCTGTGTTATTTGGGCTTTGTTTCCTCCACACTTCCTTCTCTGCTTTTTTTTTTCTTTGCAGGATGGAAAATCCCTCAAGCTAAAACATTTGTACCTGGATTGCACTCATTTCTAACCCAAACAAAAAAACAACAACTGGTAGTTTTGAATTGGTTTATGAAGAAAACCAAGCAATGACACAGAGGAATTTTTTGAGGAGGAATTGCTTTTTCCTGGTTCAAACAAGAATAAAAATGCCCATTTTCCACACCAGTCCTGTGATCATTTTAAACAGGGGGGTCAGTAAATGTGGGGAATYGGAAGAAACAGGTTTATGGCCAGGAAAACGAGATGGGAAAGCCCCATGGGAGGAGGCATCATGGAACAGCATGAGGAAGGAGGTGCCACTCCCAGAGATTCATCAGAGATCCTGAATTTCACAGACAGTTTGGGTGATGAACCTGGGTGGAGGAGGAGAAGGAGGAGGAGAAAGTGAAAGAGGAGGAGGAGGAAGTCYTCTACTGACAAAAGACAGATTAAGTGGTACTTAAATGTCACATCCCCTCGTGGCAGCACCTATGTCCTCCCGCTGTGACCTCCTGCCCCTCTCATCTCCGGCKTTGTCCTGGGGGAAGCGGAGACATCTCGATGCCGACGTCACACAGGCACAGGTCCATGACTCTGTCTGACAAAACCTCCCAGAACAGCTTTGGCAAACGTCCTCTGGACACCATGGAGTGAGAATTGACACCGAACACCATTTCCAGAGCCACTTGTGCCACGCAAGCTGAAGAGCACTTCTGTGCTATCTCCTGCTTTGAAGAGCTCTCCGTGTGACATGAGGCTTCAGGTCAAGCATTCTCACTTCCACCAGTTCCATCCACTCCTGGGAAACACATTTCTAGGAGAAGAGGGTCTGTGCTCTTCTCTATCACATCTTTAGGCAGCTTTTCATTCCCTAGATCATTTGCCTTGTTTCCAGCAGGTTAAGGAACAGCTCAGAAGATGCACAAAAAGGCCCAAACCCTCTCATTATTTACACATCTGCACTCCCCAAAACCGCTCCAAACACTTACAAAAGGTGTGTGAGACTGAGGTGCTTTCAAAATTTAAAAAAAAACAACCCTATGAAATTTTTTAGAAATAGAAATAAATAGCAAATGACTTCTATGTCCTTTTTATTTGCTCCCTGGCTCTGTAGAACGTAAAGGTTATGTTTTCCAAATTTTCCCTGCTGCTGTAAAGATCAAACAGTCAAAAGGCAAGGAAGGCTGAGCCCCTCATTTCATGTCATGACTTAGGGAGCTGGGCCCTTTGGAAAAGCAATAAACATCACGGGCCTGATGCTCTGGAGTATTGGTAGGATTTGCGAAAAAGTACAGAACTTTATGGGCCTTGGCTGTCCCTTGCCTTAGGATCCTTCAGGGAGGACTTTCCGTTATCCTAAATATAAATTGCTTCCTTTCCAAAGTCCTTTCTCACTTGGCTTGTGCTAGAACCTGTGCATGGGGTTATGAGCTCTTCCACACTGACAGCAGAGAATTCCCTTCCYACTTTCCACGGCTGTACCTGGACCCATCGGATGCTACCCCAGCTCCCTGGGCCTCCATGTGTCTCACAGCCCGAGCAGCCTCTCTGAGGCCTCAGAGCAATTTCTTTTCCCTTTTTTCCTGCCACGGGCCAAGCACACAGAAGAAGGGCTCCAGCCCCAGGGGATCCAGCTCTTGGGATCATTCCAGCGGGAGCAGATGGAGATGGCGCACGAGCATTTCAGGCATCACTACCACCGGGGATGGGCTCACCTTAAGGAAACAGAGAAACCCATTTGTCCTGCTCTTCGAACCATGTCTCTATCGCTGGCTGACACGACTCAGCMTCATCGGCACACGCAGCCAGGTCGCTGCATTCAGCTCCCTGCGAGCCGGGGAGGGGAGCAGGAAGGATCCCAAGCACCACCCTGTTGCCACGGTAACACAGCAGCCCTGCTCGCTACCACGCTGGTGACTGCAGCAATACTTTTCTCTAACGGTCCCGCTCAATCCTGCCTGGGAAAGAGCTCAAGCCAAGGGGAGGAATGCAAACAGCCCCCCCCCGAGCCGAGGGGGAAGCTCTCCCCGCTGCCCACAGCCACCCCGACAGCCACCCCAACCTTTTATTGAGTGTCGAGCCATTCCCTTTGCCTGTCGGTCTGTTTTATTTCCATTACCTTTCAGCAGGGAAAGATTTAGGATCCATCTCCCTGTTTAGCAACATCCATTTGTAACAGCGGGATCGCTGGGGAGCAGTCAATAAGTGCTACGCYGGCCCATCCCTGCAAACTGTGCGGCAGTTAGTGCAGAATATGAAATATATATGGCTGCCTTCACCTAATCTAAAACTGTATCAAATGGCTCTTAACCTTGCCCGAATGAATTCAATTTGGCTACCGGATGCGGATCCAATCCTTGGGCTAGAACAGAAAAATCACTTACTAAAGCGATGCTCCCGAGGGACGAGCTTCTGAAAGGAAACTCGGAAAGATTTCCAGTTCGCTAATCCTGTGATAGTTCACGCAAGACAAATCTGGAATGATGAGGTCTTTTCGTCAAACACAAGCAAACCCCAGGAAACACGGGAATAGCATTACAAGTACATTGGAGGGGGGATTGTTAGGGAAGCTCGGGGGAACACAGGCAAACACAAGGATGGGCAGAGGATGGAGATGTGAGTCAGWGGATCTTTGCGTATTTCTGGGGGTCTGATAAGAGAGGGGGTCTGTAACGAGAGGCAGAGAGTGCTCAAAGCAACAGGGACAAAGCTCATCTAACCCTGCCCTCTGGCAGTGGGAAGACATTCCCCCTTGTCCTGTCACTCCATCCCTTGTCCAAAGTCAATCTCCAGCTCTCCTGGAGCCCCTTTAAGCACTGGAAGGGGCTCTAAGGTCTTCCTGGAGCCTTCTCTCCTCGAGGTGAACACCACTAGCTCTCCCAGGCTGGCTCCAGCTCAGAGGGGYTCCAGCCCTCAGAGCATCTCCATGGCCTCTCTGGACTTGCTCCAACAGATCTGTGTCCTTGCAGTGCTGGGATCCCCGAGCTGRATGCAGTATTCCAGGTGGGTTCTCACGAGAGCAGAGTAGAGGAGCAGAATCCCCACCCTCAAGCTGTTGGCCACACTTCCCCATTCCTGTGCTTTGCCCCAGGAGATGCCCTGGAGTACAGACAGCTGTGGAGAAACCAGATTCTTCTCACAGATGAGGCTGCCTCTTCCTCTTGGGGGATGCTCTGGGAGACGCTTTCCTCTCCAGCATCCCTGTCTACCCCCACAGGATGGCAGCCCGTGGCCGCCAGGCGCCAGGCAGCGGGATGATTTCCCCCGGCTCGGGAAGCGCCGCGCTCCCGGCCCCGCGCTATTGACTCTYGCTGCAGTTAATTGAATTGTCTTGTACTAC
Source organism: Amblyornis subalaris (assembly GCA_018881555.1). Lineage (NCBI taxonomy): Eukaryota > Metazoa > Chordata > Aves > Passeriformes > Ptilonorhynchidae > Amblyornis > Amblyornis subalaris. The sequence continues at coordinate 1,309,841 of JACAXG010000038.1, read as the reverse complement.
ACTTTGTTTAAGCCGATGAGTGATGGCTCTCACTCCAGCATCCAGCTCCCGGTGAAATAAGGACGGAGACACATCCTCGGTGCCAACCCCCCCTGGCCACCGACACTGCGCCCAAAAACTGCTCCCCTCCACGGGGAGCCTCTGTGCTGGCTGCTGGCAGGAATTGATCTGGCTCGTGTCGACCATCAGGGGATGATGCTTGGCGTGGTAAATCGGGATGGCTGCCCCAGGGATGTGACGGGACTGGGGAGGTAGGATACAAGGAGGTGCTGCACAAGCCACGACCGGTGGTGTGGGGAAAGGAGGAGAAGGCTACAGGGAGAAGGGAGGTGAGCAAGGCGAGCTCAACAACTTCATCTGGAGCCGGAGGGCCTTGGGGCCCCTGGGCACAGCTGGGCTGCTGCGCATGCCGTGGCTAATGAGGCATCTGCTCGGGCTGACAGGTGGCATCTGCTGCGCTCCCTGCTCCTGCCATGCTCCCGGCAGCCGCCGCGCCAGGCCCGGCCTCCCACGAAGCCAGGTGTGCCCACCTGTGTGCTCCTGCATCCCCTGCACTGGGCCAGGCCTCCCACGCAGCCAGGTGTGCCCACTTGCACCGCTCCCGCATCCCTGTGCCCAGCCAGGCCTCCCACACAGCCAGGTGTGCCCACCTGTGCCACTCCAGCATCCCTGTGCCCAGCCAGGCCTCCCACACAGCCAGATGTGCCCACCTGTGGTGCTCCCGCATCCCCCGTGCCCAGTCAGGCGTTCCCGAGGCAGGGAGAGCTGTGCGAGGGAGGGGAGCACCCAGGAATGCCTGCAAACGGAGAAGCCTCTCCGCAGAGAGGGAGCAGGAACCTTTGCTCCAAAGCATACCCGTGCTCCCCTCTAATTGCTGGTATTAAGCCATAAAATTTTATGTTTGCCGTCTCTGCTTTTATGTCAGACTCCCTGTTTACAATCACTTAGGCCAAGCTGCCAGGCCTGGCATTTAAATATCCTGTTCAATTACTGCGGGATCCCGGGGCGGTRGGGGTGGCAGGAGCGGCGCTGTGGGATGCGCTTCCAGCTGGGAGATGGGAAACGCCCTGACCAGGACTGGCTTTAACTGAGGTGCAACTTGGCAGCTCTGCCAGAGATGGAGCAAAAACTAAACACAAGACTGGAACAACGTGGAGATGAGGAGAAAATCTGGATTTGGATTCGGCTTCTCTCTAAACCAGAAGCGTTGGGGAGGGGGGGGTTTTGTTTTCCTTGGGAAAAGGGTCTCTTTAGAAGCAGAGGAGTCTTTTGGCTTTACTTAGGGGCTCTGTTGTGGAGGCCAACAAGGAGCAGGGAGGTAGAGAGGTTTGGCCAACAAACAGAGGTTTGCCATGATTTTTTCAGTGAGAGCATCTGTCAGTGCTGCTGGAAATCTCTGTCCTCTTCTGAGCTGCAGGTACCTCTTGCCCAGGGCAGCTGAATCATCAAGGGTTCCCCTCTCAAGATGAAATCTTAATCAAAGTCTCGATCATCTATCAATCATGATCTYGATCATCGATCATGATGACTATTGGTCATCAAAGACCCCCCATGGCTGTTCTAATCACAGAAGAGGAAATCCACTACCTAAATCAAATCCTGGCTAATTAAATTCCCAGTTGAAACTTGATATTTTCACCTTACTCATTTCCTGGCCTGTTCGGCTGCACTGTTGTACAACGTGATCCTGTGGGAAACATGTGGGAAACCTTTCCCAGGGTCTGCATGTGTCTCTGTGTGTGTGGTGGCTGTGAAATCCATCCGTGAAGCTCCTGAAGCACTGAGAGATCCATCACGAGTGAGAGGTGGAATGGGATACATAAATCCAAAGGCAGCTTGAACACCCCACCTGAGTGGCAGAGCTCTTCTTTTCGTTTTGCCATCTTTAAGGGAAAAATCTGTGTTTCAGGGAGACAGGAGCTTATCAATAAAAGTAACAGAGTGATCAACGCTGAGATAACTGGGTCAGGCAAGTGGTGCTATATTTGATTTCCATTTRGGGAACACAAGGTGCCTGGGTTTTGCCCCATGCTCTGCTACAGAGGCTCTTGACCTTGGAGCTGTTTTCCTTGCTCTGCCTCAGTTTCCTCRACTAAAAAACAGGAACAGCCTCACATTATCAATATTCAGTTGCTCAGTGATGATGAAGCCCTTTCACAGGCACYGAGAGGGGCCAAAAGGGCACTTTGGCACTCCCTGAGCTCTCCTCAGCTGGGCAAACCTTGTTGTGTGCAGAGCGACAAGCTCCACCTCTCATATATGAAATTAATGTGGTACCCAAGCAGAACAGGGGAACAAAATGGATCTTTTACATGTTCAGCCCAGCCCCAGCAGCAGCTCTGCTGCACAGGGACGTTGTAGCCCCAGCAGCAGCTCTGCTGCACAGGGACGTTGTACCCCTCAGACCCCCTCAGCAACCTCCAATGTCACAGAAGCTGACAGAACACACGTCTGGGCAGGGGATGAAGCCTGGGGTTTGCTGCATTTTAATCCAGCCGGACTCTTCCTCTGTGCCAGGATCCCAACAGCATCTCCTCGTTGCCCAGGACCCCATCTGGCCCTCGTCCTTCCGCCTCGCTGCCGCCGCGTCCCCCCGCTCCTCCCTGGCTCCGCACCAACCGCTATTAACRGAACTCGCGACTCTCGGAAACTGGGACTCGGCCGGGAGTGTCTTAAATCTGAGGCCCTCCCTGGATATTTCCATATTTCGGCAGTTTAATGCATTGTGTTTAATGTACTCAATTTGGAAGCCAGCAGGCAGCGCAATTTTCAGGTGCACACAATGTGAATAATGAAAGYCTCTGAGTCCCCAGCTCTCAATCCACCTGAGTCCCTGGAACTGGATTAGAGGAGGGAGAGAGGAGGACTGTCCAAATGAAACTCAGCAGCTGAGGGATCAGGGACAGAAATGAGTCGAGGGCTGATGGATGGATGTCGGGTGTCCCAGCCGAAGTGAGGACACGCTGTACCGAGCTCGTGCTGGGCACACCATCTCCAGGAGACATTTAACTGGCCTTAATAATGTCAGCGTCTCTTAATGAAAATCGTCTGTTCCACTTAATAAGTACAGTGCAGGCTCGAGCCATCAATCCACTGAATGCAGGGGCTTCCAGCAGGAAGTGCCAGGCAGGCTCCGTTCGCCAGCCCTGTCAGCATGGGGAGCTTGTTAGASCCACGGCAGCTGAGGGGGCAGATCCAGCAGCAGCCTGCAGGTAAAGATGGGCAGAGGAGMGCATCCTTTCCCTTATCCATGTCCAGATTAATCCCAGCCTCTGCAGAGTCATGGCCAAACCCACCGCTTGGTTGTGGCTGCTTGTGTTCCTGATGTGTTTTCCCTATGGGAAGACGGGAGCCCTGCTGTGGCAGGTAGGACACAGCTGGCATCAGAGAGGTGCTGAAGGCTGGGAGGGTGGAAAGCCCTGCACTGCCTGTGCTGCCTCGTTCATGTCCCATTAACTTCCAGCCTGCTCTGAGGGTGAAAGCAAAGCCACTTCCCTTGATTACCTCACCCTACGCAAAATGAGGATTAATTTTAGGCAGGTGTTAAACCCACAGAGACTGTTMACTCCGTTCAGTGGAGTGGAATAAACATCTCAAGGCACATTATCGGCACGGGAATGTCATCCTCTGGTCCTCTGGGGACAGGGCGAGAGGCAGAGGAAAATACTCCCCCTGGGAACACGTGGCCTGAAGCGAGAGGGAAATTCTGGGATGTGGAATTAGCCGACAATAAAGGACCTGAGGCTGATGGAAGAGGAGTTATACAGGAAACAAACCCCCCAGCACAAAAGGATCTCAGCCCATAATTGGGACTGCCAGGCTCCAACTTAATAATGCCAGTTAACAACAATATTAATAATGAATCYGCTCGTGTGGGATTTGCCTGCACTGTGCCATCGGGGTCCTTCAGAAAGCAGCACCGAAGGGAAATTGAAACTACAGAGCAAAGTGATAGTCTAACCTCCCCCGTAACTCGCTCGGTTATCATGATGTAACTTAAAATCTGCTTTAGCAATTACATTCCTCACAAGATCTGAAGTGCTGGAAAGGAGAATTATAATGATAATATTAATATACAGCCYCTTCCTAGCGAGAGCAAGTCATTAGGCAGCGCACAGGAAAGATGCGCAGGCAGAAACAGATGGGAAAAGCGCTACATCAAGAGTTTAAAGGCAGGCTTACAAAGGGGGAAAAAAGCTGCACATTCTAAGTGGATTATGGAAGGCAGACTGCAAAGGGAAAGCGAGAATTGCTCTGCGCCGTGCCGGAAAAGGCTGTTCACACACGGTGTGCGAGAGGGGGATGGATGGGGGGGAAGATGAGCACAGAATGAGTATTCTGGGGATGCTCTTCGCTCCCTATAATTCCAGTTGCTGAATAGGTTTTTGTCTCATGGGCTTGACCAGGCTGTTTCTCCTCAGCACAGACAGATCAGTACCTCTGCCAGGTGACACATCCTGCCTGTGACAGATGGGCAGAAAAATTTAGGTGAGGTAAATCCCAGCCTGGTAGTAAAGTGCATGAGGATGCACCAGTTTTGCAGGGGAGAGTCTAAAATCAGTGTCGTCAAACCCACTGTGAGGTATTYTCATCCAGGGCCAGCAAAAAGCAGGAAATCAGACCTTTAAAAACACACAGAATTTATCTCTCCTTCTCCCCAAAATTTAGGCACATCTTCCCACTGCCTCGTGGTTATCAGCCGTCGGGTGGGCTTATTAAACACAACACTGTCCCCACTTTTGCCTTCATCCCTCTCTTTGCACGTCTGCCTGGTGAGGAGAAGGAGCCCAGGCAGCTGCTGGGTGGCTTTTCCTCCTGTTCCCAGCTAGGAGGAGCCTTGATCTCCACACAGCCCAGCCCCCACACACACATCAGCAGCCAAAATCAGTGGAAAACTGGCGGCATCGTGTTATCCCTGGTGCTTGTGATACTCCCCTGAGTCTGGTGCACACACAGGGATGGCAGCAAAGGGAAGAAACTCATCCCCTTCCCTCGGGCCTTCAGAATGKGATCAGGGAGGTCAAGCAATGGAAATAAACTCAGTGACCCCCAGTAGTTTCCCTGGGGAGGGACAGCCCTGCGTCCCTCCTGGGGTGACCCCCTTGCCTGCTGGGCTGTCAGGTGCCAGTTGGATCTTCCCAGAACTGGGCACTGGACAGGYTCCCCAGYRAATGGTCAGGATCCCAAGGCTGCCAGAGCTCCAGGAGTGTTTGGACAACACTCTCAGGGATGCACAGGGTGGGATTGTTGGGGCTGTGCAGGGCTGTGATTTGGACTGGATGATCCCTRTGGGTCCTTTCCATCTCAGGATATTCCATGATCTATGATTGCCTCTTTACTTGTCAGTGCCTGTGATGTTAATGATTTTGGGGGYCTACCCCAGCCATTCCACCTTCCTTGGCTGTCCTTGAGGAGCTGTAAGCCCCTCAGTTTCCTCAGCTGCCTACAAAAGCCATGCCACACCGAACCCGGGACCTGGAGCCGGCTGGGAATGCATTGGCAAAGCACACAAGGAGCAGTTGCCACAATTGTTCTCCTTCTTTCCCTCCTCACCGAAGTACCAGAGATCCACCACACACGAAATTGCTCCAGAACCTGCAGCCTGTCCATGCCCTGGCCTCTCAGCTCCACCACAGCTCAGCCAAGGCCTCTYCAAGGGATGCTCTCCGTGGGTTTGGCTCTCGTCTCACATCTCCTGTTTGACAGGAGGCATCGAGGAGCTCCCTGGCTCAGCGTCCCTGGGAATTCCCTGGCTCCAGGGTGACACAAACCACACAAAYCGCCCCAACTCCTCAGCAGAGAGTGGGACTGCACGGGACAATTTGGGATGAAGATGCCATCAGGAGGACTCTCGCAGAATTCCAGCGGCTTTGGAGCAGGAGAAGCGCCCAGCAGGGAGATGTTTTTGTGGTGTGACTGAGAGGACAGAGGCCTCCTCTGCCACACTGTCTTAATATCTCAACTCGCTCTGCCATCAGCCAATTGAAATGCAATTATCTCCCAAACACTCAGCTATACATTACTCCCTTACTTTTATCTTACTGGATTTTTTTGTGCTGTTCCATGCCAGATAACCTTAATTTTTCCCCATTTGTTCCAGCATATAACTATTTGTTTGCAATCATTGCCTATTAGATAGACAGATCCTGCAAAGAAACCATTTTCCCCCATAATGTGGTCCCAAAACTTCTAATAGCTTATTTGATCAAATAATCATTGCTATATCAAAGCAATACTATTTCCTCTTCAAAACTATGCATTTATTAAAATGTAAAGTAGTCTGATCATATTGGGAGCAAAAACTAAAAATAATATTATGGTCCTTTGCAGGAAAATATTGCATATTTATTTTGGATGGCTTCCCTGCAATTTTAATTCACGCCTTTATATATTTATTTCCCTTGCCAGCCAGCTGGGGAGTAAACACAGAAGACCTGATTTATAATTTTTTTTATAGAACTGTGCTCAGGACTTTAAATTTGATTTTTAAGAATTGTTTTTGACTTAGGGTAGAGATCCTATTTTTGCAGACTAAGATCCATGCTGGAAACAGAGAATGTCCTGCTGCTGGAAATGGAGGGGTTGGCACTGAGAGGGCTGAGCTGCTTGGAGAAATAAGAAAAGTGGGAATTCAGGCAATGGGCAGACTCCTGCTGGGAGCTGGGCCCTGGGAGCAGCTCTGTGTTAGATGAGAAGTCCATTTGAAGGGACTTTACAAGCTCGGAGCATCCATTGCTCTCTGGCTCCAAGGAGAATGAGCTGCATTTCCCAGTCCAAGCGTTCAAATAAAGCCGTGATTTATGTCCCCACCTTGCGGGATGAGCTTAAAAAAAAAATAAAAATCACAGGCATTTATAAAACAAGTAAATTTTAGTGGTTTCTTTCTATTTCCCTTCTGAGCCTCCAGCTTTTAAGGGGTTGTATTTTAAAGCCTTCTCTCTGCAACTGCATGAGAGCAGAACTTTTAAAGATGCTGCTTATCCCTCTTATTTAYGCAGCTCCAGGGATTTTTGGACATTGGCAGGCATGGGGTGATGGGGCTTTTCCTGGTGGGGAAAGGTGGATCCACTGATGGGAAGACGCAGGTTGACCCCATCCATCCCCTGGAGGTGTGACCGTTGGGGACAGAGGGACACAGCAGCCCAAAATCCTCATTTTACAGGTACAGCACAASTGGGGTCACATGGAGAGAGTCCCTGCTCTTGTCTCCAAGGCCATCCCACGTCCCAGCACCCAGCAAGATTAACAGCTGCCTGCAGAAGGGTTAATATTTAAGGAGGATGCCAAACCCACAAGGCCTGGGATTCATAAATCTCCCTTTCTCGTGCTACTTCCAGGCAAACAAGCTCTTTTTAACAGCACAATCTCCACCCCAAATGTGTGCCAGCTCTTTGGAGAGCGGACATTGGGCTGCTGGAGCAGCTCTGGGGCAGGACAGAGGGGTGGCTGTCCCCCAAACAGGCTCCACACAGCAAGGCAACTCCAGCTCAGCTGAACAGGGGGAGGAATCAAGGTGTGGAGACGCTCAAAGATTTTGCAATCACACTTTAGCCTGACACAGATTTCCCTGGGGCCACATCGGAGCTGGGTCTGCTGCACACATATGTTGGGTCTTAAATTCAGCCTCCCCTGCCACGACCTCGGCAAAGCCCTGTCACAGTTGGGTACGTGCAGCTCTAYGCTTAATAATAAATAAAAAGGGATGTTTGCAGCAAAAAGMTGCTTGGTTTACCCCAAATGGGATTTTTAGGGCTGTCCTGTGCCAGGCCAGAAGTTGGACCCGATGATGCTTGTGGGTCCCTTCCAACTCAGGYGATTCTACAATTCTATGAAATAACCACCCTACAGTGGGACTTGGGGTGGCCTCCTGGCTGATTTACCAGTGCCCACTGCCTGAGTTCCACGATTGCAACTCCCCCTCATGCTGGTGGAGCTGGTGTGCATGTCCTGGGAGCACTGATGGAACTAGGAGGATTAAATCTATGCACAGCACAGGGGTCAGCTCTCTGTCAGACACTGAATGAATGAGAGGGGTGAACCAGTGGCTGGATTCCCAATGAACAGCACTTTGAGTTTCTCACCATAACACCCCATCCCAGTTATCCTGCATTAATAGATTGCTTAGGAAATGTGACAGGAGGCTTTGATCCCAGCTCTCCTGGCAAAGGTTTGAGTGCTGAGGGAATATTACAGGGGATTTAAAGACTCCAGCATGGAGATTTAGCCCCTAAAGGTATCGGGGCTTCCAGAGGGGATATGAGATGTTCAAAGGCTAAAGCCCCAGGTCAGCCCATGTATCCTTGATGATGTCCCCACATCAGGTCCCCACAAGCTCGTGAGACCATGAGTGAGGTGATTGGACTAACAGAATCAACAAGGTTGGAARAGAKCTCCAAGACCAAGTCCAGCCTTGGACTGAACACTTCCACGGCTACTGAATCGCGTTGCCAAGGGCCACATGTACCCGKATTTTGAGCACTTCCAGGGATGGTGACTCCACCACTGTCCTGTGCAGCCTCTTCCAATGCTCTCTACTGCCCTGGACAGGCAATTTCTGCCCAGGATTGGCACCAGCTGGGCTGGTACTGGCCCGCTGATGATGGGGCAGGCTCAGGATTTGGGCATCTCCTCCCTGCACTTAACCCACCTCCTTGAAAATTCRACTGAGAGCTGGGTTTCATTCAGCTGCATGGGAGTGATTGAGAAGAAAGGAAWGGATATTAAATTAAAGCATTTTCATTTTTATATAATGCACCATAACTTGGGGGAGGAGGTCGAAGAACAGCCTCTCTTTAGRTTCCAGCTATTTCATAGGTAAAGAAAAAGCCATACAAAATGTGCTTCTATTTCCTAAACCACCCATATAATATCTCCAATTAGGGTCCAAGCACAGGAAAGATCATTATTAAAAATGAGACCCTCCAGGAGTTTCCCGAAGTGTTTGCTTTTTGCTGTGGTGGGGAAGATTGCTCAGAATAATATAATTTTGTGTGTTCAAAGACTCAAGAGTGCGCTGAGTGGGGAATGGKAAGAAAACCCAACTAATGGTAAATGATCTCTTAAAAGCAAGGGAGAGGTTGGAAAAGTGGATCCATGCAGAAAATAATACACTATTATTTAAAAAAGTAAATTGCTGAAATGACACTCTTCCCTGATTCTGTCTCCAGAAAAACCATCTTGGCTGAATCCTTAATGTACAAGGGGTTGGGATTTTTTTTTAGTGACAGTGTAAAACCTGCAGAAATATCTTAGTTATTTACCAAGTGATTAAACCCCAGTCATTTATTACAGTTTTACTAGAACATTGTTTTCCTGGTTCTTCCAGGGTTTATTGCTTCCAATATAACACTCCTCCCCCTTTAATAATCCCCATTGCTTTGCCTCTGTTGCCTTGTATTTTTAGATTTCTTTTAGCGTTTTGCATAAAACTCGAGCTCTAATGGGCTTTATAAAATGAGATGTATTGTCATGGATCCAAGCCCTTATGAAGATAATTATCTTGTCCATTTGTGTTTTCATTATGTTKAGAAATACTTTTTCTCTCTCCCCCCAACACTTTATTTCCCATCCCAAAACACAAGGGTCCTTTATTTCTTAATTTTCAATCCATTGGCACTGGAAGAAGGAAACCCAAGCAACTGCCATCCTCTGGCTTCTGGCTGATGGAAATTGGTCCATGAATCCTGAGGAGGACAGGGAAGGAATGGGRTGTTTGTAGGATGTGGAAGACACCATGCTTGGGCATAGCACAAGGTGAGAAGCAGGATGGAGGGGAGAGGTGACACGGAGACAGGGAAAATACTTCAACTGGTGATGRGCACAATCCCATGGGAACACCAGAAGGTGGAAGCAGCTCAGGGAGGTCCAGTAGGAGATACAACAAGGACCAGGTCCAAAGCACCAATCACCCSCTTGTATTTTTGGAAGGAGTCAGGAAAATCCAAGGTCAACGCCCAGAAAGTGGAGCCCAGAGATGCCCATGGCACCCAGGGCAGGGCATTGAGCCAAGATGGATTGAGCCGAGGGTTCGGTGTGAAGGGCAGGACAGGGTATCCAGGAGAAACCTTTCCCTTGGTGCTTCCAAATGTGGCTCCAACACACGGCTTAACCACTGAACTTACTGGGAAAGCATCTCCAGACTCCCTGAGACAGTGTTTTCCATCAGGATCATTAACTCTGTAAGACCGAGCCTCTGTTTCCCTGTGGATATGCACGGATCCTGACCCAAGCATGGCRCTGGCCTCTTCTGGGGTCTTTACTTCCATGTAAACATAGATTAACACCTGAGAACTGAGTACACCTTCCAGGCACCTCATGGCTCTGGAGAGCCAACACCAGACACAGGAAGACAAGCCTTGGAGAGATTCCTCCTGCAGAGGCTTCACTGACAACCTGTGAAAACCTGGGTCTTTCTTTTGCCTTTTCCCTGAGGCCCGTTGTAYGGAAATGGGAATATGTGCCATTTGCTCAGGAAAAGCTCCCTTGGAGCTGGAGAAAGCAATCACAACTGGTGCATGGGGGAGGGGGCTCTGCCCTTGTATGGAGTTCATTCCCATAAAGCTGGGGTTATTATTTCCACTTGAGATACATCCAGAGCTCCTYGTGGAGCAATGACAATTACAGAGCAACAACGACGTGCGAGCTGCACCATTCACCTGCCTAACGGGGCCCGCGTGCATAGTCCGGGGCGTCCTGGGAAATAACTTCCATCCGTTCAGYGGCACAGCACTACCAGGAGCCATGGAGACAGAGACTGCATCGGGACCACACCCAGGGTTTCACAGCTGCTCCAAGAAAATGCCAGACCCTTCCCTGGTTTATGTGGGTGAGGTTATGCCAAAAACACTTCTGGTGTAAAGTCAGAAACAACCTGGCTTGAAATCTGGGAAAGGTGCCCCCTGTCCAGGGCTAAGGTGACAGYTTTCCCCAAAGATCAGCTGCTGCAGATATTACTTCAGTCACCCTTTGAGCCTTGCTGGTCCCATGAATCTCGATGAGGTTGTGAGTGAGGAGGTGACCCACCCCAACCCACGTACCACCATGGCCTTTGCAGGTCTCCTGCCCCAGCGCTGTAGGGCACTCATGGCTTGGGTTGCTGGAGTCCTCCCTGCTGTGGGGGACATGACCCCAGCATCCCAACAGGACATTGGGGTCACTTTGCATGGCCAAAGAGAGACAGGGCAGAGGGCAGGAGCTGTGAGTAGATGCATCATTGGGGCTGTAACCCAGGTTTTGTCCCTGGGCACATCCAGCTCAKCCAGGCTCCACCTCAGCACAGGTTCCTCTCAAGGGAGAGGATCCAAGGACAGCCGAAATCACTGCTTAGGTGAAGGCAGAGGATGTGAGTGGCACTGCTGCAAGTCAAACCCTGCCACCTCAACAGACCCTGGACCTAAACGAGATACCCACGCCTGGGTGATGCACAGTCCCTTATCAGCCRTGCCCTGGCTTTGCCCTTCCTTCAAGAAAGACAGGAAGCAGAAACTGCTGTCTGAGTGTGCTCCCAGGCAGCGACGGTCCCTGTGGACCTGCCTGGGGACAACAGGACAACAGCCACAGACCCCGAACACGCCAGGCCCTCTCTGGAGCGAGCAGTGTCCCCGCGCTGGCGCGGCCACCTCGCTGTCAGCGCTGSTCCCGTTAATTAAAGGCGGCGTTGCGGCCCGCGCTCCCCGTCCTGAGTGACGCTGCCAGTTCTGCCGCGCTTTGGATGTGTCGGATCGCGGAACATCACATCCCAATTAACGCGTCCTGTCAGGTCCGGCAGTTGGCTGCGGAAYGCGCTCCCAGCAGCTGTCACTGGGACCCAGCCGAGGGACCGGGGCCACCTGGCGAGGTGGYGAGTCACTGTAGCGAGGGTTTTATGTATGGAGAAAAGGTCCTAAATGCAGCATTTGTCAGGTGATGGTGGCTTTGACCCTGCGGCAAGCTGGGCTTTTCATCCGAGGGCTGGGTGGAAAGAGGGGAGCAAGTTTTCCCATCTCATCCTCATCTTGTGGCAGAGCAAAGGCAGCATCTGGCGCTCATTCATGCCTTGCAAACAGAAATGAGCTCAAGTGTCCCAGTGACCCTGCACAAGAGATGGAGAAGGTGTCTCCAGGATGGACAATCTCACTCAAGGTCACTGCTACATCGGACGCTCCGAGTTTTCAGTGCCCAGCATCAGGCAGGAAGGGAAACGGGCTCGACACATCCAGGGGCTGAACTTGTGCACCCTGACTGCTGCCGCTCCGCCAATGATTAGGCAAGACAGCTTGGCAGGCGTGAGCGTCAGACCCAGGTGTCCCGGCCTCCTGGCTCTTCCCGGGATTAAACATTTAACACTGCTGCAGGCTGGGCTTGGACACAGCCTGGCTGTGACCCCGGCTCGAGCTGCCATGTCCCCTTCCCAGCCCAGCACCATGGCCAGAGCCCTGCAAAATGCGCCCAAGGGGGAAAGGCAGGAAATGAGGGACTTTTTAAAGGGGTTTTTTACCCACATAATAGGCTTTCTTTTAATTCTGGATCCTAAAGTGCATCTGGTCTCCTTGGGGTGAGAACAGCACATTCCTCAGCAGCCCAATTTGGAAGGGATCGTTAGTGCTTTAATTGAAACTAAGGCACGGCCCAGTGGCTGTGAAAGGTCCTGAGGCACTTCGGACAAGAGGGTTTGGGGACCATGGCAGTGGCCAAACCCTGCTCTGCCACGGCTTGCAGAGATTAGGCATGGAGCTCTCTGTAATTCCAGAAGCACGGACAGGGATACTCATGGCAAGATGCTCAGCAAAAACTCAGCAGCCCTAAAGCTCCCCTGGAAATATTCCCGTARGGTCAGACTGTGTGATGGGAGCTGCAGGCCCTGACACTCTTGTGAGTCTCCAGCAGCTCTTTCCAACAAACATGGATTTAAGGATCACACACCTGGATTCTCCTCTGTGCCTTGTGCAAGGTCACAAAGCCCCACACGGGTATGGTTTGGCTGGAGTTGGCCATTAGCCAGCCTGGCAGTGAGACCAATGGAAGAAAATCCCTGGAGCTGGGATGCTTCCCTCTCTGAGACAACAATTTCTGCTCCTTCCSTCTGCTGCTGGCCCATCCATACTCCGCCAGGAATACAACCCGCCAACAAAAAAGGCTTTTCCAAGCAAATGCACATCCCAAGTCAGTGGAATTTGTACAACTTTGATAACGAGCACTTAAAGGGTAAAGCCTAATGAAGGGATCCGGAAACAAGCTGCAAACGAAGGCAGGATGCAGCTTTTTAATTAAAACTCCGATGCTTTTTTATCTCCTTCCCTCTCCCTCGCTCTTCCCCCTGCCGACGGAGGGGATTTCTCCATCTGAGGCCTGTTGCTGTACAAAAAGCTCAGCTTTAATATTCTCTTTGATTAAATGAGATTTTTCTTCCTCCTCTTCTGGTGGGTGCTCTTCGGTGAGGATTTAAAGGAAGAAGGGCCCTGCCAGGAGTCAGGCAGTACCTGCAGAGAGGGAAGGAGACACGGAGCCAGCCGTGCTCAGGAGAGGATCAAACACTGTGGTGGCCACGTGCCCTTGGAGCCCCACACGCTGCCTTTTCCCACGCTGTGTCTCTGCAGCTCCTTCCCCTAACACCAAGCAAAATCTGCTGGTACAGAGGGTTAAGCAGAGAGAAAGAGGGAGAAGATCAGGCCCATTTGAGGGGATGATGAGAYGCTCTAATTTGATTGATTTTCAGTGAATTCATGGCACTTCTCATTTGCAATTCCCCTCCTTTTAATTAGCCGATGCTTGTAGCTATCACATTCGATTCTCATTACTTAATTAAATAGGGTCCTGCACCTTTAGGCAGTGCTGGGAGATGGTGGAAGCAACCAGCTGGAGGGAGGGTTGGACAGGAAGAGGAGCATCCTCTTGGCACGTAGCTGTGGAAGCAACATGGACTTCCGCATTGTCTTGRATGGCCCAAGCCCCTACCCTGCATCCTGCTTGGCAATAAAATATCCACAGATTAAAATGGAACAGAGACTGAGCTCTCCTTTCAGCCCCTGGAGGGTTTCCACYCGCTCCAGGTGAGCTGTGTTCAGGAGCTGCTTGAGAATTGTATTGACACCAGTGGGATTTAGATCACAACTGGGTGGGCAAAGATGTCTTTGCCACTCTGATACTCAGCTAAAGAGGCATCAGAAGCTGTTCTGGTCCCCAACCCACTGCAGCAATTTATCTCTGCAGGAACAGCTACTAAAAAAGAGATGAAGTTTAAAATCCAGCAGAAAAATCCAGCAAAYTGCCTGTAAACTGGCCTGTTAATTGGCGCCAGAGTGAAATCCGGAGCTCCAGAGCTCYGATGAGGTTTGGCTGAGTGGTTTGYGACAGRGAAGGCGCTGGCACTGGGGCACTGTTGCGTCTCCTCGATGGAAGGTAACTGGGACAGATGTGCTGGCAGTCACACCAGTTGTATTTCTCCTTCTCCGCTGTCATTTCCCCTCCCTTATGCTCCTCTGTTTTATGTATCCAGCTTTTGGCACTGTTGTGCACATGTTTTTACACCATCCCAGCTGAAACGTGCAGCCTGTATAAATGTTTTACCCCCGAGGCAGCAGGTCTGACTGGTTTTGGGGTGCCTGCACCCCAAAGAAAATCTGTGCACAGCAACAGTGCTCTAGAGATTAACTGCTCCAAAATCACATGCAAGTGCCCCAGTCCTACACATCTGTGGCTCTTTAATGGCAGATCCTGGAAACATTCCTCAAAATACCCCAGGCAAGCATGGCCAGGCACCTGAGCAGCTTTAGCCCATGTCTGTGGTTGTGTTGGCACCTCAAACATCCCCTCACTTGAATTCCAGCCTATTTGCACCAACAGACCAATCTATTAAGAGTTACCTGTGTGCCCACACTCCATGGATTTGGGGTTCTGATGGTGYTGCTCAGATGAGGCACCACCTTCAAGCACCAACTTGAGGGACACCTCTCAAGTCACAACTCATTTGATTCGTGATAAAGGCAAATTTTGTGATAACGGCGTCCCGTTGATGAGGATTTCTGTGAGTCTTGGTCAATTGTCTCAAAAGTATTTTGAGATCTGGAGATTAAATGGGAGACCGAAGTACACTGAGTTATTATTGTTATTATTATTAGGGATTTCCATTTGAGACACCAGGACCTTCCCTGTTGGAGCATAATATATTCCATCAATTRTGGGAGAGCAGCACGGAGCTGAATAGCACCCCGATAATGAAGGGCTCTTTCATTTCCCCTGCACATGCACGGACCAGTTCAGAGGCTGGGAAATGAAGGTCTCCCCCYTCCACCGATGGCATTTGAGAATTCTTTCAATGGAATAATTTTATGGTTCTTGACTCAGGAAGTCGGTTTGAACTTTGGTTTTGGAGATAAAAGGACTGACAAAGCATCCCCACAGGACGCCCGGACTCGTTTGCATTCATAAATGTGGAGCCAGCACCAGAGCCCTCTTCCACACGCCAGGAATTACCTTCGCTCAAAGGTTTTTCTGTATTCACTTATCATCTAATGAGCAGTGCAAGAAACTTCATTTCAAGGAGGAGAGAAGGAGAAGGAGGATTAAAAAAAAATCCTCTCTTGGTGGATGCCTTTAAATGGAATTCGACTTCTGTGGCTTTTTTGCATCCTGCCAGCGAGGAAGACAAGGCAAAAGAACAAAGAGTTAAAGAGATGCAGAGATGAAAGGAGCACCAGCCCTTATAGGTGGGGACAGGCTTGGAGTGATGGCAAACACTGTGGAGTGTGGGAGAGCTGGGAGAGGGCAGGACAGGCAGGAGGGACCGTCCTGCTGCTGAGCTGGGGAGGAACAGGAGGACAGGGGAAGGAAAATAACACTGGCACCTGGATGGGTAATCATTCCCTGGAAAGGGCAGCTCGATGATGAAACATATGGCTGGTGGGAAAAGTGCGTGTCTGGGACGGCTCCAGCGAAGCCTGACAGCTCATGCCTGCCATCCCAACCCCGGCCCGAAGGCAGGACACCCAGAGGGAGGAGAAATGAGACAAGAGCCATACATCACCCCACACATGACTCAAAGGCCCTGTGTCAGCTGCAGGTTGGCAATGAAGGAGCTGATAAAGGAATAAAACTGCTCCTCTCCCTGACTAAGAAGCGCTGCTGCTTCTTAGTGAGACCTTTACTGAGGGTAACAGAGCCACAACCGCGGGGTTTGAGGGTGGGGACAGGCGGAGGCAGCTCAGAGGGACACTGCTCATGGCTTGGGAATGCCAGCCAGGCACTTGGCAAGGGAGAGGAGAGATGCAACAGTCTGGGGAAGGAGGGGAAGTTCCATCCCCCTGTACCTGGACCCTCCACAGTGATCCCTGCCCAGCCCTCCCTGTTTCTCCCACTCCAGCAGGTATTTTGTAGGACAGCGCAGAGAAACAAGGGACTTCCAAACAACACAAGGTCCCTTAACTTCCCAGTCCTGCCTCTGGCCCGACTCAGCACAGTCCTCACACGTTCCTGACATTTCGGGGCAGATTATGCCAAGATCAGCCCAACTTCTTGCGAGCTGAAATGTAAACACGTGCTGAAAAACCTGGAGGCACCCAGACCTGAAGAGCTAAASCTCAGCTCAACGCCAATGAAACACCTCAGACTTCCCACACCGCTTCCGAGGCGGGAAAAAGCAGAAGGCCAAGGCAGTAGTTGGGGTCAGGCACCAGCACCACGATCTACTTACTCAAAGTGTGTTTGAGCAGCAGCTCTGAGCTGCTGAAGGCTGTCAAATTAGTATTCTGGGCCAGGCTGATTGCGTGCAGATATATTGCTGACATCAATCACCTCTTCCCCAACTCATCTGTCTGGATCAGTCAATTACAAACTTATTTTCGAGCCGTGGGTACTCATCTGAGATAGACCCAGGGAAGGAGATAAACTCATTCATGGGGTTGACCTCTGTGCCTGGATGCTCTGTGGCACAGTTTAATAACTCCTCTGGTCTGTCCACTCCGGCCTGGGCTCAGACCAGCTCCCAAACAGCCACCCCAGGGCAATACAGGTGTTTATTGTCTTGCACACTCTGGTGGAAGGAAGGTGCCACGATGGCTCCGTGAATACTAAACAAATTCCTTATGATCTCTGCTAAGGCCACGAATACAAAGCGAATTCATAATGATAAGACAATTAACCTGCTGCCTTTCTCAGCCTTTAGATGACTTGCAGCATCTTTTGTTACCTCTGCCACGCAAATTGCGAGCACAAAGGACTTTTTTTCCCCAATAAAATTGTTCCCATCCTTCTCCCATCGCATTCCCCCAAGTTGAAAGCTGCGATCAGTGAGACCGGCCTTGGTTTGTCYGCTTTTTCTTACTGAGAGGTACATAAATAAAATAATAACATATGATTAATAACCCTGAGAGCTTTCCAAATATTAATGAATTGATCTTGTTGCTCGAGAAGAATGGGAGAGTTTTAGATTTAAAGCTTTGATAGATTTTCTCCTGAGAAGGCGCGGTGATAAATACTGCGTTAAAATGCTATTTGTATCTGTGTTGCTAATATTAAGTTCGTGTGTTCATAGATTTGAAAGCACAGAAGGAGAATTATGTCACCTGCTCTGACTCGTAATGAAGGCCATCGACTTTCCCCGGGCGAAATGAGTAGAATTGAGTAAAACTGAAAAGATACATTTCCAGGGAAGTTCTCTCTGAGGACCCTCTGGAGCTTTTCCTTGGGGGCCACCCACCAACCACCCTTTGTTCACACAGCTGGACCAGGGAAGGGACAGGCTGGATCATCAAGTCCATATCCAAACCCACATTTCTGGCCAAACAACCACCCTGCTCTCATCCATCCTCCATTAGAGACAACACCACAAATCACTCTGGCTGCTCCTAAGAGAAATAACACCCAACAGCCCTCCCGTGCAAATGAGAGAATCACAGAATATCCTGAGCTGGAAGCGATCCACAAGGATCATCCAGTCCAGCTCCTGGCCCTGCACAGACACCCCAACAATCCCACCCTGTTGTCCAAACACTTCTTGAGCTCTGGCAGCCTTGGGGCCATGCCCATTCCCTGGGGAGCCTGTTCAGTGCCCTACCACCCTCTGGGGGAAGAACCTTTTCCTGATACCCACCTAACCCTCCCCTGGCACAGGTCCAGCTGTTCCCTGGATCTTGTCACTGGTCACCAGAGGGAAGGAATTGGCAGCTGTCCCTTCCCTCGGGAGGAATCTGCCAACAGTGATGTTTCCCCTGAACAAACCAAACCCTTGCTGTTCCCCAGCTTCCCTGGGCTTTTGGGGAGAACCAGCTCTGCCTCTGCAGTTGTTCTGTGCAATCGCTGCTCTGCAGAGCTGAGAACTTGCCCCAGGTGAAAACACCCCACAAATGCACCCCCAAAACCAGGTGCAACAATTCACTAATATTTGGAAAACTCTCAGGGTTATCAATGAGACAGAAGTTACCAGAGCTCCTCAACCCACAGAACCCAGGGGAACTTTTGCGGGAAAAACAACTAAAAGATGATCTAGACATGAAGAAAATCCAAGGTCTAACCCTGAAAAAGACTTTTCCGTGTCCTTCCCAGGCAGAGAGACGATGCAAAGCAGGGTCCTGGCTGTATGAACTCGGCCCTTTTGTGGTGGTGCTAATGCTCGTGCACACAGTAATTAAGGCTGGATGGATGAAGGCTGAATATTGAACTCTGAAGTCTGTGAAGGTCAGGGATGTGCTACTGGAGAGGCAATTTATCCCCGATCTGTAATAAGGTCTCACATCTGACCTATTAACTGAATGCTACATGATATTAATAATCTCCCTACAGATCGGGGAGAGACAAACAAAAAGTCGAGTTTGGAGGTTGATTCGCTGGAGTTAATCCATCAAACGCTCTAAAAATCTACAGTCAAACTGATTATTTTTAACTGAATGTGCCTTTCTTTGATGAGGCTGTGTGTGCATCACACTCCTCACATACCTTTCGATGTAATAAAGATCGATGAATTATTCATGCCAACATTATTAGTCCTGTATATAGGACACTCTCCTACAGATGGGTGAGTTCCTTCCAATCAGAAACCTCATTTGCTGAAAACTGAAGAGTCAGATAATGTCCCAAAATCGTTGACAACCAGCTTGAAACACTTCTAATTGGAAATGCTCTTCTTCTATGGGAAAATTGGGAAGTTTTTATCTCTGCCTTCTCAAAGCACATTAGGAATTTTTTTCTTCTTTGAAATGATGGTTTGTTTTAAAATTTACCTAAATTTAATATAAAGCTTTTTTTAGAAGCACCACAAGACAGTCCTAAAAACTCAAGTACTTCAGTGCAGCTCCAGTAATGTAATTCATTTTAGCCAAACCCCAAACGTTTTGTTTTCATGCTATCAAAAGGCTTTGATTTGCTTTTATTGTTTCAACTTTATAATCATACGATACCATAAACCAGAAAGGAAACAYGCAGACCTCATCAAAGCAATGGGTTGCTATCAGGTTATGTTGATACAGCAGCAAAAGAATGGTGAGGTTGGGGTTTTTTTTTCATATTCATCTAGAAAACATTTGGTTTTACAAGGAATTCCAGCCTTTATTGTGCTTCAGGTGAACGGCGCTGTGCTGGAATCTCCTACAGGAAGGGAAATCRTAGAATCRCAGAATCATGGAATATCCTGAGAGGGAAGGGAYCCACAAGGATCATCCAGTCCRACTCCTGGGCCTGCACAGRCACCACAACAATCCCACCCTGTGCATCCCTGGGAGYRTTGTCCAAATGCTYYTGGAGCTCTGRCAGCCTTGGGGCTGTGCCCATTCCCTGGGGAGCCTGTTCAGTGCCCACCACCCTCTGGGGGAAGARCCTTTCCGTAATATTCAACCTAAACCTGACACAGCTTCATGCCATTCCCTTGGGATGCCAGGGGCCAGCTCTGAGCTCTGAGAACAAGAGCAGTGGTATATTGGACGAAGTTGTGGCATCTTGGAAGAGGTTGTGGCATCTCACCAGCAAGGACAGCCAATGGGCTGGGCCCCAAACAACCAGTAAGGCTGGAGAAAAACTGGTGGAGGTCACAGAATCATAGAATGGTTTAAGCAGGAAGGTGTCTTAAAGACCATCCTATCCCACCCCCTGCCATGGGCGGGGAAACATTCCACTATCCCAGGYTGCCAAAAGCCCCATCCAGCCTGGCCTTGGACACTCCCAGGGATGTGGCAGCCACAGCTTCTCTGGGCAACGACAGGGAATGACACCCTGCTGGCCCTATCCAAAGTACAAGAGTGAAGGAAACCTTGGAGGGCCACCAAGATTTATCAGCTGAGAYACCCGAGGAGCCAAGTGCCAGCCCTGCACGGTCACAACAGGTTGAGCTGAGCATCTTTGAGCCAGCGGGAGATGGAGGAGCTCACAACTGACCCTGTCTGCTGGCATGAGGCCACATGGGCACCTGTGAGTGCCAGCCCTGGCCAAACCTGCCCTGTGAGACACCGACGGCTGCGGAACTGCCAGGGCTGGCGCTGGACCAGGCTGGGTCCCACACCGTGACCTGCACAGCTCAGCAAACATCCCTGAGCTGCTCCTGCCTCTGCTTCAGCACTCCCTGCCAAGCCACCGCTGGGATCTGCACCCCTCCCTGCAATCACTGCAATGCAGAGATCTGCTTTGTTAGCCAAAAATGCCAGAAACTCACCCAACCCCTTCCCGGCTGCCGTGCTGTGGGAATGTGCACGGACAGGGCAGGCACATCCCCTCACACCTGCCTGAACCCTCGTTTGTGTCCTTAATTCCAGCCATGCTCATGCCGAAGGATAAGTGGCAAATCCACAGCTCAGATCCACGGCAGCTGGAGCTGAACGAAGTTTTTYCATTTCATTCTCCAAAGAACTTGCCCTCAAAGATCTTCAAAGCAGGGAAGAAACAACCCAAACCACCCAGCTCACAGCTGCCAGAGTGCAAAGAGGAGCTCAGCACCTTGTAGCACATGATGAGCTTCCCCTGACCACAGCATGGAATAAACACCCTCCAAAAAAACCCCCCAAAATGATGATGTTTTTGAGAAAAGGGAGAAAATCGGAGCTTTTTCAGGACAATGCTGCTTGGGAAAAGGGGGACAAAGCAGCAGGGAGGCAGCTGAAGGAGAAACACTCCCAGCTCCTGTGCACTTCAGATGGCCACTGCCACTTCTCACTCCATCTCCCTGGCTGTCAATCTTCAGCTTTTAGAGGAAAATGGAGTTATTCACAAAATACCAGGGTTTCACAGTCACATAATAATCCTCTGCCCGAAACATCACTAAAATTGTTTTACAGCAGCAGAGAGGTCATCTGCTCCCCACCAAGGTCACAGAGGGAGATTTTCCATACTCCAGGTTCCTGTGGTGTAATGAGTATGAGGAGTGTGGTTCAGTCCCACAACTCAGGTCTGGCTGGACCCCAATGCCTTTCATCCAGGGGTTTCCAAACTCAGAGCCTACCACCACCTCCATGCACACCCAGCCCATCTCCTGCTCCTGTTAACTGAATCCCTGGACAATCCTGACCACGGGACAGAGGAAYGCAGTGCCACAGAGGCTGGAAGGGCTCCCAGGCTGGCATCGCTTGCTTTGAACATTCTCTGTGCAGACTCCAAAGTTTAGGAGGACAAATTACAAAATAGATGGGATGATCTCATGTCCTCATGAGAAATGGGACATTCATCTTGTCACTGCACCAGCACCAAGTGCTGGAATCACCTGTGGCAGAACTGCAGGATGATTTTCATGGGACAAGCCAAACTCTCTCTGCTAATCACTCTTGGTGTCCTCCTCCAGAGGAGGCCACGGAGRTRCTGCAAGGGCTGGAGCCCCTCTGCCCTGGAGCCAGGCTGGGAGAGCTGAGGGTGYTCWCCTGGATAAGAGAAGGCTCCAGGGAGACCTTASACCCCCTTCCAGTGCCTAAAGGGGTTCCAGGAGAGCTGGAGAGGGACTTTGGACAAGGGCCTGGARAGACAGGACATGATGCARTGGTTTAAACTGGATACCAGGAAGAAATTTTTCCCTGTGAGGGTGGTGAGACCCTGGSCCAGGTTTCCCAGACAACCTGTGGCTGCCCCATCCCTGGAAGTGTTCAAGGCCAGGTTGGAAGGGGCTTGTAGCAACCTGGGCTAGTGGAAGGTGTCCCTGCCCAYRGCAGGAAGACTGGGACAAGATGGGCTTTAAGGTCCCTTCCAACCCAAACCATYCCATGGTTCCATGACTCTGTAATTCCTCATTTTGACAGGCACAGGATGAGAGATCTCCTTCCACCTGCACCAGGGCTGTGATCAAAGAGCAACATTTCCACCCCAGAATCCTCTCCAGTCCCTCCAAACTGGGATGTGCCCTGTGGAGGAGGGGGTTTGGCTGCATGAAACCCTGTGGGGATCCATTGGGGTTGGGGGAGTTGTGTGCAGGAGCTGCATTTTGGAAAAGGGAGAAAAAAATTGCAGCAAGAGGCGAGCCACACACAGYGAGACAGCTGCAGTCGTGCACGCACGCCAACAGCGCCGCTTCTCCAGAAAATGAGGTTTTGATTCCTTTTCAATTTTGCTAAAAAATGACAAATAAATGTCTTAATATTAATAAAGAAAAAAAATAGATCCTCTGCCGGTGTGAATACATAATGTGATTTGACATACAGAATGGAATTAAATTAGCGAAATACAATGGGCTGGAAAGAAGAGCTGCTTTCCCTTAGAAGATTGGCATCGGTGTGGAACCAACGCCGGGCATTCCACACTGGGATGCAGCTCCTGCTCCTCACAGACCTCAGGTAGTGGAATTTGGCATGAGCCCCCCAACACCGAGTTGGTGATGGCAGCTCCTGCCAGCTGGGGATCCAGCTGGAGGMACACTCATCATGCCCATTTCCAAAGGGATGCGTGTGAGGGAACAGCACTGTCCTGCTTGTMTTCGTGTGTCATGGAGAGAGAGATATTTAGGAGCTTCAGGGGTTGGAACCTGGGGGTGGAAAGGGGTTGTGAGCTCAGACRCCCTTGAAAAGTGGCGCTTCCTCATCATGCCTGGAAGATATCACGGATGGAAAACAGACCTCAAGGCTTAATACAAATAAACAGCAAGAGAAAACAAGGCTGGTCCCCCTGTCTGGAAGGCAACCTGAGGCAGGGGACAGACTGGAGAGCTCTAAAGGTTTGTGAACATTTTGATGGTGAAGGTTGGCATCRCACCATCCTGGGCAGTTTTGCATGGATACACCATGGCGGAGTTGCAGGTCTGGGGAAGGGATTTACACACGGATTTGCAGGTGGCAGTTCCTCGCTGCTCTCAGAGCTCTGCCTGTCTCCCTCATTTTGCTCATTTCCAGAAAGTCCAATTTAAATGTCAAATTTAAATGTCAAAGCACTGAAAAGTTGCGAGTCAAAAAACCATGTGAAGGGAAGAGAGAAAGCAGCTAACGTTGCTTCTTTCTGCAACTCCAACCCTCTGGAGTTCGCTCAAGCACTGGCACTGGCTGCCCATGGCAGTGGTGGAATCATCATCCCTGGAGGTGTTCAAAAGCCGTGCAGATGTGGCACTTGGGGACACGGTTCAGTGCTGGCCTTGGCAGTGCTGGGGGAGTGGTTGGACTTGATGATCTCAAAGAGATTTTCCAACTGAAATGGTTCTGTGTTTCTGTCTCTGCTCCCTTTGAATGCTAACGATGCTTCCCAGCCATCCCATCCCCAGGGAACTGCCCAGGGAACTGCCCAGGGACTGGCACTGCCGGCTCCCACCCCCCCAGCCAGTGACTCACTCCGTCAGCCCCGAGTACCATTTCCTACAGCCTCCCAGGCAGGTCGCATTGTTGCATTGTGTAATAATGTATTGATTAGCCAATCACTCCAAATTTTAGTACTGTGCCTACAAGATAATTAAATTATCTGCCTTTGTTTAAATTGTAATTTTATTTACTCTTGATTCTACTCTATAAAATACGCGGGCTTACGGGTGTGTTACGTGTCTTATTAGCGCTTAGCTCCGGTGCTAATTTTCAATACTCCATCACCAGGAAGTATTAAGTGATTGCCACTGTTTGTTCTCTGTGATTGCGCCGCGCTCGGATCCGC
Source organism: Amblyornis subalaris (assembly GCA_018881555.1). Lineage (NCBI taxonomy): Eukaryota > Metazoa > Chordata > Aves > Passeriformes > Ptilonorhynchidae > Amblyornis > Amblyornis subalaris. The sequence goes on along the minus strand of JACAXG010000038.1, from coordinate 1,285,838 downwards.
GYGCGGCGTGGCAAGCACCCAGCGAGGAGCGGAGCGGGCCCTGCCCTCCCGGCGGATCCGGGCAGCTCCGGCTCTCGGCGTGCGTGGAATGTGATTTCCCACTTTGTTTTTCTTCTCTCAGGTAAGGAAAGATGGTATTGTCACGCACGTGCTCTRGGAAGCCGAACTGAAGATCTCAATTTGTGTGCGGCCTGCGCCCTGAATTTTGTTAGGGGTGGAATGCTGGAGGTGAGGAGCTCTGCCCATCTCTAGGGGCTGGGTATCAAGGAGCACCCATGGGCACGCAGCCATCGCAAGGCAAATCCAGCCTCTCCTGCTCTCCTTTCTCTCCAAATCCTGCTCTCCTGCAGGACCAGCAGCAGCTTGGATGCACAGAGGGAAGGTGGCTGMTGGGACATGCACTGGTGGAGACATCAAAGATGATTCCCCAGGTGCATTCCTGGCTCTGAAAGCCACCGGGGCTCTCAGCAGCAGCAGTTCCTGCAAAGGGAGGATTGTGTCATGGAAATGTGCTGCTGCCAGGCCTTCCCAACCCAGCTTTCTGGAGAAAGTGTAGGAAGAAATGGAATTCAAGACGTTCTGCTGGCCCTGGGCCGAGTGCAGGAGTGATACAGCTGCCTCTGGAATGAATGCAGAAGAGATTTTAGCGAGTTTAGATTGGTGTGACATGAATTATTTTTCATAATTAACGAGACTGTTGATTTTACATGGTAGGTGTTCAGGTACTCTGGTGATCCGTGGCTGTTAAACACCCAAAGGTAATTCTAAACGCTGTTGATCTATGTCTGTTCTCAAGGGATGACTAATCTACATTTCTCTTCTCCCTCTACAATTAATCCCTGGATAATCTTATCTGCAAACACAAATTCGGTACCTGGAGGCAGATGAGTCATGGATTTGCAGCGGAGATTCCGCTCAGCGATGGGAAGATATCTGGCACACAGGGAGCAGTGGGTGCTCCCCACCTGGCCCCAGTTGCCACCGCACTTCTCCTCAGGGATGYGTCACCATTAGGTCAAGCCCAGCGTGGCTGCTGCAGAGCTCTGTAGCACTGTTTCCTAATCCACATGCACAACGTCACCTCACGGTCAGGATCCTGCTCCTCTCCCCACAAAGGCTTCCTGCATCATCCTACCCCATCCATGGGCTCAAGCCCTCCCCTGAGTACCACACCATCCTCTCCTSTGACCTTTGCAATGCAAACTCTCCTTGCTCGTGTCCCGCCTGAATCCCAGCACCAAGATCATTATCATCGTGCTCTATCCTCCTTGTGACCCTGCCACTCCTCCCATCCCTCATGCCMGCTGATTCCACGCTTCCCACCACAGCCCTGTCACACCCTTGGTGCTTCCTTGCACCCCTCCCTCCCCCTGTGACTCTCGGCAGAGCCTCCTCCAGCTCTTCCTTTTGCCTCAACACCTCCAAAACCTTCTGGCTGCTGGGACTGTTCCCCCACATCACCTCTGTCAATCCCTGTTTCCCTGAGTGCCTGATCCTCTCTCCAAGGCAGGCTGGGCCAGGGGGCTGGATCAGCCCCTCGTTCTGCAGGATGCTGGACAAGGAAGGGTGCTGTGCCGCACAGGCCATTATGCTGATACAAAAAATAAATAATTACAAGGATTGCTAACGCATCGAGCTGCCAAGGAGTGAAAAATGAGCTGGTTACAAGGGTAGCAACGGCATTGCTGGTTCTGGGAGCGGGGACACAGATCCCTCATTGGGGTGTGATGGTCCATCTGCATCCCACCATTCCTCACACATGATGTCCCTAAGCACAGCCATAAATCCGAGTGGTCTCACTGCGTCACCCCGGCAGGTTTGACAAGGAACAGAGCAGAGCTTCCCTCTGCCTTGGAGATTGTAATTGAGTCCTTAGGATGGAGCCAAGTAGTTTGGTCGCACTTTAAAATAAGTGTCAGTGGTTCATGCCTAATTACTCCTGAATTAGCTAGGTGATTCATCAGGTCTGATTATGAATGCATAATGAATTTACCAAATCCACATGTATTAGTGAGATATTAATTCYATAGGAAATCCCACAATTCATTCATGTGCCATTTGTTTTCATTCCCTTCTTTTAATAAGCTAATTAGTTCAAATTATTTGTACTTCACTAAAGGCTTGAAACACATATAAGGAATGATTAGCTTAAAACTCAGTAAATGGACAAGTACGGAGCTCACATTAATTGTGACGGGAGGTTCATAAAGAATTATTATCTYTCAGCCATCTCTGTTTGCAGCAATAATAATAATGTCTAATCGTGACAAGTGGATAAAACATGTGAAGCCCCGAACTAATGCAGCTGTACATGAATTTCTAAAATGAATATCTCCAGGCTCGGCGCTGCCTTTGAAGTCGAGCTCAGCAGAAAGTTTTGTCTCTCTGACAGGAAACAAGACCACAGCTTCGGGGTGGATCCACCCTTTTCCTTTGCCAAGCCTCCCTTCCTCCCCCAGCATGCAAAGAGGGAAGAGAAGGGGGTGTAGAATGAACCCCCCTGCCATGCCCACCCCGTTCAGCTGTTCCACTGCGGGGCAGGATTGTGGAATTCCAGGTATGCCTTGCCCACTGCTCAGGGATGCAGGAGACCAGGGGTTTGCTTGCACCCAGACTTCCCTGCTCCCCCCAGCAAATGTCCCAGATCCCAGGAAGTCTTCAGGATTTGAATGAAGAAGGAAAAGAAAAGCTGCATTTTTGCTAGGCAGGGTTGGAGGCAGAACAACAACCCCACGGGCAGGTGCAAACATCCCTCTTTGGGGCAGCGCAGGAATGAGGAGGCTTTTTGGATAGAAGAGGGAGAAAAAAGACAGGATTAGTCCCTTTGAAGCAAATATCCTTTCCCAGTGTCAAAATTCCCTCCCAAACACAGTTGCCTCTTTTCTTCTGTTTTCCTTCTCCTTTTACTTCTATTCAAAGAGGGGGAAAAGCCTCCTGCTGGCTCCTGCTCTCCAAAGTGGGTCAGGCCGAGGCTTCCAAAGGAGCCCTGCCAAGGAACTAAATGCCACCCTTCACTGGAGGCTCAGGGGCTGGAAAAGGCTTTGTTTGTTTTCATGGAAACTTTGACTGGCTGAGAAATGCCACCCTTCCACCCCGACTCAACACCATCCTGCTCCCCTGCATTCCCTCCTCTTCCAGCCACTTCCTTCCTCCTCTCCCTGCTGCTTTCTCCACTTRGTTTTTGCCAGGAGCTGAAGATCATTGAGTGGTTGAGATTGGAAAAAATCCAACCAAAGGATGCAAAAGATGTTGCAAAGGATCATATCCGAGCCCAGAACTATGGATCACCCTCAGGAAGGATGCAGGCAGGGATGATTGGATGTGCATGCAGGTGATTGGGTGTTTGGGAGTCTGTGTAAGTGTCCATAGGGAATTTTGTGTGATTGGGAAAACACACAAGCTCCTTTACATTAAAATTGCATCAGTGAGGTCAACCTGAAGCCAAACCCCTCCTCCCAGTGACAGCACATCCTCTCCCTGTGCCATTTCTCTTCCACCAAAGCCTCTGCTGAGGGTGTCCTGGATGTTTTGGGGAAAAAAATTACTTGTATGGCATGGCTGAGCTGTAGGAGTGATCTTGTCCCTTTGCTTCGGGAAATTGYGAGGTACCTGCCAAGGGATGCATGGCCCCTGTCCTGCTTCCCTTCAACATTATTCCCTTCAATATTACATGTTTTGCAGCCAAATGTATGTATTTCATTCACTCACACACTCAAATTCAAGCCCAGTGCCTCGGAGGAGAAGAAAATGGACGAGAAGGGTACTGGGAAGGGGGGAAATGCAAGCAATTGATGGAATGACTTTCCAGGTGTTCGCTCTGGAGCCCTGGGGATGAAAATCTCCCTTTGCCTCTCAGGTTCAACGTCATCGATCTCCTCTTAAAACTGTCCCTCCGCACACACAGCACAGGCAGGTGTGGGGGAAAGATGCCCAGTGCCATGACTAGAGAGCACTCCTGTCCGCCACATCCCAAACACAAGCCTGGCACCTGCACTTCCTCACTGTGCCTGCTCCCCCAATATCCCCATCTGCCTGATGTGAGGAGACACCGTTTGCTCCAATTAATCCCTGTGGAAGTGTTTTCTCAGGGCCTTTTCCCCTCTTCTGAAGGAGCAATACAAACCTGAGTAGCCAGGAAGGATTAAGGGATTTGAGGAGTGTTCTATGAGGCAAACCTACAGTGCCAAAACCTTCCATCACCAAAAAAGGGTCCTGCCAGCCCATCCCAATTTGTCCCCAGGGCAGTGCTGGCCACAAGCATTTGTACAGTGAAGCCACAGCTCTGGGTGGGACAGGGATGCAGAGATGCTTTGCAGAAGGGGAAAACTGCAAAGGAAACAGTGGTGATAAACAAGATGATTTAATTTGCCGTAGAATCACTGAATCCCAGAATGATTTGCATGGGAAGAGACCTTAAAGCCCATCTCATTCCACCCCTTGCCATGGGCAGGGACACCTTCCACTAGCCCAGGTTGCTCCAAGCCCCGTCCAACCTGGCCTGGAACGCTTCCAGGGGTGGGGCAGCCACAGCTGCTCTGGGAAACCTGCATCTTCTTACCTATTCCAACAAAACCAGCATGTGGGGCTAAAAGCAGCAGCACTGCCTGATTCCTCAGTTTGGGGCTGATTGAACTCCCTGAAACTCCCGGCACAGAATCCATTCAGCCCAGCCCAGAGCTGAGGTATATAAAATATTCCAAGCAAATCAAATATACAATAGGTTAGGAGGAATAAAAGCAATCAGCCAGTCTGCTACTAATGAATTCAATAGCAGCAGAGCCCATTTCCTTCTGTTGGTTTTCTATAAACAATTTACAGAATAAATGTATTTTTGAGGTGTACAAATTGGTCGGTATTAAGATGCTTGATAAACAGTTTCTGGGGAAAGACAGGCTGTGAAAGCCTTCAAGTACTTCCTGAAATGCTAATTTATTTGCTCGCACCCTCAGTTTTAACGGAGACGAAGCGTTTTGCGCCGGGAGTGAGTTAAAATCCTGCGGAAGAGAATGATGGCGGGGCTGGAATGAAACCCAAAAGGCTGTGCATAATCAGATGGAGACACACGGCGCCAGCTGGTTCAACACTGCCTCGGATTTGCAACATATCTATGTTTTATTATGCGTAAGAGAAGACATCAATAATGAACCAGTGGGATATCCAGGTGAGAAGTTTTTTTCCAGCACAATCTGGCAAAATTGCATTGATTTTGTGGAAGTTTTCTCATTATGAAGTGGTGAAACACCCCAGTTTCACCATAATTTTAACCCAAAATCCCATTTAAACCATCCAATGTGCTGTTACATCTTCAAAAAGCCCCTAAGTTGTGTTTTTTCCCCCCTCTGGCTATCTGATGGCTGTCACTCTTGCAGGGCTGACTGGGGTAAAGGGTGTTTGACTGATGGGTTCACACCTTGGCACGGGAMCCCACGGCCAATGGATGTGCAGGATGCTCCCAGTGCCACACCAGCACTGAGAGCACAGCCAACATCTGGCTGGACAGCTCTGGAGAAAGAGCGAGAGGCGAAATGATGAAATCCAGCTCACAGTCTACAGGATCTTACCCTGCAAAGGCTGAGAGGCAAGAAAAATCACCCAGCAGATAAGAACGGCTGGGCTTGATGTTCTTCCTGTCCCTCRGAGAGGGTTTGAGGAGTCTATAAAGCAGAAAGCAGCGAGGAAAGCAGCCCAGGAAGATAATGAAATTCTAATATCGGAGCCATCGCGGTGGGAAGAGCAAAGGACATCGCTTAATGCGAGAAACACGCGCTGAGCCGGCAAAATTCTGGCTGCCACCATCTCCTGGGGTGGCTGGTGGGGCAGGGAATGAGCTCCTGGCAGCGGGAACATTTACCAGGGCGCCGAGGAGGACGGTACCAAGGCACCTTTGGCAACCTTTAACTCCAAAATCCATCAGTTCTTGAAAATAGGAGAGAGACTCCTCGTGTCTTGATAACTCCACGAGAGCCTGTAGACATTATGCAAATGCTCAGGGAGCGCTGTGAAGAATAAGGCCAGGACACCGAAGGCAGGGAGTTTATAATTGCTTTTTAATATATTTTCTGAATTCATTGTGCATGCGCTATCTGTCCCAGGGGCTGAGCTGGCAGAGGGGACAATGTCAGGTGGAATAAATAGGATCTCATAACTTTAGTCATTCTGTATTAAATAGCGCCGAGCAGCACAATAAACAGAGGGACTGGGAAGCACATGCAATAAGGAAATAATTCAAGCACTGTGCATGCAAATCTTTCTCTCTCAGATCACCCTCATTAATCACCTCGTGCTCATTTATACACTTAAAGAAGCCATAAACAAAGGCAGAGATGGTTCCTCTCATTATTAGTTTTTTTATTGAGTTAACTTCCAGAATATTTTATAATAATAGTCACGGCTGGTGATGGAGTTGCCTGCTCTAACCAGCTCATAAAGTTCCCCCTGCTCCTCCTGTCTTTGTGTGATATAGGTGGTTATACAGAGATTATGAAGCTTATTGAGTCAAAAGAGGGAGATGTGATGGCAGCTCCATCATTTCCCCTGCCTTTGGCTCATTCCAGGCTCCAGCGGGCACCAGGGGTTCAGCATTTTGCTATGGAGACATGGATCCTGGGGAGAAGGGAGGAGGGAGATGGATGAAACCCCAAATCCAAACCAAAACAAGTTGTTCAATTGTGACAATCCTGTGCAACATCTGTGCATCTCCAGCCTCCCTGGAAAATTATGTGGAAAATTAGGAAGAAAACAACCCCTCTTTTTCTCTGGACTGAATGCTCTTGGGGTCAGCCCAGGACCACAGAGATGCTGTGGGTTGGTGGTGATGCAGTGATAGTTTTTGGACACTATTCTGCAGCCTACATCATGGAAGCAGAGGACTTTTGATTTTTGGTGACGCTCTGCTCGTGCCAAACAACATTCCACGCTCTCCTCCCTCCTCAAAGAGGTCATGGCTTCTTTCTTAATTACTAACTGCTGCTGTTCTGGATTGAGCCAGCCTGAAGTTTAACTAAAGAATATGGAGAGGCTGCAGGAGATGCTCTGTCCCTTTGGGATACCAGCAGAAATAAGGGGACGTGGAAATCAGTGCAGCCCGAGCCCGCAGCATCCCCTCCAGAGCCCTCCACCCCCCTGGCACAGCTCCCTCCCTTCAGAGCCCCTAAATCCCAACCAATACATCCTGAGTGCCTCATACATAACTCTGCCAAGTAAGAAGATTAAGTGATGTTAACTTAAGTCTAATATGAGGCTGGGTAATAAATTTCCCCGGGAGCCGCGGGAAGTGGGTGCCGCGGCGGAGCGTCAGGTGCCTGGCAGCTCTAACACACGTCTTAGGGAACTTATCATCTAATTAGAAAGGATAAAGCCGATTTTTCCAGTGTGGTTACATGTGGTAATGAAGCATGCAGAAAGCCACGCAAGATAGATGGCCACTCTCACTGCTGAAGCCGAAAACTTGCTTAACTGAACAGTCTATTTATTACATTTACTCCCGAGCATCCCTGGCCTGGGTAATGATGCCAGCTCATCCCATGCAATTAAAACCACTCAATGTGTTTGGAGGGCTTGGCAGTGGGATTTAGCACCCTGGGAATAAGCAGGGGTTAAAGGCTGGTGCCTTCCCTTCCTAAAAATRCTTATTGGAAAATCAGTTTGTCCATGGCTGGGATCAAGCAGCCGTGGGGAGTTTGGCGCTACTTCCCTGGAAGTGTTCAAAAGCCACGTGGATATGGCATTTGGGGACRTGATTTAGTGGTGAATGTGGCAGTGCTGGGTTAAAGGTTGGACTCGGCCTCAGAGGGCTTTTCCAGTCTAAATGATTCCATGATTCTACGAACCTTTACAACCAGCCCASATTTCCCAGGGCATCACATCCCCATCCAGTGACCGATCCAGAGGGACACACAGGCATCCTGCTGTTCTCCACCCCAAACCAGGAAATTTCAGTGCCGGCCCAGGGAGAAAATTCTGCCAAAAACCGGTTTTAATGCAAATTTTGCATCCAGTCCTGTTTATCCACTCTTAATCCATTCGTCACAACAATTGTCGGAAAACTTTTCTCTCCAGCGCCTCCAGAGCCGAGAGCGAGGGATGAAAAGTAAACTCATGCAAGGACAGGGGTTTAAGCATCCCATTAAGATTAACTTATCTGTAGTAATTGACTTAACTAGGGGATTTTTAATGCTTTTCAAGGTTTTTTGGAAGATGGTTTTGCGGCAGCCAGCAGTAAAGATGCTCCTAAAAAAAATATGTATCTAGCACTAGAAGTCCATAGCTAAGACTTTCTAAGGCAGTGATTCCAGGGGATTTAATAAGAATGTAATTTGTATAATTAACCATTCATCACTGTCAATTTCATTAAATGAATGCCAGAAATATTACCTTCACCAGCGCGACCTAACAGGATTGGAATATATTATGTGAAAAATGAACGCTTAGTAGGGTTTTTTTCCCTCTCTCTCCCTTTCCCTGCCTGGGCTGTGGCTGTCAGGAGGAGATTTGCAAGGCTGTGAAATAATTTAAAACAGTAGTAAATGAAAACGACTAAAGAAAATGTGTGGATTTGGGTAACCAAGCCTCATCACTATGCATGAAAGTTCAAGTCAAAATGTTTTCCCTCGTTCAAAGAGTAACAGAGTGGAGGAGCTCCCGTCGGAAGGCTGCGGTGCCGGGAGCCATCTGCTGAGGTCCTCAAGGATCTCCTGAGGGATGGAGGCGGCCAAGAAAGGGCTTGTAGGGGGAAAAAATGCCTTCCTAAATGTCTAATTTTGGTCTTTTCTATTTTGGGGCAGAGGGATGGGCGACAAGGGGGTTGGAGAGGCAACGCAAGGAGAGTTTCAAGTACATTACTCACTCCTCTGTTGGGTACAGAGCAACCCCCACACCCTTTATCTCCAAACCCCCACCGYTTTCCCAAGGAAAATGAAGCAGGATTTCTTGGGCAGGGCTCCTAAAATTCCTGTTGATCAGCCATTAGAGGGCAACATCACACAAATTCATCGTAAGAGCACAAAACTCCACCCAAATTGTACCAAAAGAGGCTGAGGGGAAGAGAACATCCAAGGAAAACTATTTCCATTGGAGGCACGTAGGGAAGAGTTGAGATTTTACCTTTAGACACGTTTAATAATCTCTTCAGATGTGAGAAAAGAGGAGGAACYGAGAAAGCCAAGTTGGTTTTTGTGCTTTTTTTCCTCCTTTCCTGTGGGTTTCCGTGCCTCGGCCTCGTTTGAAATGCAAACGAAGATTTTATGAAAATGTTCATTTCGCAGGTCGTGGTGGCTGCGATCACAGGGAAGAGGAAGGAAGCGGTGGAGGAGCAGCTAGACAGACAGATGGGATGCTGGAGAGATGAAAGGATGTTTGCAGACCAAGAAACCGAATGTTTCGAGATGCTTTTTTGGGATAAATTCCCCACCAGGGCACAGAGGAGACTTCAGCTTCGTTAGAATTAAGAGCGAGAAATGAAAATAAATACCGGTGATATTTAAAGAAGGCAAAACCTCAACACATCAACAGTCTCATCCTCCAACGGCRGTGGAGAACGGCAGATGGGAAAAATTGATTCCCACTCTCTGCACCGCACGGAATTTTCTGGCTTTCTCATGAAAACAGAAAACTGCCCTTTTTTTCGCTTGTTTTAAATGAGATGCAAAGGTGGGTTGGTGCAGAAGCTGAGTCTGGCTCCTGTGTCCCTCCCCACAGAATTCCACAGGCGCCAAGTGTCGCCTCCCTGTCCCTGATGTGTCCTGAGAGTTTGTGGTTATTTTTGATGTATTTCTCCTTTTTTTTTCCTCATTTGTGCGTTGCTGCTCTCTGGCTTAAAAATGCAGAACAAATCAGCATTTCAAGTCAAAATGTCAATTCAAAATAAATGTTTTCATTTAATTTCCTGTTAAAATGTCATTGCTGCCAGGTTATTTCASGTTGGGGAAGAAAGGGAAGGCTTTGAAAGACACAGACTCTAAATTAAAAAAAAATAAGTCAGTGCAGGTGAGAGGCCTGCTTCCTGTTGCAGTTCTGCACGTGATCCTGAGGCAAACCAATCATCCCAAACCCCTTTGGACTTCCAGCGGCAAGGGCAAAAGGCTTCCTGACAAAAGACTTCCTGGGACTAACGGTTTTCTGCTTGAATTTTGTTCTGAGWAAAACGTGGGGTTTCCAACCGGATTTATTTTGCCTGCTAAATGGGATGATGCCAGTGGAATGATGCTGAGGGGATATGGGGACACACTTGCCTGCTCTTGGTGCAGGGCTGAGCCATTCCTTGTGGAAACAAGAGGGATTGGAATGAAATGATCTTTAAGGTCCCTTCAAACCAAACTGTCCTATGATTCCATGAAAAAACTTTACCTTGTCCCACCTGAAAGCAGCAGTTTGGACTTTATGACTTCACTGTGACAGGGATCCCTGTTGGTTTCCAAAACAAGGATTATCCTTACTATCCTATCTCCATTTTAAATCCAGGGGGGAAAGCAAAGTGAAGCAGAGTTGGTCGTGCCAGATAAAGCACCAAGGAGAGAGGGAAGAAGGGATGAAATGTTTAGGARCTCTGTTTGTGTGTGTGTTCCCAGCTTCCCGTGCCTCTCCACTGCCAACCCTGGCATGCCACAACTCTTGCGATCAAAGCGGTGACAGCAGCCCAGGAACMCCCACAGCATCAGTAGGGAGCCCCCACCCCATCCCACGCCATCAGCTGCCATCCCAAGCAGGAATGAACACCCAAATGATGGAATGTGGTGGCTGACCCATCATCCAGGGAAGTGAACAGCCCTGTCAGCCCCAGGGGGCTCAGGGTGTGGCAAAGCTGGGGCTGGATGAGGGGAAAGACCACACATCACTCCGGCATCGCTCGTCCTTCCCGAGGAAACAYGAGTGGGGAGGATGGAGGAAACTTCAGGGTCCTCCCCCTGCTCGGAGCAGGGAGGGAAGCTGCACTTTCATACTCAGAGGTGAAGGATGGAGTGAGAAATAAACACATAAAGGGACATGAGATAAGAATTTATTGCCTGCTAAAGGTGCAGAGCATTTAAATCCGAGAGATAAGTAATTTTATTTATGTTGATGCCAAACTAAAGAAGATACACGACTTTCTTAAGAATAACTCGCATCTCCTCAGGCTGGTCAATGCTGAAAGGCACATAATGATTTTTTTTTTATTATTTTCATTTTTCCTCCTCCCCCTTTATACACGGAGATGGATGCTCACTAACGGCATCGTATTGTCAGGGCTGTAAATTAGGGGAGCAGGGAGAGATCGTTCCCTATCCATCTCTCTGCCTCGRGAGGTGCTTGGCAAACTTCTTCCAAACTTGGGCCGCGAGCTGCACTTTCTCAGAGAAAATCCCTCCACCCGTTTAGAGACTGCCACTAAATTCTCCTTTTCCTACTTCTAATGTGACATGACATAAAGGGTATCGAGTGCTGAAGGTTGGCACCRCTCAGGTGGAATGAAAAAAGTAGGGAAAAAAGAGGATAGAGCAGAACCAGGGGCAAGGGAAGGGAAAAAATACTCAGCAAAAGGAAAACAAAGAATCTCATGGATTTACCTGACTGGAGGTAGCAACAATGTGGGGATCTTTTTCCTGCTGCCGACAACTCATTTATGGGGGAGTTGGGGAAAATGACAACCAGCAAACCAGCGAGGATGGGAAAACAAATAGAAGGGAAGAGGAAAGAAATAAAAATAGGGGAAAAAAGCGTAAATAAGTCGTGGTGGAAATGATTGGAGGAGTGAACACGTCGCTGACAGCCTCTCCAGCCTTATCGAGCAGCACCACTCATGCATCTAATCACAATTAAATTGCAGGGAGAGGTTGTAATCCAGCCCTGAAAGAAAGAGGGAAAACATGATGCTCCCGGAGTTGCCGGCAGCGCTGGCACCCGGAGTGTGAGGCTGGAGGTGAGAGGACATGGCTGCTGGGAGACTCCTGCCRGGGCTCCCAGCGGAGCTGGGAAGGGCCCTTAGATCCCCCTCACAGCCCCTGGAGCACCTTATTTCCATCAAGGAGCACTGAAAGAGCAGTGGAAGAGGTTTTGGGGGGTGAATCTTGTGGAAGAAGGGCAGGGACTATGGGAGAGGTTTTGGGAAGCTGGAGAACAAAATGGAGAACGCAACGGAGAGATGTCAATTTTTGGTACCTGTACCCAACCAGGCAAAGACACTCAGACCTCCAGGAGCTCAAGCACCTCCAAACAGCAAAACCACCCTGAAAAGTGGCATTTTCGGTTCACTGCTCTATAAGGAAAGAGCAAAAGAGACACAAGGGTCCCTTGCAGCAGCAGCTCAGGGTGAAGGGTAAAAGGCTGTCCCCACCCTGCAAACAGCAATTTCATCAAGTGATGCTCATCAATAATCAAATCCCTTCCCATCTCTTACTTCCCACATTTTGTTTGCAGCCTGTGTATTTTGATGCCAACTTATTCAGTTTACTGAACCCTTATTTTGTTGCTGTTTCTCCCCATGTATATGGATTCACAGGACAGAAAGGAGTCCTCAGGCTTCGGGTGGCCTCAAAGTTGGCTGGGTTTGAAGCAAAGGATTCTGACAGGGCTTTTAAGATAAGGCAAGAGGGAGAATAAATATATATCCATACATATAAATACCCAGGTTTGTGTGTCACAGCGGTTTCCATTCCAAAGGAGCTGCTGTCTCCCCTTGGTATGACTTTGGAAAGAACCAGGGACAAGTGGGACATCAGGAAATAGTTACAGGCTCAACACAAACCCCATCCAGTGCTATCGTGGGAGCCGGGAGAGTTTGCACCTAATTTATCATCTTCTTTCCAAGAGAAAGAAAAGTTGGCACAGGACGTCGTGAATCATCTGAGTATTCTGTTTTGTTATTATTACTATTTTCCTGATTCACAAAACTCAACAAATGGCCAGTGGCAATGTTTTCAAATGGAAGCAACCATAATGTGAAAAATAAACTGTTGAGAAATAACCCCTCAGTGCTGGAATCAAATGTCCTGACTTTGTCACAGAAAAAAAAGGCAAAAAAAGAGTGGTGAGCCATCCAAAATAATTCCTGTTTAACTCCTCAGCGCATCAAATATTGAAAATAAATACACAATTAACACAAAAATAGTGATTTGGGTTGAAATGGGGTTGTAATTAGCTGTTCCCTTTGCTGCTGGCCTTGGGAGGTGCCTGCCCTCCCTGCTGCTTGCACACATGGAATCACAGAATAGCTGGAGTGGGAAGGGATGCTTTAAAGGTCATGTAGCCTAAAAATGCTTGAAAATGTCCCTGGCAAGCTGGAGAAACCCAGAAATCACCAAACCAACCCCAAAATCAGCCTCCTGAGGGTTGATTTCCTCACTCATGTGGGGAGGGCTCTGACCTCCCAGCAAAGCCCCTGCCAAGGCCCCATCAGCGCCTTTCCTAAAATCCGGGGGATGCTCCCGCGACGTCTGAAGGAACACGGAGCCGTAATTTGGGCGAGGCGGCAAACGGCTGAGGACAGAAACGGCACCGCCAGCGTACAGCTCCTGCACGGAGCACAGATGGGAGGGAGAGGGTAATCTTCTGGAAAAGCCTCTAATTGTCTGCCCACACCGATAATTTCCGCGCGCGCGTCCCCCTCCCCGTGCGTAATTACGCTGCTCCATCTGTCCATCGGCGGGTCCTTACAGCTCCCCGCGGCAGCCCGGCGCTCAGCCCCSTGGCCACGCGAGGGCTGGGTGGGTTTTCCTGAAGATTTAAGRGTGTTTCTGACACACGTCCCAAAGACAAGGCTCTGGGGACGGCAAATCCCTCTCGCGGGCTGGCGAAGGCGCTGTTAAAAGCTCTCGGATAACGGCTACGAGCTCTGTTCTGGAGCCAGAGCAGGAGGCRCCGAGGGGGCTGGTTTGTTTTCAGCAGTTTGCCGTTGCTTTAGGGTTGGGCTTAATTTTTTTCTCTAGGAAACCCTYCTTTTTAAATTCATTTTCACTAAATTTGGTCGCTCTACAGCGGCTCGGCGCCGCTGGCTCTTGCACGAGCTGAGATAAGTACTCACCCGGGAGACCTGAAGATTTTTAGGTGTAAGAGAGGGCCCAGGAAGGTGGTTTTGCAATGRGTTGGCTGATTTTGCCCTCTTCTCCCACCCATTCCCAACAACAAGCAGGTGAGGATTCTCTGTCTAGGGAGGTTTGGCATCGTGGTGTTGCCTCCAGCCCCTTCTCATGGGAAATCCAGGTGAGGTAGGAAATTATGGGCTTGGCACAGCTTTGCAACCCATAAACTTCAAGAGAATCCCAGCAGGGAGGGTTGAGGTGCACCACAGTTAGAGATAAACCAACAAAGGCCATGCTCATCCCAACAGAGCCTTTGAAGAGGTGTGGCAGGGTGTGTCTTTGCAGAAAAAAATAAGTATATAAAAAATAGCGATGTAAATAAACCCTCACTGCACTGTTTGAACAAGGCAGCTCCAGTTAAATGATGTCCATGCACTTCCATGGTTTCCCAACATCAAGGCTCATTTTTCAGTATCATGGTTCCTTTAGACGATAAATGAGGTGCAGGATTTGTGGCGGGGTGTTTTTCAGACTCCTTTTCAAGAGGAAGTTTGGGATAAGGCATGTCCAAAGCCTCAGACATGAAGATCACAGAATCAAAGAATCCTAGGATGGTTCGAATCGGAAGGGACCTTGAAGCTCATCCCATCCCACACCGTGCCATGGGCAGGGACACTTTCCACTAGCCGAGGCTGCTCCAAGCTCCATCCAACCTGGCCTTGGGCACTTCCAGGGATGGGGCAGCCACAGCTTCTCTGGGCACTCTGTGCCAGGACCTCACCACTTTCTGAGTACGCAAGTTTTTATCACAGAATCATAGAATCCCGGAATGGTTTGGGCTGGAAGGGACCTTAAAGATCAACACATTCCAGTTGTTTGCGTTTTTTTTTTTTTAAACCAAATAATTTTATGCAGGCTTTTTTTTCTGCCTTTTTTCTTTTTTTTTCCTTACTGGGACAGCAAACTTCAGAAGGGATTCCCTTAATCCATACAACTAATTGGATGCAACAGCTCTCGCTGCCTATCGATGGTAATCCAGGCACAGCCTCGTGATTTAACGACATCGTGATCTAACTCTTCCTGACACAAACACCCACGAGCTCCCAAAGTTTCAGGGATGCTCAAGACTATCCAGAGAGATCAGACAGCTTATTCCTCTCCTTGATTTGGAGCTGGGTTAGACTCAGCTCTCCTGGTTTTTGGATAAGCTCACAGATCCCWGTGTGTGGCTCTTGGTGCTGCCTGGGCAAAGCGAAAGAGCCTTGGAGATTAAAAGCCACGGGTGTTTCCAGCCTCCTGGAGAGGCCCTTGTGGAAACAACCCATGTTGGCACAGAGAGCTAGGCCTGGTGGAAGCAAAGTATATTTTACACCAGGGTAGCAGGAGATTTGGAGCAGATATYTGGATTGCAACATTCCCTGCCCCACTCACTCTGTGCCCAGCACATCTGGGAGTCTCAGAATCATAAATATTGGAAAAGACCTCCAAGGTCACGGATCCCAACCCTTAACCCAGCACTGCCGAGGCCRCCACAAAACCGTGTCCCCAAGCACCACATCCATGTGTTTTCTGAACACTTCCAGGGACAGTGATTCCACCACTTCCATRGGCAGCCTGTTCCAGGGCTTGGTCACTTCTCCAAGGRTGCCTCAGAGCACGTCCTGACAATACTGGAGTATCACAATTCCGAATACATCAAAGGAGACGGAGGAAATTATTCCTGTCTGTCACCATCTTCCCAGGAAATTTGAAATTTGGGAGGTGACTGAATGACCATCGCTTGAACCTCAGGGCCTCRGGTGCTGCCTGTCCTGGGGCTCTGAAGCCGTGAACAACACTCTCCTCACGCCCACACGTCTCCCCAGTCCGTAAATATAAATATATTTATCCCTCCGGTCGCCGCGTTATTTCCTTCCCCCTTTCTCAGTGTTTATCACATTTTCTCCCGGCAAATTGCAGCACTGCTTTGCTTTTGAAAGGAACTAAATGAGCCTGTGAAGTCAAGCATTGGAGAGTATCAAAAAGTCTGAAATAAATAATATCAGAATAATGATCCTGTAATAGCACAGATTGTTTGTTGTTGTCGGGTACTTTTCCTTTTTTTTCCCCCTGTTGTTATTTGTGCTACAAGAGCACCCGGTTGGGATCCTTGTTTCCTTTTTAAAAGCCACATTAGAAGGGGAAGTAATTAAATTCCGATTAAASGCAGCAGTTGCTCCCCTGCCCGTCTTCCCATCTCCTTCCAAGGCGAAAATGTTCCCAACGACGATGATTTCAAAGTTACTGCTGACCCTGGAGGAACCAAAGTGTCTGGATAATGGAGYAGGGAGCCTTTCCCCTTCACATCAGCAACACAAAGCTCCAGCCAGAGCCATTCCTGTGGCTTCTTGTGGAGCTCATTCTTCCCCACAGGGTTCCACCGTCACCCAGATGCTTGGAAGGAGTTTTATTTTCCCTCCCGTGGTTCCCAGCACTGCACCAGCATCTTCTCCCAACGCTAAATGGSATTTCTAATAAATAACCGAGTGAGGCTGGTAATTCCCTCCCTAAATCAGGGAAGGAGAATGCTCGGGAGCAGCGCTGCCCTGGGATGGACACAGAGCTGGGAGCAACCAAGCAGCTCTCCCGGCGTGCCAGCTTTCCTAATGAAAGCAGAATGAGCCCCGAAAGCTCCCGTCAGCACRAGCGGGGATAGGAGCTCAGGGAAATCATTCCAGGAGTGGCACTCTCCATGAATAACCATCACCTTTCATATTTATTAAGGAACAGGCTCCTCCGTCGGCGCCGGGAGACGCGGGCTGGGAACTCCCGCGGCGCCAAGGAAAGGTGGCGGGGAAAAAAAATAACCCCCATGTAATTAAGTGTCTCAAGCAAAGAGTTGATTTAGATTTAATAAGAATGTTATTCTAAGTCAAACAAATGCCAATTGATTATTAAGGACCTCATTACTGCAGTGGAACACCTGCCACCAATGGGTTTTTTCCTTGTTTTCTGGCTGCAGACTTGTTAAGTCTCAATAAATAGCCTTTTAATAATTAATGAGCATTTAATTAATAGACAATAACAGTTGAGAAAGGTTGGTGTATCCTTCTGTATTTAGCAGGAGCTGCTTGGGAGCTGAGACACAAAGCAGAGCGGGACACAAGGATCTGTCTGCATCCAGACTTGGATGATGTTGGACCTTCATCCGACACTCAGGGTCTGCACCCTGCTGAGCACCCACCACTGCTGCTCCTTGGTCCAGAAATGTGGTTTGATCYCTCGGGATCATGCCCTGGACCTGACATTCCTGAGTGGATGCAGCTCACACACAGGCAACTCTGGAGATGCTGGAATGCCTCATTGAAGCCTTGCTGAAGTTTCTGGGGCTAAAACCACAGCAGCCAAAAGGTAAACAAAAAACTCCCCCAAGGGATTACAGAGATTTGTTTCGACACTYGAAGAAAGAATAAGAGGGACACTTTTCCCCTTTTAGTTTACTTTTAATTTCAAATTATTCCTCTCTCTKAGCGAAACCTGTACACAAACACTCGTTGCTAAGAGGGAACATTGCACCTGGGAGTTGAGCAAAGCTCTGCATTTGATCTCAACCTTTCTTTGTTTTTTTTTATCACTGGTGTGCTGAAAATCACAAAGAATCTTCCTTAGGCTCGACCCAAGGCAAACCCCAACCCCACTCCCAGCTGCTGCTCCGACCTCCGGCAGCCTGCAAAGGAGTTCCTCACAYAATTCCTGCTCCCTCTTCCCTTTGATGATCGTCTTCAGCTCTTCGCCTCTGGAGCCAGGGGTTCATCACCACTGCCCAAAACGTGGGAGCATCTCCTCCATGCCTCCCTGGCTTTGTGGACCAAGCCATACTTCCAGGGATGCTCCAGCCAGAGCTGCTGCACCACTTGGATGTTTAATTCCAGCAAAAAGTCACATCTGACCCAGCTCTCCAGATCTCCCCCTGTATTGGTCAGGCACAGGAACCACATCCTTAAGAGACACAGGAGTGATGGGGGAATCCATTCCCTCCTCATGGGTAAAATCCCCTCTCCTTTGCTTTCCCAGGAATGTGTGACCCTCACAGAWTGGTCCACAGCAAGTCCTGGGGCTTCACCCTGGTGTTAGAAAGGGAGTAGCACCTCCAAGCTGTGGGAATGCAGCAGCTTCCAAAGAGCCCAACATTTCTATAAGCAACTCCAGGGAGGGCAACAGGGGTTTGTGTGCAAATTGCAGCCCCAGGATCATGTGAAAGGCATCTTCTTTCCAAGAAAAAGTGCTGCCAAATCTTTGTATCATCACGCATCAGCCCCAAAAGTCCTTCAGATCATTCACTGGCTCCTTCTCTGATGGTTCTCTSCATTCTTTCTGCAGTGAAGGTTCATTCCACTCAGCCAGGGTCTCACCTCCTCCCTGGGGAGGATAAAGAACCTTGGTGCTGAGAGGAGATCAGAGAATCCTTGAGTGGTTTGGGTTGGGAGGGAYGTTAAAGCACATCCAGTCCCACCCCCTGCCATGGGCAGGGACACYTTCCACTAGCCCAGGTTGCTCCAAGCCCYGTCCAGCCTGGCCTTGGATGCTTCCAGGGATGGGGCAGCCACAGCTTCTCTGGACAACCTGTGCCAGGGCCTCACCACCCTCACAGGGAAGAATTCCTTCCCAATATCCCATCCAACCCTGCACTCTGGCAGTGGGAAGCCATTCCCCCTTGTCCTGTCCATCCCCTGTCCCAAGTCCCTCTCCATCTCTCCTGGAGCCCTTTTAGGCACTGGAARGGGCCCTGAGGTCTCCCTGGAGCCTTCTCTTCTCCAGGCTGGACACCCCCAGCTCTCCCATCCCGGCTCCAGAGCAGAGGGGCTCCAGCCCTCAATGAAATCCCCTCAAAGACTTTACACCCACCTATTCCCCATCAGTCCCCATCCAACAGGCACCCRCACAGATTTGGCCAGCCAAGGGTTACCTTGTTATTTCCTTCCTGATTTATGTAAACTCCTGCACCGCGTCCTAATAAGAAATCAGTTCCTGTCATCATCTTTATTTCTTATTCCAA
This sequence comes from Amblyornis subalaris, assembly GCA_018881555.1. Lineage (NCBI taxonomy): Eukaryota > Metazoa > Chordata > Aves > Passeriformes > Ptilonorhynchidae > Amblyornis > Amblyornis subalaris. The sequence goes on along the minus strand of JACAXG010000038.1, from coordinate 1,266,812 downwards.
GCGGCAACACTAAAACACTTCACGGTGATTACAAATAGCAAAGTTATTTTTTGCCAAGTCTTCGCATCAGAACTTAATAGCACGGTGTAATGCCACCCTGCGCTGATGTGTGGCATATTTAATATCCATCTTTCTTGGAAATAACAGTGCTCTGAAATTAGAAGGGACTTAAGCAGCGAAATAATTAATGTGGATAACCATCATAAATGCCACAAATGGAACAAATACAGATAGCGGTGAACCGTGATTKTTAATACTCTAACCTGGTGTGACAGAGCTCTAAAAAATGAAACCCTTTTTCCCAGAGACTGGCAGAAAATTGGAAAAAAAAGGGGGTTTCTCTAATTGCATCGTCCCTCCTCGTTAGCAGCCACCCAGCCCGCGAGGCACACGCGGTACCTGCGCTCCCAGCCTGCTGCACCCCGTTAGCAGCACGCTCTCATTAGGGCCAGGTTTATCAGTGCTAATTATTTGTGGGTTGCTGTTAGAGGGAGCAGCAGAGGTGCAGCACAATCTGCTTCACAGCTCGACTTCAACACAGAAATCGCCAGTTCAGCCAGGATTAAATTGAATATACCCCATATATCCCTTCTTGGTGAGAAAAAGCCTCGTGGTGTGCCCTCATTCCCTATTTCAGGAGAGCATCCCCTCCTGTGTCTGGTGGGCAYCTTTTGGCTCTGAGCAGGTGGGGCTTCGAGCCTTAAAACAGAGAATCACTGCATGGTTTGTGTGGAAAGGGACCTTGAAGATCATCTCTTTCCAAGCCCCTGCCATGGCAGGGATGTCACCAACTCGATCAAGTTATTTCCCCATCCAAACTGGCCTTGAACACTTCCCAGCATGGATTAAATTAGCTTTAAAATATGATATCACAGCAGAAATGAGAGGGAACAGCCCCTTTGTCCATAGGGAGCTGTGACTGGCACTGTGGAGGGCCCCTCAGGGGACACAGAGCCCGTCTGGCACAAACACAGGAGGGTCACAGACTGCAGGACACCTCATCTTAGCCCTGCCTAGTGACAATGTTTTCACTCCTTCCCCTGAGACCTCCCTTCTTCCTTTCAATTATCTCTCTAAATCCAGTCCAGGGAGTGGAAGGGTTTTTCCTCACTAACCCCACGCTGTGCAGAAATTACAGGGATTCTGTTCTGGGGATGGAGAGGCAGCAGCTCATTCCCTGCTCACYCAGGGCACCGAGGAACAGGAGGGAGCCTGTGGGGGTGCGAGGTAACGGGAACCTCATGGCCCTGTGAGCTCACAGAGTCTCTGAGGTAGAAGTGAAGCCCGAGGTATTTTMAGTGCTGGACAGGACTCACGTCCCCAGTCCCTGGAACAGGGTCACTGAACAGCACCTTGTACATCAGCAGCACCAGCAAAACCATGGAAAAATCATAAGATAGGGTTGGAAGGGACCCTGGGTTGGAAGGGACCCACACGGATCATCGAGTCCAACTCCTGACCCTGCACAGGACACCCCGAGAATCCCACCCCATGCCTGAGGGCAATGCTCAAGATGGAAGTGATGGACCCTGGATTAAAGAAAAAAAGACTTTGCAAAGTTCTCTTCACTCCAAACCAGCCAGACCACAGCAGATTTCAACCCCTGGGGGTTGGGGTCTCCCAACCTCATATTCAAGCATGTCCAAGGCCAGGACTCGTGCTGCTCCCTGGCTGGATGATGGCCAAGACCTTRTTTCAATCCCAAGAGCATCAAGGCCACAGCAGCCTGGACCCTGCTCTGCATTGCCAGATCCTGCTCAACACTGGGCATTTCAAGAAACCCAACATCTGATGGATGTAATGTTCCAAATTCCCTTTAAATTCCCTTTTTGCCTTGGTCAAAGTGGGGGATTTGCACCGGTAGCATCCCACGGGGTCAGGGTGACCAGAGGGTTTCAGAGGGCTCTGAGTCAGCTCCAGCTGAATTTTGGTGCCTTTTGCAGGGCTGCAGCACTGGGGTTTGGCAGCATTTCACACACCCCCTAAAGACGGGGGAAGGTGTTTTCACACCCWGTCCTGCAAAAGGAGCCCGGTCTGCTCGCCCAGCCCTTGGAAAACGGGTAAGGAAGCAAAGAAGCTGGAGCCAAAGTGAAATCCCAACCAGACAGTGATTTTCCTAACTCACCTAAAGGAGGAGATGTGGAAGGAGCTGGCTGGCAGATGGGTCCCCTTGGGGTACATCGGTGTGTCACTCCCTATAAGGCGTCGCAGGGAAAGCGCCACACACGATCCCTCCCTCCGCCCGCAGACRGATTGGGAAGAACCCTCGCAAAATCCCAGCACCCTCCTCCCTCCGGGGAGGGAGGCAGGGCCTTCCTCACGCCTGCCGTGGCCACAGCAGCATCCCTTCCCTCCTCACCTCCGGAGAGTGCCCGCGTTCCTCGTGGAGCCCTGCACACGCGGGCRCGGAGAGCGGAGCCGGCCAAGGGTTATTTATGGTGCCAGCGCGAAGTCATTGAGGCAGAGGCGAGCGCGAAGCGTGACATCCCGTGATGTATGGGTTAGGACAGCTTGGTGCTGAGAATGCCATGAAGTATTAATCTCAAGGAGATGCTACTGAACTCAAGAGAGACTTAACATCAGCACAGAGAGATCAAAGATATGATATCTCTGGCAGAGCGCGCTATCAGAAGTGATCATAGGAAAAACAAAGGGGTCATTTTAGTGCCTTCTGCATTAGCAGAGCGACTCGTAGCCTCCGGGCAGAGGCAAACAGCAATTTTTTCCCCATCCAAACCAATGTGCACATGGGATTTTTTGACATTTCTTTACATCTCATCGTGGGCTGCCAATAAATGGAGGCATAAGAACGTCAAATCGCTTTTCTCTCGGAACTCGTGAGCTGCCCTCGGTATTTTTCCCCTCTCGGAGCTTTCCAGACAGCCCACGATCCGAACTCTTAAGACCTCTAAATGCAAAACTTCAGCAGTAAATGAATGCTTAAGCATCTAGGTCACAGCAACATCTGCATGCTGGGAAAATCCTTACGGGAGACTCAGYCACTCTCTGTGCAAGGGGAAAAAAGGGAAATCCTGTCCTGGCTAAACCTTTTGGGAAAGGCCTCATGTGGTGTTGAATTTTCACCAGGCACCAGAAAAACCCTGACTATGTTTTGAGCTACTCTTTCCCAAAACCAAGTTATGATTTTCTGTACTGAGGGCCAAGGAGTTCAGCTAAGAAAGTCTTTGGTCCATGTCATGCTTGCCCTTGGGACAYGGGACCAACCTCCTGTGAACTTGGGATGCAAATTGCCCAGGAGCAACTGGAATATTTCGAAGACAATCACGCTTGGAAATGGTTAGGTCTGTCCATCTGGTGCTGGAGATGGAGGGCTCCGATTGCTGCTGCACTCGGGTGCCCTGGGAAGGAGCAGCGATATAGATATTTCATGGCTAAAGCTGTCCTGAGGCTCATCCCAGCTGCCAGCGCTGCTTCCTGCCTGCTCAGAGAGAGGCAGGACCCCCTGCCAAGCCTGGAGACCTCAGGCATGGGCACTGTCCCCTTCAGACTTGTCCCCCCCATGCCATGCTTCAGTTTGCCCAAGTATAAATCATAGAATGAGAGAATCACAGAATATCCTGGGTAGAGAGGGAACCACAAGGATGATGGAGTCCAACTCCGGGCCCTGCTCAGACACCCCAACAATCCCAGCTTGTGCATCCCTGACAGTGTTGTCCAAATGCTCCTGGAGCTCTGGCAGCCTTGGGGCCATGTCCATTCCCTGGGGAACCTGTTCARTGCCCGACACYCTCTGGGGGAAGAACCTTTTCCCAATATCCAGCCTAATGCTCCATGCTGTCAGTGGGAGTAAGTGGTCTCCTTTGAACAGCAGCTTGGGAGCTGCAGCACAGAAGGATGAAGAGTTTGCTACTGCTACAAGACAACAGAAAAGTCTGGAAACTTAAACTTGTGGAAAAGTGAACCCTGTGGGAAGTTAAACCTCCATGCAGTCTCCCAGAAAGAACCTCCCAAGCCTGAAATATCCAAAAAGCCTCCTGAAAATACAGAGCCAAATGAAAAAATAAACCACCTGCAATTTCCCCTTTGAGACCCTCAAAGCATCCCCTTCCCGAGCCCCCATTCCAACCCCACAATCCCAGGATGCGCARGATAAAGGCGCACGCTCCTGCAGCTCTCTGCAGCCTCTTAATTCCCTTATTCCATCTGCAGCTGCCTGCACTTTCAGGGGGTCACTTCCCAATGCTTTTTAATTGCTTCCATTAGGTAACACTGTGCCCCGAAGGCTCGTCAGGAAATCCTCCGCAAATCAGAGCATTTTCGAGACTAAGGAGAATTCGAGCTCCCCAAGGACAGAGCTATTGTAGGTCTTGTACAGGCGAGGGCAAAAGGCACAGGGAATAATTAAAGAGATTTGCTCTCTAGCCCAAAGGTGCTCAGTGCTGGAGTCCAGACAAATCTGACACTGATTTCTGGCCCTTAATTCCAACGCTCTGCGCCGCTGCCGGGGAGCGCGGCTGGGGAGGGAAGGGGCTGCTCAGCTTGTCTTGCACAGCTTTGGGTCTGACCTGCATTTTCCAATTATGTTCTCTGCTATGTTCAGGCACCAGATGTGGTGATTCCGTGTGGGGAGTGAGTGTGCTCCAGGCTGGAATGGAGCAGGAGGCAACCCCAGGAGCAACTGGTGGCTGTAGGCAAAGGGAAGGCTAGGAAAGCAGCAACGTCTTGGAGGATCCCAACCAAGAACGCACAGGAACCTGACCAGGGACATTCAAAACTAATTAGGACAAAGCCTGGGAAGCAAACAGCAGGATTCAACCTGGGACTGGATGTAGGGTACAAAATTATGGAAGCCCCTGACATGTGATTTTTAGGGGTGTAGTCCCTCCGTGGGGCTGATGGAAACCCTGCACTTCCTTGGCAAGAGAAGAGGCTCCATCCTTGCTCACTTCAGGATCTCTCACTCCCTGGAAAGAAACCTGCTCTTCTGGCAAGATCCAGGCTCTCATCAGCTTCCTTATGCCAACAGCCAGGCAGGAGTCTGGTGGCCTCCTGTATTGTCACATAACATAAAGTCTGAATCATTGCTGTTCTGCTTCCATCATTGTTAATATTCTTAAAAGGTTCCTGGAAACACATTTACACACGGCTACATGAGCTGTTTCTGCGTTGTCTTGAAATTTAAATGTGAGTTTTAGCCAGGCTTTTGATGCGCTGTTTACTTTAATTATTGTTCTACCCCTGTCTGTGTCTTGCCACGATGTCATTTAATATTTTATACATTCCCCCAACTCCCCTTTCCGTCCCCAGCGTGCGCGACTCCGCGTCCTCCCCCGCCTCCTCCCCACCCCACAACTTGCGCTTCTAACTTTTCAGGGGCAGGCTGTAAACAAGATGTGGCATGTCACCGAGATTATCCTCCCGTGGTGATTGCAGAGGGGATAAATAAACCAGGAAACAGATGCTTCCCAAGCTGGCACGGAGAGCCGATCCCGGCTCCGTGCAGATGCGCGGCTCCTCGCGCTGGCACACGCAGGTACCCGGCAGCCAAAAGGGTGGTAGGATGCTAAAAAAAAGCACCTGCACTCCAAGCAGCTTTCAAGGATACACTGGAAAATCCAGGAAATCTGCTTTGTTCCTCGCGCCTGGCACGGCTCTGCGTTACCAGATTGCTCCAGCCACACAGGGATTCAAGGAGTTCACATTCCGGGTGCCAGAAGATGGCACTCCAGAATGCACAGCTCCGTGCCTGGCTTTGCCAGCCCAATAAAGCTGACGATGTCTCCCTCTGGCTGCTTTTATACCAGCTCATTACGTTAGGAAAACTTTGGTGTGAGTTCTGCAAGCATGAGGGTGGTTAATTTGATATCCTTCCTCCGGTCTGTAATGGCCAATCGAGGACATGACTCCATGGGCAGGGTGGGGATGTGAGAATCTATGCTCGTCTCACTTGTGAGCTGCCCAAATGTGAGCCAGGGCTGGACTAGGAGCCAGGGAGGGCCATTCAGAGCAGGGAGAAGTCTCCACATCCATCCGTGTTTCTCCACTTGGGCATCCTGAACACCCATCCCTCTTGGCCAAAGCAGACCTGGAGTATTTGGGCTCTGTCTTGAAGGCGGCACCAAGACAAGGGTCCTAATATCTCACGACATCAGGAGACAAGCCCTGGTGACCCTAAAGTGGGTTTCCTTGCAGGGGTTGGGAGAGGAATGGTGGCRAGGGAGGTGCAGAACCATGGTGGGGCACAAACACGACCTCACTGCTCAATCTCCCCTCGGCAGGGAGGAACAAGGTCTCTCTCTGCCATTTCCCACCCTCTGCCTTCAGGAGCGGGCWCCAAATGAGCTGAGGGACCCCAAACCTTGGGGCAAAGAGGGACCTGCTCAGAGTTACGAAGCCACCTGGCCTCTACAGCCACTGTAAACGGGAAGAGCGGGAGACAGGAGGCAGCCAAAGAGCAACACAGAAAAGAGCTAAAAAAAGACTGATGGTGAAAGGAGGCTCCGAGCATCCTGCCCTGCTCTGGGCCTGCTGGGGCAGTGCTGTGTTCACACCTAATCCAGCTCCAGCCACGGCTGGGTGAGCAATCAATAACGCCGCGACGGCACGGGCGGCTAAAAAGTCTTGAGGGACAGAAATCCGATGCTGAACTCCAGGTAACATGTGCTGAAGGGGGGCGGCGAGGCTCTGCCCAGGCAGCTGTCAGGGCATGACAGCCCGAGGAGAAGCTGAAATTACTCACCGCCAGACATCCTGGCTGGATGCTTCTCTCTCCTCCTCCTCCGCCGCTTCGGGGGGGAACTGCTGCCGGGAAGCAGACTCCGGTTCAAGCTGTCGCCGCTTTGCTGGGCTGCCACGCCAGACGGGGCTCTCCCAGAGTCTGGGAGCACCAAGGCTTTCTCCAGGCTCAGGTAAACAKGCCCTTGGAGCAGTGCCAAGGAACCTGGGATGCTCCAAGAGTTTGCTCTAAGTGTTAGATAAAGAGGATGCGAAGCCCAGCCTCCCTCATCCTGGTATTCGATGGGAAGAGCACCCAGCAGGAGCCATGGAGCCAGGGGCTGGGAAGATSTGTCTGCACCATGGTTATGGCCAGAAGGGATGGAGGGAACAGAAATACAAGGAGCAGGGATGATGTCCAACCAGCCCACAACAGCACGAGGGTGAAGCATCATCTCCAGACGCAAGAGGAAAATAATGACCTTGACCCCCCTGCTCTCACCCTGACCTCTGGAACTTCCAGTGTTTTCCAGGTCAGAAAATCCAGGTGAGGAAATCCAGAACAGCATTTGGGGGTTTTCCTCTCTCAGCAAACCAATTTCCTCACTTTTTACTCCCCTTACCTTGTCCTGTGTGACCTGTTCTGCCCAGGCAAGGGGACGCCAGGCTCCTGCTCTCCCTTCATCACATGTGCCCATGGTCCTGCTCAGTAATTCTTGGAGCATCAAGCTAATTAATTTATCACTCAATGAAATTGCACCGAGCATTAATGAAGCCGTTTAGTATTCACGCAGAAACTTCTCTCTCCATTTCCACAAGTGCTCCATTGTAGCTCAGCATTTGTTGGGCAGTAATTAATGGTACTTAATCCTTAAATCCTTAAATTGTTTCTAATTTGGTAAGCAGCAGAGTTGCAGCAATCCATCTCTTTGCTGCTTTTCTGTGGGGCTCTTTGGGACCCTRCTCTGGGTTATCCCGAGCTCCACCAGGGGCTGTGCCAGGGAAGGAGGGCTCTGACTTTCCCTCATTCCTGTCGGTGACTTTCTGAAAAATGACTTCATCTCTTTGACACCTGTTTGTCCATTTGTGTAACCAAGGAAAATGCTCWTTTTCCCTCAGGAGGGTCAGTCGATAGCACAAAGAGCTCCTAAAGCAAAGGGATCGATGTGTGGGAGGGAGAGAGGGGAGATTTCCACCTTTTGATCTCCCACGCGCCTCCAGGAGCTGAGGGACACTGAGGCAGGGAGTGAGAGAACAGGAGCTTTTCACTCCTTGCTTTGCTCTTGGAAAGTGCTGCTCATTCACCAAGACAGGAAGCAACCCTTGCTGCTCCTCACACATTTTATGGGAGTTCTGAGCACGTCCCCGAGCAGCAACAGGAATAAACGAGTCCTTCTGGAGGAAGCAAACACCCAAACACCTTCCCTGACACACAAACAGATGCAACAGCCAGGTCCTTCTCTTTCCCYGTGGCTTTCTTTGGAGACAACCAGAGTTTCACGTCAGAACAGCAGAATTAAAGAGCTGCAGAATCAGCTTTGTAGAACTRAAGGGCATGTTGGGTTCATCTCATCCTCCAAGGACTGGATGAGAACACACAAACAACCCCAGGTATTTGGTTGACCTGCTCCTAATGAAGCTGCCAATGAAGGCCAGTCTGCAACACCCCACATTCCCTGTCCCGTGCTCCACCACCCCAGCAGCAGTGGGGGTTTTATTCCTCTGTCAGCTTTCTTGCTGAAACCAAGCTGGTTTCTCCTCCTCTACTCGCTGGAAGACTGTTCAGCATCTTATCCATAATATCCACTTCCCTTGAAGGAAACCATCTCTTATTTTCTACACTTTAGCAACCCAACTCTCACAGCTTTTCCTCACCGACAGCTTCCCAAAAAAATCTTTCTTTTCTGGACACACTTTGCATTTATCCCGCTGTGCAATACCCCAGCTTCCCACCTCTCCAAATGTTTGGATACACTCTGTGTTTGCTTCCTCAAACAGTGACCAAATATTTGAGGTTTCTGGTTTGTTTGGTTTTCTTGTTCTCCAGTGAAAGTAAGCAGGGAAAGAATAACATAAGGGGAGGGGAAACACCCATAAATCTCCCAGTGGTTACACACCCAGCTGAACCAGCGAAGTAAAAAATTCCCTTTATCACCCCTTTTAAGAACACCCCTGCCCCCCATTCCTGACCCCCACCATTAGGCAAGGYAGTATTAGGACAGATTACAGCCATATGAGGAGACAAACCCCTGAAGCTGAGGACACGTGCTGTCATTCCATGTGTCAAATCCACAGCCCTTTCTAAGTCCCTATTGTGGGAATTTGCTGGAGAAACGCAGACTCATTCCTTGCACAGACTCTTTCAGCAGAGGTAACCTCCAGCCGCCTCCAGAAAGGGATTGGAAAGGTCTCTGGTTTGCAGTTGCTGAGGGGGTTGGATGAGAAGAAGCGCTTACAACGTTTTTTGACATCACACTTTGATCAATTGGACGGATTTAATATTACAGAAATATTTCATTTTTCAATGCGGATGGGAGAGAGAGGAAAAAAAAATCTAATCATCCATCCAGCAGGCCTCTATATTTGTCATAATTCACTGGAAAGAAAAGAAAAAATACAATCCCCCAAACCTCTGATTTAAAATCCAACTTAACTCGAGGTAATTTCCATCATTAGTTCAAACTGTGTGATCTTCACTCTCTCCTTATTTTTCAAGCCATTGTTCTGTTTTTTTTCCAAGGTATTATTTAACTAAASCAGCATCTAATTGTGTTTTCTCTCTGCATTCGTTTTTAAGGAGGTAATGAATGGTATGGGGGAAGTAGCACGATGGATTCACGCCAGGGAAGGTGGATGGGGCAGAATCCCACACACGGAATGAAATCCGTTCTCACAAATACCAAAAGAAGGAAAGGAACCCCCTGGAGAACATCAGGGAGAGCTTTCCACCTGCCACCTCTGCAAGGTGACATTGAGGAGGCACCTTCCCAATAACACAATTAAGGAATTAATGGGAGGCTCCTCAATTCTTTGGGAGGCGAACCGGGTCGGGGACACTTGAACAAAGTCGTCGCTAATGAACTCGGCGCGTTCATCATGCAGGAGCTGTACCAGAGCCTGGCTGAGCTTCACAACGTTTATTGCACGAGCCACCTTCTCTTTTGAAGGGGATTCAGTCCAAAAGATGCCCTTCAGCATCCAAATCCTGTCCCAGGAAAAACTCTTAAGAATGAAGGACCTGCCAACCGGAAGGAGCCACAGTGTAGATCCTGCCCAAACTAGAGCTCCAAGTGAAACCTCTTCCAAAGTCATCACCCTACCCTTGATCTCTTCCTTCCCATCTCCCTCTACCCCTCATTTCCTTGGATGTGCAAAACGGATGATGATGAGGGAAGAGCAGCATTATCACACCTTGAACCAGCGCAGGGTCTGGAGGACAGGARCGACCAAGGATTGTGCAGGACACTCAGCAAGTGGCTGGTTTCTGTTTATCCGGTTTCTAGGCCCTCTTGGAACAAAAAAAAAAATCCCCAAAAACCAATGGAAATAAACYCAGCCAAAGTGTGCTGGAGAAATGAGGTCAACAGGAGAAACACCCAATTAGCGGTGTTTTGTGGCTGGATGTGGTGTGCCAGCTGGGATTCAGGGAGTTGCTGTGCCTCAGGAAAAAGAAGAGAAGCTTAAAATAATAACATCTAGTGCTCAGAGAGCATTTTGCATCTTCCCAGTGTGACATGAACTTTAATTAGTTTGTGAGTGAAGATACTGCTGGGCGAGCAATAGATCTTGGGTGCAACATGACCAATGCTGGGAGCTCGTGTGGGGCCGTGGGGGCTGCGTCCAGTTTGGGGAACGGGACAATTCCAATGCTTCAAGGTGGCACAGGGAGGAGGAAAACTCCTGGCAGAGGCATGGAGCTGTTTGGGCTTTGAAAGGGGCAGTGGTGAATTCAGCTCCGTGGTTGAACTTCAAGACAACCCCGCTCAGATGGAGGTGAGGTCACTGTTCAAAAAGTAACCCCCAAATGCTCTGGACTTGAGCAGCAGCACTTGAGATGAGAAGTGCAGGATKGGGATGGATGGTCTCCCAGTTCCATCCCACAGAGGCTTGGGATGCTGCTGGAGGCACAGAGTGCTGTGGCCGTGGGAGCTGCTGGGAAATGTGGARCTTGATTGGGACAGGCAGTCGGGATTGGACTTCAGTCCTCCACCASAAAATGTGTGGTCTGAAGGAGATTTCTGATATCAGAGGTAGGGGACAAAGGGAGAAYTGCTCATTTTCCCATTGGAAAGATCTCCCTCGCAGAGCTGTTTCATGCCAGGAAATGCTGTTCGTGGTGCAGTTCCTGACCGGCTGAAATGGTAGCCAAGAGAAATTAGTTGCCTGGGAGGCTGATGAGGTCTCTCCTCATTAGCAACCCAATAACGTGGGCAAAGCCTTGTTTATTCTCCCCATCTGTGCCACCGCTGCATTTGTCCTGCTCCCTGCTCGTGGCGGGTGCTCGGGAGCGTGTGAGGGCTCAGGCTGATCCGAGATGACAGGGCTGCTCCTGGAGCCCGCCAAGCCCTGCTTGTGCTTTTAGTACTGATGGCCCGGGGTCGAATCCACGCTGATTTTGGCCAGAGGTGCAGTTCCATGGAGCTGAAACAGCTYCCCTCGCTGCAAAATCCAATTAGCAGAACGAGTGAACAAACCCCCTCGTGCTGGCCAAGCTACAGGCGGGGTGGGATTGGGAGCTGGAACATCCCACGGGGGATGAACAGCTCCCACAGAACAAGCAGGAAGGTCTTGGCAGGGAGGCTAAGGGACAGAYTGATCCAATGCACCCCCAAATTCAATCCTGCAATAATTAGAGRTGGTGGTGGTCTCTATTCAGGTCAAGTGATGAGTGAATAAGAACATATTTATCCCCTGCCAGTCCTGCTCCCAACATTCCCAGCAACAGCAGGGAGTAGGCTGGGAGACCTGCCTGGCCAGRTGGCACGTGGTACCTAAAATGATAAAGAATAATAAAGCTCCCGAAAAGATCCTTCGGTGCTGRAGGAATCAGTTTGGTTTTGACTGAGCACCCCACAGGCTGAAACTGGAGTTGCCGTTTGACGAAGAATCAGGGTCTCGTTTTACCCTGAAATACTGAAACAATGGGATGAAAAATGAAACAAAAAGTGCATTGCTTGGGAAAGGGGCTTCAGATCAGCGAGACAGTAAAAGCAAGAGAAGAGAGAAAGACACAAGTGCTGTTCAGCTGTCTCAGCTCCCGGATCCTYGACTCTGCTCGGCTTTTGCCCTCATCTGCTAATTTGCTTACTCCCCCAGTAACAACCTGGTTTGCCTTTACTGGAGACAGCTGTAGCCTGGGGAAGCTATGGAAAGCAATAAAAAAAATAAACTGTTTCTGGGTCACCACCAGTTCCAGTCCCCGGGGGTTATTTAAACAACAATTTCTCCTTCGCCTCTGTCAAAGCCGAGAGTTGGTCCCCAAAGGTTATTCCATCAATAACTCCCAAACTATCTTGAGGGCAGCAGGCTCCCCYCAACAGGCTTTTGAAGCCAGAGCCTCCTAGATCACAGGTTTTGGCTGCACTGATGTATTTAACAAAGAGAGACGATGCTCTTGAGGTCAGGGAGAGGTGTCACGCTCCAGGCGGGGCTGTGTGCGACACACCAACCCCACAGCCACCCACGAGCAGCTCAGCCACCTCTGAGGGCTGGGCTGGCCACAGGAGCCTCTCCTTGGCTTTGTGTCACTCACAGATGCTCAGGACAGACACTCTTCATTCCTGAAGGCTTTTCCTTCAGTGTCATTAACCTCTGTGGCACACAGCTCGCTCTGGAGCAGAGCAAACACCCCAGTGACCCCCYAGATTCACCCCAAGGGCCAGGAGGGACAGTCTGTACCACAACCAAGATGGGAGCAAAAGCACCACGTGCTGGTCAGGCCATGGGATCTGGCAGCAATGTSCTCACCCCAAACTGCTGTTCCAAACCCCCAAACACAGCCTCCTCAAGGGAATTCTCCTATGGAGCCAGGATAGGAGAGTTGTGGGTGTCCACCTGGAGAAGACAAGGCTCTGGGGAGGCCTTAGAGCCCCTGTCAGTGCCTAAAGGGGCTCCRGGAAAGATGGAGAGGGACTTGGGACAAGGGATGGAGGGACAGGATAAGGGGGAATGGCTTCCCACCACCAGAGGACAGGGTTAGATGGGATATTGGGAAGAAATTCTTCCCTTGAGGGTGGTGAGGCCCTGGCACAGAGCAGCTGTGGCTGCCCCRTYCCTGGAAGYGTCCAAGGCCAGGTTGGATGGGGCTTGGAGCAACYTGGGCTAGCAAAAGGTGYCCCTGCCCAAGGCARGAGGGTAGAACAAGATGAGCTTTAAGGTCCCTTCCAACCCAAACCATTCCGTGATTCCATGATCAGCTCTCCCAAAATCCCTGTTTTCTCCCACACTGCACAGTGACCCAGAGGGCTCCAGCTAGTCTCTGGGGGCTGCTTGTGGATGCCACTCAGGAACACAGGGAGCRCAAACCTGCCCGGAGCAGGATCAGGCTCTGGCAATCTCTCTTTTTGACACGCTGGCCGTGCTGAGAGACAAGGCTGCTGCAGAAAAGAATGAAATAATGAAAGCTGGGGTGTCACAGAGCACACGGCGCCCTGAGAAACTTTCAGAAGAGAGGCACCTGAGTGGATTACAGGATGAGGCTGGGCTGCAGGAGAGCATCTTCCTGCAGCCGTCTGCACTTCCTCCTCTCCAGCAGCTGCTCTCCGTGGCTGAGCAGGTGCTGAGCAGAGCTGCTCCCAGCGTGAGCTCTGCTGAACACAGACCCCTCCCAGCAACCGCCTCCCAGGGCTCCACCCTGCAAACACGGCCCGTGGGGCCACAGGTCCTGGCAGCACCACTGCCAAGAGAAGGCTCCCAAGGAGAGGAAGGCAAAAGAGGCAACCACGGCCTGGGAGTTCCACTCTGCCTGCTCCTCTCCCTGCACATGCCCAGGAGGGAATGTGCTCACCCTTCCAGATGGATTTTGGGGGATGGAGAGGTTTCAGGGGAGGGAAGATGGATTGCAAGGGGAATCACGGAGATGAGAAGAGCAAAACCTGTGCTGGGAGGGGTTTGGTCTGTGCACGAGGAGAAGCAGCGCTGAGACACAACAGAGCATCCTGTGCTGGGGTGTGCTCCATACCCAAGGAAACCTGGGGCTAATTCAACTGGGAGTAGCTTCCCTGATCACCCTGAGCATGGCCAAGGAGCCACTTCAGCTCCAGCTGGGTTTCCACTCCRAAACCACTGGCAGCACACGATCCAACCCAAACGTTGGAGCTTCAAGGTTAAGAATTCCTGGCTGTCAGGCAAGCACCGAGGAGGAAAACGCTCTCAAATAACAATGAAAAAAAAGASAAGAGTTTAAAAAGGAAAAATAATGAAAATCCCAACACTTGAAACCTTCAAAGTGCAGTCAGACGCTCCAGCGCTCCCAGCCATGGGGATGAGCCGACAGAAGGGATGAGGGAGGGTCCACTCTAACTCCAAGCCCTGTCCTGTAAATGCTGCTTTATCCTCGTCACACACATCCAGCCATCCATGAGCTCTCYGGGGCACAGACTTGGCTCCCATCATGCCTGAAAGTGGTTAGGGAACGGTCACGGCTCGAAAGACAAAAGCTTGGAGCATCAGGCTGGCTGTCAGGATCCTGGCTGGGAACAGCACCACGGGGGCATGGAAATCCAGCACTCCCCGGAGTGCTTTGGGGCTACTCTGGAACAAATCCTTGCTGGACTTGAAAAATGTTGAGAATAAACCCCCAATGGATGCACTTCTAAGGGMAAAAAAATAATGTTTTGACCAACCTTCCTTTGCTGATGGCAGATTGCTCGATGAAATGGGTTTGGACCAGCCCAAAATACTTGTCTGATAAGAAATATCACACTGGGAGCCTTGTCCCAGGAGAGTGTAAGCAAATAAATCCCCAGGAGCCAGGGAGACAATAAGGCTATCTCTGACCCACCCCCCAGCCTTTCCCACCACGAGGGAGGCTGCATTTGTCATTTTTCTCCYGTGCATTCCTTAGGAGCCTCAGCTCCATTCTCTTTAGATGATATTTATATTTTTCTAATCTACTGGCTGTGATGGATGGGAAAGGGATTTCTCCCTACAAAACCATTTACAATGGAAAAAAAGCCACAAGCACAATATAGAACTTGCGTGYGTGTGCGCGTGTGGTGCTTTAGACAAATAAACATTGCTCCTTTTTCTAAAACACCTCAACATCTTGTACAGGAAATATTAGATCTCAGTTGACTGGAAAATGAAACCAGCTTTATGTTCTCTTCCCAAGCCTCTTGTGATATTACCAATATTTTTTTTCCCCTGTCGAGAATAATGGCTTTTCTACAGGCCAGCAGATAGGAAAGTGCTTAAATAGATTTCCAGATGCAAAGGCTTCCCTGAATTACCTTGTCTTAATGTACTTCAGAGTTTGGAGCAAGTTCCTTGATGACTCTGGATAATCAGAGCCTGTGGAGAACAGCCATGTTAAATCAATCACTCGGTGCAAAAGCGGGATAAGATGATGATAAAGGAATCCCGTGGGAGTCCACACAGGTCTTGGGAAGCTGTTGTAGGGCTGTTACAACATCAGAGATCCCCTTCTATGTGGAGCACTCTAAAGGCAGAACGATCCAGRTGTGGGGATTGGATTGATTTTAGCGAGTTCCCTACTGCAGATGAAGGATGAAAGGGAATGGATCCCCTCAAATGCAACCGAACCCCCTCAATTCTGCCCATGGTGAAGCTGCATCTGCTTGGAAAGTGTGGAAATCTCCCCAACTCGCCCCGATAAAAGAAAATTACTGAAGAACTGAGAATCAGAGAATGGTTTGGGCTGGGAGGAACCTTAAAGTTCATCCAGTTCCACTCCCTGCCATGGGCAGGGACACCTTCCACTAGCCCAGGTKGCTCCAAGCCCCGTCCAGCCTGGCCTTGGACACTTCCAGGGATGGGGCAGCCACAGCTGCTCTGGGCAACCTGTGCCAGGGCCTCCCCACCCTCACAGGGAACAATTCCTTCCCAATATCCCATCTAACCCTGCCCTCTGGCAGTGGGAAGCCATTCYCCCTTGTCCTGTCATTGCATCCCTTGTCCCAAGTCCCTCTTCAGCTCTCCTGGAGCCCCTTTAGGGATTGGAAGGGGCTCTGAGGTCTCCCTGGAGCCTTCTCTTCTCCAGGTGAGCACCCCCAGCTCTCCCAGCCTGGCTCCAGAGCAGAGRGGCTCCAGCCCTCAGAGCATCTCCRTGGGCYCCTCTGGACTGGCTCCAGCAGCTCCATGTCCTTSCWGTGCTGGGCCCCAGGGCTGGGGCAGCTCTRCGGGTGGGGTCTCACCCAAGCAGGGCAGAGGGGTGGAATCAGCTCCCTCAAATTCCTGCCCACGCTGCTTTTGAATTCCAAAGAATATCCAAACCAATCCCAGAACAAAACAATAAGCCAGAAAATTCAGCTCAGACTTATTTCCTGATGTCCTTCCTGCCCATGCCATAAATCCTGGTAGATCAAAATCCCAATCCCAAAGAACCGCTATTTTTTCATCTGTAAATTGAAAACAGGCAAGGAGTCCCGTAAAACCAAAACCTTCTTAAAGCAAACACTTCTTTTTTTTAAAACCACATTTGGATGAAAATCTAATTTTCAGCCAAAGTAAGGCTTCTGTGGAAATGTTGGAATAACTCCACAGAGAAACCCCTGCACAAGGAGATGTTTCTGTTCCCTTTAGGATGGGAATTGCAGAACAAAGGGCATGAAAAAATCCTACGTTGTCACTACTTATCATTCCCAGTTAACAATATAAGATATATGATAGGAGCAAAACAATTTGGTGGCAGAACATCATAAATGAAGTCTGTTTTCCCTGGAAACTGCATAACCATTTGAATTAATTTAATTTGAAATATCAAATTAAATTAAACTGTAGAATAATCCCCAAGGGGAAGCATATTTCATTTGCAATGTCTTCTGATAGAGTATTCTCTGCCAAAAGTTTTGCTATGCATCTGGCTTTGGATCTAAATTTATTACATTAGCTCTGGGAAGACTTTTAATAGAAAGTGAGATTAAAGGGGAAGGAAAAAAAAAAAGGAACTTCTGACAGGGAAAAAAAAGACCCCAAAGTTGATAAAGAGCAAAAGAAGCCGAACACGGCTGGGTCTGGGCTGCTGCAGCTCACCTGGCTCTGCCTGAGCCGCTTCCAAGCTCCAATCCAATGGGAATGAGACRTGTCAGGAAGCAAGGGGAGTGCTGAAATGTGTGTATCCATATGCACAAATGGGATGGCTTCAAGAGTACCTGACAGGCTCCGACCCCGCCAGTGTAACAGCAACCCCCGGGGGGGAAATCAGAGAGGGTCAGGAGATGAGGAGTGGAGCAAGATGAGGTGCTTTTAAATCAGCTCTGAAGGATGGAGACAGCAAGAGAAGCACTTTGGAGCCAGGCTGGGATTTTCATTTCCAAAGGAGAGTAAAGGGGAAGCGAAAAAAAAAGCAAAAATCAAACCTCGCCAGAACAACACCGTCTTATTAGTAATAGCTACCTTGCTTTTTAAATAATCTCCGAGATAAATACAATCTAGGACAGATCTCAGAGACTCTTTGGTTCAACAGGTTGGGAGGAGGGAGGTGGTGACCCCATCAGTTTTCAAAATATAGGTCACACACAAAAGCAGCACTTACAAAATGAACGCTCTTGCTTTTCACGGCGAGAAATTGAAGAAAATTGCAGCCAGCAGACGCCCGTAGGTTGATGCAGTGGGAATAATCTATTTCTTTCYTTCTTTTTCTATTTTTTTTTTTTTATAGTTTCCCCTGCGAGCAAATACAGAGCAGCAGATGTTGGCATGGAAGAAGGGATTTGCTCTAAACAAACAACCCACTCCCTCCACAAAAAGCTTTGTACCAAACCAAAACCAAGCACAGCCCCCTCAMCCCATCCCCTTCCCTCGCCTGTTCCCCTAGAACAAAAATACTCAGAGGTCTCTCAATCAAAGCCGAAAGCTTTAGGACTTGAACCACCAGCACTTTAGCAACCTCCCAGTTTGTTTTAAATCTTGATTGGGAGAATTATCCTGACAAGAAAATTAGCGGAAAGTCAATAAACCTGTAGCCCGGAGACAGAGCAGGGAGGAAGTGGCGGAATTCACTCGCTCACGCACACGAACGTGGGGCTGCCGGGGCTGGCAAAGTTCATTACGATTTCCCCGGCGAAGCCGTGAAGAGCAGGTAATCATATTTAAAGAGATAAGAAACACAAGCGGCGCGGGCCTGAGCCGCGACACAGAAATTCTCATTTATAGCAGTCACGGGTGGAAAATCAATACCCACTTTTGGATGCAAAAGGAATGTCAGACTTGACAAAGCTTCTTTGGRTTTTTCTACCCCCCCGCCCTTCCCTCCCCTCCCCCTGCTCAGCTACTACTTCAAAACCAAAAAACACAAGGAGATTTGCATGCTCGCCGCATCCAAGGCTCCCCCCAACTTGGCTCGCGATTCCTCGAGATTTTCTCTGGCAACAACCTCATTCCATCTATCCTTGTCAGAGTGCATCTTYCTCCCCGGTCCAAGCAAATCGTCTTCATGCCACTTACTCGGATCCCCCTGCCTCCCTTCTGCGCTCACATCGGCGGATCCGGCTCCAGTGCCAGAGGGGAGTTTGTATTTACATGGGAATGGAGGAAGCCTGCTCCAAAAATGCGTTTTGGGAAGAGCACAGATTATTCTCCACCTTCTTCTAATTCATTTACAAGGCGATAGGGAGGAGAATTCTGCRTTTTTTTCCCTTTGCCCTCTATAAAATAATGAATTACTGGCAGCAAATGGTTCAACAGGCTCTGATGTTTATGAACTTCCCGCACTCCAGCCTYGTTATTTATGAGCTGATTCCTTCTGCAGCATTCCTGGAGAAATGGGAGATGCAAACATATTCCAGCCTTTGGGTTGCTCACAGATGATTCGCTGTGATGTGGCTGAGGGCACCCTCCTGCCTGGGATCCATCGGGATCRGAGAGGAGCTTCTGCGCACTTTGGGGACCAGCTTCCCAAAAAACACCCTGTCCTCCACAAGTCCCACTGCTCGGGCTAAGATAGGATAGGAATCACATCCTTGCAGCTCTGTAAATTGAGCAGAGCTCCTTCTGCTCCCTACATGGGCGACTGTCACATCCCCAGGGATCCTCTAAGCGGTGTTCCCAGCCTTGGTGACAGTGATGATCCCACTTGTGTGTTCCCAGCAGGAAGGTGACCACACACCTTAGAGCTTGTCCTGATCCTGCAGGCATGGGTGAGGAAAAGAGGAGTTTGCATCACATCACCACTCAAAAAAGATGATGGCCCTGCTWGAACATGGAGTAACCAGGAGCAAGGCCTGGGTACATGCCTTGGATGTCACATGGATGGGCCAGCCTGGGCTCACCTCATCCTCACTGTCAGAGTTGGGAAGGGAGAGGTTGATCCCATCCCGGTTGACTTCAAGAAAGAAATCACCAGGCAGCTCCTTGAATGAATCCTGGGAGCTGGGACAGTCCTGGATTGAACTGGGTGAGCAGGGGAATCCCATCAGGAGCTGTGGTGACAGGACAAGGGGGARTGGCTTCAAACTGARAGGGAGTAGGTTTAGATGGGATATTGAGCAGAAATTGTTCCCTGTGAGGGTGGGGAGGCCCTGGCACAGGTTGCCCAGAGAAGCTGTGGCTGCCCCATCCCTGGAAGTGTTGCAGGCCAGGTTGGATGGAGCTTGGAGCAACCTGGGCTAGTGGAAGGTGTCCCTGTCCATGGCAGGGGCTGGAATGGGATGAGTTTTAATGTTCCTTCCAACCCAAACCATTCTGGGACTCCATGACCTACATTTGGAGGAAGACTCTCGTGTTTGTACATCCCACACTGCTCTCGCCGCTCCCGACTCCCRGAGCCTCCCTGAGCACCGGCAATCAAGCAGAAAAGTTCTGGGGCAAGCTGTGAAATCTCTGAAATGAAAATCAATTCCATCTCCATTTCACAGGKCCTAATGTGGCATTTACAACATAAACAATCGCTTCTGTTAGGGAGGGAAATTAAAAAGCTGTGCTACATAAAAGGGAACAATGTTTAAAGTTCTGGTGGAAATGAGCACTCCGATCGGAGATAATTACAAAGGGTGCCGGGCATGGAGCCCCCACGGCACCGAGGGGGCTGGAGCAGCCACAGCTCCGAGCATGGGGGGCTCAAAAACGAGCACCAAAGCTGGTGAGGGCGCTTTGAAGGAAGGCAGAGGACGGAGCCGAGCTTCACAGGACAGCCAGGTTGTGGGAACAGCTCTCATCTCAAACAATCACCACCAAGCTCCTCCTTTCCAGCTGGAGAGGACCCTCCCGCAGCCAGAGAGAAGCCCAAGCCAGAGCTGCAAGTGAATTTTGCATCCCCATCTCTCAGCAGGGTCAAACAGCTCGAGGATGCAGAAGTCCTGGCATTAATTACCACACCGGCCTTGGATTTCAGCAGGGCAGGGGAGCTGGCGAGCTACCCCCAATGGATTGATCCTGCCATGGGAATGAATTCCAGCTGGGAAATGCAGGAGTATTTGAACTGTGACCAGGGGGAAGTGGTGGAAGAGCATCTCCAGAGCGCTGCTGGGTGATGCCAGCGAAGAATTGAATCAGCTGCAGTCCAAACATTGGTACCTTTGCAAGCTCAGCCCAGAGGTGGGGATGTCCATGAGAGTAGAGGGCTGGAAGTGCCATGGATTCACAGAATCAGGGAATGGTTYGGGTGGGAAGGGACCCTAAAGCCAGTTCCACCCCCTGCCWCAAGCAGGGACACCTTCCATTAGCCCAGGTKGCTCCAAGCCCCATCCAACCCAGCCCTGGACACTTCCAGGGATGGGGCAGCCACAGCTGCTCTGGGCAACCTGGGCCAGAGCCTCCCCACCCTCACAGGGAAGAATTTCTTCCCAATATCCCATTAACTCTGCCCTCTGGCAGTGGGAAGCCATTGCCCTTGTCCTGTCACTCCRGGCCCTTGTCCACAGTCCCTCCTGGGTGCTCCGAGAGGTCTTCCCAGGGCTACTCCTCTGGAATCTCACAACCAGCTCCTGGGCCTGGGATGCTTCCCGTTCAAGCTGGAAATAGATTAAGGGCATCTCCCCCTGCCACAAACATTTGGCTTTTCCTTTGCCCAAAGCCCAGCAGGAGCTGCAGGAGACTCAGAGAATCCCTGCACTCTGCTCAGCTCCAACACAGCAGCAGCACCATCCGTGGAAGGGACTGGGATGAGGGTCCAGGAACAGGAAAACACTCCAAAGAGGACTAAGTGAGCCAAGAGGGGCTGTTTTGTCTGCACTAGAGATGACTGAGGAGAGCCACAGGAATAATCTTCCAATGCAGGAGGGAGGAAAGCTCCTCTCCTTGTCCACAGAAGATCAGATAAATAATAATAAGTTCAAAATATAGCAAGAAGAAGTTAAGAAACACATTAGCAACAACTTCCTGAAAAAGAAATAAAATAAAACTATAGCTTTGCACAGTCTCAGCTTAAGCAAACCTAGTCCAGGGGTGGCAAAAGTGCCAAAGTCCTGTCCGACGGACTTGGTGGTGCTCTTGCTGCTCAGCCCAACCATCCCCATGCACAGCCACAGAAAACTCGGCATGAAAGGGCATCCAGTGGCAAAGAGACCAAACAAACAGCACGGGCTTCCCGGCTCTTGGGTCCTGTACCTCACCTGTGCCAGGTGCTCCTGAGCAGAGCTTGTCTGGCCTGGTTTATGTTTAATCTGAACACGGCARAGACACGATCGTTTTCCCTTTTTTCAGCACTGACATCTCCCGATGCACGAGGCCAGATCCAATTTTCCCTGGTTCGGGATAAGAGATTTTGCAGGAGAAAGATGTTTCCCTGGCAGAAATGGAACAAAAAACCCTCGCCCAACAAACAAAACCACAAGGTTTTAATTCTCCTGTGAGCAGGGAGCAGCTTCGGGCACGACCAGCTCCCAGATCATTCCATGGGATGYCTTTGATTTACCTTGATCAGAACAATTTAGCAGGCATTTCTTTCCAAAGAGCACTAATCACTTTCTTCCTCCTTTCCTGTGCATAAAATAAGATGGAAACACACTGCACAAATTGCTTACCACAGCCCCAAAAATGCTAATCAGCTGCAAACATCTAAATCACGGCTCGAGCCCCAGCCTGGTAAGGTAAGGAAACAGTGTCAGTGCATAGAGAACTATTATTTACTGGTGTCAGAAATAACTCTGGCATTTCCATAACTGTGAGCCTGCATGACAACTTCCTCCGGGAAACTGCTTCAGCTGCAGAAAAATCCATGACTTGAATGAATTGGGTATTTTTTTTTCTGAGGAGCAAGGAAATATGAACTGGGAAGCAAGAGCTTCACCTTCCAAGGGCTCTGCTCAGCCAGTGGTCCAGGGAGAAATGGGTTCTTTAATAAACAAAGCAAGGTACTTTTCAGTGCTCTCCCTGGATTTGCTAATTCCTGCTGTATTATTAAATCCAAATGTTTATGGCAGCACCGKATAATGGAGCTGATTGGGGCTATTATGATTTTTAGGACAGAAATGGTTCACTGGAAGGACCATTCATGGAAGCCTTTGGTGTCAATGGTCCTGTCCCCTCCCTGCTCCATGAGCTGCCCACCAGCTCTTCTCCTAAGGCATCCTGCTCTTCCCTGGGACTTCCAGCTGAGCCAGGACGGAAAATTAATGCTGATGAATGCAAAGCCAAAGATCTGCCTGCCTSTCTCCCAGGAGGGACAAGGTGCTCCATGAACATCCTGCTCCAGGCTCCAGCACACCTTGGGAGCACTTCCCTTTGAAAGCCCCCCCACACAGAGGTGTCATCCTACTCCACACCTCTCCCATGACACATCCATGTCCCACGGGCAGATTCCTGCACGAAGAGCCCATCTCAGCATCCCTCCTGCTGGTGAAAGCAGCATTTTAGCTCCGGCTCCAGCCAGCTCCAGCAGCAGTAGGTGCATCTGCAAAGCCCCGGCTCCAGCAGGGCCTTATCACCACCGCCAGCTGTTTCCCCCCTCCAACCTCAGCTCCTCCTATCTTTTGGGGAGCACTCCCAGTTAACAGGGCATGTCAGGACCGTTTTCCCTGATTTTATGACCCTCTGGGCTGGCAGCTCAAGTTAATACTTAGATTTATATGTTCCTCTTGAAAGGAAAGAGGGGGTGAAATACCACGGTGATTTGCATTCCCTGGGGGAATACTGGCCAAGTTCACACAGATTTATGAGGGTGGGGGTATATATTGACTCAGTCTCTCCGAGGGCCTGGGTGGAGGAAGGGACACAGAGGGCTCTTATCTTGCTCCCACTGTTATAAAGCCTGGATCGACTCTGCTGAAGCCGACTGAGGATTTACACCACTACAACCAAGATTGAAATCTGGCCCCGACTCCAGTCAAATCAAGTGAGCTACTAAGGATTAGGGCACTGCTAATAACTAATTCTCACTGCAGCCACCCAACAGATAAATCAAGTAATGAAAGCCGAGTGGATGGGGAAATGCTCCYGGGCTGTCTCCAGATCAGGGAAGGCAGGAGTGCTACACATCCACAGCAAAGGGAACAGAGGGAAACGATCAGCCCTGGCCACGGGAAGCAGCTCCTTCGGCGGGGAGGAGGAGCGGGGCTTTGTGAGGAGGATGCACAGGGAGGGACCCAGGTCTTCCTTTCCTCCCAGCACACAAAGCAACAAAGCCTTAGCAGGAGCTGGAATGAAAGGCTTTCCGTACAAAGGTAAGGTAAGGGTTGGACAAACCCTGCTTTCCCTCTTGGAAGCAGCCCCCTTACACCTGCAGCTGAGCTCTGCTGGCAGTGACGCTGCCAGAGCTGGAGTTTCTCTCTGCAGAGCTCACAGGAGACAGGTCCCTGCTCCCCCACCTCACCACATCCGCAGCCCTGGAGGAAGGGGTGACTTTTCCAAGGCATTTTCCAGCCTCACAGATCACCAGCCTGGTGGAGGGATGCTGGGGAGGCCAAGAGCACGAGCACTGCTGCCCAYCAAGGTGGCACCACGCCACGGCCTCGCCGTTCCCAGCTTCCCATCGTGGCATCCCTGGCTGCCCCTGTCCCTGCATCCCCCATCTCCCTGCGAGGCCCTTCCTGCCTTTACCCTTTCCCAGGGAACAGCCGAGGTAAGGCTGTGCATATGCTCACTGATATTTCAGATCCTCCAATTAACGGAAAGATAATTCATGCATTTAAGCATTAAAAAGGTACTTAAGTCAGAATAAATTCCGCTTCATTGTTTTCCAAGATTCACCTCCCACTCCCAGAGCTGAAGGGAATTTAAGAGGCAAACACAACCCGCTCCTCGGTCYATCTCTCCTGGCCACCAGCTCCACCATCACCCTGTGTTCGCCCACTAATGAATTGCTTTGTAAAACTGGATAATATTATTCAGTTCAGTGTATTCCAACCCGAGGGTGCAGCCAGGGAAGGTTATTTTAAGCTAATTGTCTGGGAATGTCCCTCCACAGATCAAGCATCCGCATCCCTCCGTGCAAATTGCGTGTGATACCGCAGAGGGGAGAGTTAAAAGCGTCAGGAAGGAAGAAACAATCCTGTGTGCATCACCTTGAAACAAAACAAACTCTTATTTCAAAGGCTAGCTGCTTTTAATCTTCCTTATAATAGGTTTCCATGTTCCTACAGTTTAACAGGTTTGTGGCTTCTGCATTTAGCACTGGAATAAACAATGCTCCAGTAATTGCCAGGTCACTGGTATTTACTTCTGTCTTTTTAAAAACCCTCCCTGCACAGCTGCCTTCAGTGGGACAGACTGTAATTTTCTTTACTGTCTCACACTAATGAAGGCAAGAGGGCAGCAGGACCAAGTCAGATGGCGGAAAACGAAGCCAAACAGCCTGGTTGACTTTCAACACAATATTAAAATAAACTCCCACCTGTAACAGATTAATTGGCCCGGTCTTTGGCAGCCTGACGGGAAATAAAGACCACTGCTAGAAACCCAGTGCATCATTGTTTTTAATTATAGCTGTTTTTCTCGGCTGGCCTGGGGAGAGGATTCTTTTCCCACATGAATGTTTCCTGTGCAATTCAGGATGAGCAGATAACGGGGACGGGGCCGGTGCACACCATGGGGAGGGGACAGCCAACCGGGCGTGCTCCAGGAAGCTCCCAGAGCTGGGATTTATGGCTTCCTTCAGTGTAACGGGGCTCTGGTCTCCACATGGCACCTCCCAAAAAAACAATGGACTTTTTTCTCTCCTTGCTGCTCTCACGGTGCAAAAGCTGGAGACAGGAGGGACAGCTCCTCACTGTGCAGGGATATGGGGCTGAGGATGAGGCTGGCACATCTCTGAACAAACACAAGTCTGCTTGATGAGTACAGGCACTTCCCAGGGTGGCCCCTTCCCAGCTTTTAGGAAAAAAGTTCATTTTCCCAACAGAACAAAGCTGTGTCCCTGTATCCTCTCATCCTCCTGACCTCTACCTTGGAATCACATCAACACATTCCCTGGCTGCTCCTCTTAGAAAGTCCTTGTATTCCTTGAATCTGAATTGAATCCCTTGAATCTGAATAGAATCCCTTGAATCTGAGCAGAATTCCTTGCCGTTTTCCGGCTGTGAGTTGGCRCACACACGTTTATCCGTATCCTGAAGGAAAGCCAAGCTCCACGGCACAGGTCACCCAGCAGACACAGGGAGGTGAAGTCCCTGCTCCAGGCAGAGCATCACAGGAGTTTGCAGCTCTAAATTGAAGCTCTTCCTGCAGGTTGAGCTATTAATTACAGTTCTGGAGTGTTTCCTGACAGTGCCCGCTCACTGCCTGCGCTCTGCCACGAGGCGCTGGAACAGCACCGGATAATTCATGGAGAGGGAACAGGAATGGAGGCTTACAGGTAAGTGGGAAATGCACTTCTGTGAGAAAGTGCACCAGAACACACKGGAGGCACAGAGGATTTCACCACATCCCCTTTGTATGCTCCAAGCTGGTGGATCTCGAGAGCAGGGAAGGCTTGGTTTAAATATGAGCCATCAAATTTTGGCCAAAATTAGCAATATGTTCTTTCTTTGCTACGCTCAAATGTTTGATGGAAAACAGACAGCTCCTGCTGAAAAGCCCATGCTAAAAAAATCCCCCAACTTATTTTCTGTGGGAGAGGGGAAAAAAAAAAGAGAACACAATCTGCTATCAACTCAACCATTATTAAAGGGAAAAATCCTAATCCCATATGCTGCTGTTTACTCAATGATCTATACCACTTGTGCAGTGTCCTTACAGAGGAGAGACGGCAAAAGAAACCTCAGAAAGGGAAAACTGATTCCCCTTCAAACTGGTTTAGGTAACAGAGACTRAGCAGAGCTGATGCTGAGACCCTCCATCCCCCCTTGACCTGCACAAGCTCGAGCTGTGGCCTTGAGGAAACTCATGAGGTTCAACAAGGCCAAGGGCAGGTGCTGAACCTGGGTCAGGGCAACCGCTGGGATCAATCCAGGCTGGGGATGAAGGGATGGAGAGCAGCCCTGGGAGAAGGACATGAGGTGCTGGGGGGTGAGAGCTGGACGGACCCAGCCCTGAACCCCCCGTGCCCCGGGCTGATCCCCCAGCGTGGGCAGCAGGGGAGGGAGGATTCTGCCCCTCTGCCCTGCTCAGGTGAGACCCCACCTGCAGAGCTGCCCCAGCCCTGGGCCCAGCACARGGAGGATGTGGAGCTGCTGGAGAGAGCCCAGAGGAGGCACCAGGATGATCAGAGGGATGGAGCAGCTCTGCTGGGAGGAAAGCCTGAGTGAATTGGGAGTTTTCACCTGGAGAAGAGAAGCTTCAGGGTGACCTAATTGTGGCCTTCCAGTGCCTGAAGGAGCTGACAAGGAAGATGGAGAGGAACTTTGGACAAGGGATGATGTGACAGGACACAGGGAATGGCTTCCCACTGCCAGAGGGSAGGGATAGATGGGATTTTGGGAAGAAATTCCTCCCTGTGAGGGTGGAGAGGCCCTGGCACAGGTTGCCCAGAGAATCTGTGGCTGCCCCATCCCTGGAAGYATCCAAGGCCAGGCTGGACGGGGCTTGGAGCAATCTGGGCTAGTGGAAGGTGTCCCTGCTTGTGGCAGGGGTTGGAACTGGCTAAGCTTTAAGGTCCCTTGAAACCCAAACCATTCCAGCATTCAATGATTCTATGACTCCTTCTCCTCACTGTATTTGCAGCCCTTTTTGCTTGGCCTTTCCTTTGTCTGTTGGTACCACCAGGGTACAAAAAGCCCACAGGAARATACGATAAATACGAAAATATCTCCATGGCCTTTGAGGACTGGTGCTTCTGCAGGTAAAATCCTTTCTGTCSTCTTCAAGTTTAAAGAAATCTGAGCAGAAGCTGCTTTTGGAAAGATGAAATCAAAGAGGTTTTTAAAACCCCAACGCTGCTGTGGGATAACTCCAGAAGAGGGAGTGCAAGGAAGAGAAGCCTCCCACATCGTGTTCCTTGCGGTTAACGAGGGAGATGGTTCATTACAGGCAGTTGCACAGAACYTGATGCTTTAAATTCTTTACAGCAGCCACGGGCATGGCAGGATCTGGTGATTTGCCACCTGCGCTCGATTCGTTACCTGCAAACACRGTACCTTCCTGAAAGGGAGAAAAAAGGAAGGAAAAGGAAAAGCAGGAGAAGTTCCTCCAGCAGAGACACGCTGTGTTGCCTCCTCTGTGAGCAGCAGGCTCAGCAAGCAGTGCTGGATGAATTAATGCTTCATTAAGGACCTTCCCCAACTCCGGTGCTCCGGCGCGGTGCTGAGCACGCTGAGCCCGAGGAGCTCCGTTCCTGATGAGCTACGACCCGGCGCCTCCAACATTTGGGTTATTAGAGTCGGGAGAGCAACTCCAAGGTTATTGCCTCGCTCCGAACCAGCTCTGCATATTTTGTGAGTGACTGAAGGCTCTGCTGCTTTTCCCTGCCTCCCTCTCGCAGCCGACGGTCCCCGCCGAGCCCCGGCGCGGCCGCGTTCGGCGGTGACAAAGAGCTCRCGGTTTAGCTCCAGTTTGTTCCGTCGTGCCATAAACTCCACAGGCTGCTGGAGGGCCCTTTCTCCGTGAAGAACGAGCGTGGGAGCACGGGCTGCGCACAGCAGTGTGGCCGGGAACACAAACTCCGGTYGAGATTTGCAAGAGATGATGGGGAATTTTGCCTTGCAACTCCCATTAATTTCCACCGCGGCCGGGCGAGGTTGAGCGCATGATTTATCGCGAGACTCGCGCGGGTTTGTGTTGCTTTTCAGAGTAAAATATCACCTTTCCTTTAGATAAAAACAATCCCCTCTCCCAAAGTCCTGGCTCTGTCACTGGCACWTTAAGAGCATTAATAAAAGTGAGTGGAGCGTTAATAAATTAGCAGGTACCTCCCAAACTTCAGCCCGGAATCCCAGAATGGTTTGGGTGGGAAGGGRYCTTAAAGCCCRTCCARTTCCAACCCCTGCCATGGGCAGGGACACCTTCCACTGTCCCAGGTTGCTCCAAGCCCTGTCCAACCTGGCCTTGGAGACTTMCAGGGATGGGKCMRCCACAGMTKCTCTGGGCAACCTGTGCAGGGCCTCTCCACCCTCATAGCGAGRAATTTCTTCCCAAAATCCAATCTATCCCTCTTTCATCCATTCTCCCTTTTCCTGTCACTGCTTGCCTTTGTTAAAGGTAATGGGGAACTGCAGGGTTTTTCCAGATTTTGACTGAGTGGGGCAATAAAGACCCAAAATCTGCTTTGGGAAGTCAAACTGCAGCACAGGCTTTGCACTCAACACAATGARAAAAAGGGAAAACAGAGAGAATCACGCCTCAAACCTATAATTTCCATTAAATCTGGGCAAATAGGGTGTACATGAACCTGTTCCTTCCACAGGCASGTTAATGAAATGGAATAAGCAGATTTGTGGCATTATAACCCCACAGCCTGATCCCAGGTTGTGCTGCCACTGAGGAGAAAGAAAGGAGGTCTTGGRGAACTTCTGAAATAATTTTGATAATGAAGCCAAGCCCCAGGTGGAAGGTTTTCAATAGCAATAACTCCCCACACCTATTGGGCCCTTGGAAAGAGCCCATTCATCTCACGGTCCTGCTTGCATTTATAGAACTTCTTTGCACTCAGAAGGGTCCCAAAGTGATTAGAATTGACTGGCTACAGGATTCATTTCCCTGGGCCTGCACTGCATCGATTCTGGGGTAGAGCACAGCGGCTCTTTAACGACGAGCAGTAACAAACCATGAGAATCTGAGGCAGGAGGTCAAGAGCCACTCAGCCATCCAAAACCATCACCAAAAAAAAAAGAGATTGCGGGAACAGCACTGTGGTTAAAATAATCTAAAATTTCAGCAGAACCCATGGCCAGCACCTTCAGCCTTCTGGAAATTTCCTTCAAGCCATACACAGGCAGATGATTACTTTCTCATTTTTTTGTTGGAAAAGCCCAACGTGGGTGTATAAAAACTCCCATTATTTGCTGGGTCCAACAGAGAGAATTACCAGCCCTACTTGACAGCAACTTGAGCTTTCTGATTGATTTCCTAGCTAAGCTGTTGACCAGGGATGACCCAGCGAGGATGGCAGCCCCGGCTCATGCAGTTCCCTCCCAGTCTGGAGAGTGAGTGATCTCCGTGCACCAGGAGCGAYCCTGCAGGCAGAGCAGTTTCTTGGCACCTTTATTAGAAAACAGTAATGATATGGGAGCAAAGACCCCTGGTTTTATTTGAGGGAGCACCAGATATTAATTTATTTTCCAGCAAAACACTCAGCTGGTCTATCTGCATTGCTCTGGGAATGACAGAATTCCAGAACACYTGGGGTTGGAAGGGATCTCTGGCGATGACCACGCCCAACAACCCTGCTAAGGTAAAGTCACGGAGAGCAGGTGACACAGGAAYGCATCCAGGTGGGTTTTAAATATCTCCAGAGGCCTCCCTGGGCAGAGAAGATGYAGCCAACAGGAGACACCAACCCGGAGCTCTGGTGCCAGACCCTAATTYCAGCCATGGAGACCAACAGGAAAAGACCTTTAATACTAAAACCCTGTACATTTGCCATGACCTCCAAACACCCTGGATGTCTCCATAATTCCTGCAACTCAACAAGAGCACAGTCACACCTTGGGCYTCCCTTCTGGCCAGTGCTGTGCACCAGTTGTGCCAACCTCGGCCCAGCCACGCTCTCCTCCCCTCACCTCCCAGACACACCATTCCCAGGAATGCCTTGCAAAAAGCTTTTGTGCAGCTGGAAGGACCATGGGGAGAGAGGACAGAGCCTGTGCCGAGCCTGCCATTAGCACAACCTCTGCAGATCCAACAACACCGAGGCAGAATTATGGCTCCCAAAAGGTTGGAGCTCTCTGCCCCACAAGATTTACGTTCACACACCAGCTGTGGAGTCGAGTCCCTCTCCCATCTCCATGAGCATCCCTCTTCCTGTCTGTACAGCTCCTTTTATGAGCCTCAGCTTAAAAACCACCTAAAACCCTGCGATTTGAAAGGACAGTGTCTCCTCTCCTCTCACCTCAGCTGTGCTCTTTTCCCAGGTTCCTGGGAAGCCTTTTCCAGGCCCCTGTTGCCACCCCACACAAACAGATGAAGCACAGTTATTGCTGGCGGCGCCAGCTCTGATATTCCATGGTTCCCAAAYGGATGAAGGCAAGGAGAGGTGGCTTCCATGGCACACAACTCTTCTAAAACAGCCAAAACATCTGCTGGAAACGTTTGTGGCCAGCCAGCCCTGGAGAAGTCTGCCTAAAGGATGGATGAGCGCCTCAACTTCCAAAAACTCCCTAAAACTCCCAAAAACTGTCACGCTGTCTCAGACAGTGGGTCTGTCCCAATGACACCAAAGGTCTCTCTAAGCCAGTTCAGAGCTGCTGAGCCCTGGGGATGAAGATCCTGCTCTGAAGGTAATAAATCAGAGATGACAGAGGGAAAGCTGACGGGGAACGCACAAGGCAAAGAGGATGGGAAGTTGTCGAACAGATCCCAGAGAGCATGTGGGAGAGAGTTCATTACTTTTCTCAAGTTGGTGCTGTTAATTATTTTCAGGGCTCAAAATAAAAGTCATCTCTAGGTGAGGARGCCTGACAGGGCTTGGCTGTGTTTGGTGTTTGCTGAGTTACCTCTCCTGCTCGGCTCACCTGGTGRGGAAGGTTTGCTCGGACTGCGCTGACAGCAGATAAATCACCGGCTTTGCTGCCACCTTTGAAAAATGAATTTCGAGCCCCCGCATTTCTCATCAGTGCATCTCCCCCTTCCCGCTGCCTCCTCGCCGGCACAGGAGGGCTGGAGGCAATTTTAAATGGAAAGCCAGGACAAATCCGTGGCTAAGCTCCTCCAGCACATTCCGAGGTGARGTCAGAGCTGCTGCTCCGTGGTGCAAACACGACCCAGTGGGTGCCCACCACYGGGCACTGAGCTCTTACCTGAGCTGGGCTCACCACAGGTTGTGGTCTGGGTGTATTTTAGGAGCTGCTGGGCAGCCAGGTGCCCTTACCTGATGCAAACTGAGCTTGGAGAGTCGTGCCAGAGGCTGAGCGGTCACCGCTGCCCAGCACCCACCGGGCACAGCACCCACCGTGGGCACGTTGGGGTGCTAAGGGAAGGCTCTCCCAARAGCCAAATGGTGGGGGCTGTTCTGCAAGGCTCATCCAGGCCACCAGGCTCAGCTTTTCCAGGAGCTGCCCGCCTCCCCCACCAAGTAAATCCAGCCACTGTGAAAGAGCCGTATCCACAGGCRATGCCGCAACCAGGTGTTTGAAACAAAGGCGTGGGGAGAGCAAAATTAGGTCAAATCTGCTGATGAGAGATGAGTAAATAACAGTTGCTATTCCAGGGAGCTTTTGTTCTCGCTAAAAGGAGAGCAGGCAGCTTTGCAGATCTGTCTCCTCTCATTCCTGCTGAAGCAGGGGTTTAGGCATCCTCAAAGTTTCATGGGAGCATAAAAGGAGGCTGCGRGGAGGGAGGGGGGTTTAAACTGTGCACGCTCATGGAAATGCGTAGCTGAGGCTATGAAAAGTGATTAATGGAGCCAATCAACAAACAATAGTGGGAATATTATTGAAAGACTTTCATTGCGAGTGTCTGAGCACGATGGACTGACAATATAGAGAAGCACACTGCTTCGTAACTGGAATTTTTTTCTTTGCAAGCATAATAAGAAAGTGGCTAATAATAGGATGGAGAMTATTTTCAAGGTGTGTTTTATTATCCACTTATCTCTGACGCTTGCCAAAAGAGGCCTGAATATTCCTCAGTACATTTGAGACTTTCTGGCAGGGGAAAAAGACTGATGAGCGCTATAAAATGGGGAGTTAATGAAAGCAACTACATCTAAATGCAATATCTGGGTCCCACGGCTGAGATTTCCTGCGGACCGGCACCGTATCCCTCTGTGGCTCGGGCTCTGCAGCCAAGTGAAATGATGTTCCCTGCCACGGGAGGTGGGGGAAGCTGAGAGTCATTGCCAGCATTTAATGACATGAAAGGAAGATCGTAGAACCGTAGAACGGCTTGGGCTGGGACCTTAAAGATCATCAAGATAATTGCCATTATCTAACTTGCTGATAAAAAGGAGTTCCACAAGCCCCTGTTCCCCAGAGGGATGAAGGCATGGAAGCTGGCAGTCTCCAGCAAAAGTAATTCGAGGAAAAAGCCCCGAGTGCTTTTTTCCCCTGTATATAGGAAAATAAGGGGCCATAAATGCTCAGTTACCCATATTCTCTACCAGAGCATCCGGGATTACCCGAAATCCCCCAGCTCCCAGCAGCATCCCACGGCCATTCACACAGCAGCACCCCCCAGGTGTGCCCTGCTGCAGGGGAAAAGATGGAGTTGGGCTCATTCCTCTCCTCATTCCCACAACGTGATCCCAACCAAGCTGAACACGCCGAAGCCAGACTTGTGCTTTATGCTCTTTGTAACAGCAGCTGACAGTAGATATATATATATATTTATATAAATAAAAAAAACCCCCCTCTATATACAAAAATCTATCTATATTTGAAGCATCTAAAAGAATTACTTCGCTGAAAAACATGGGAGATGTTGATGGCAGTAGAAGCTGTCAGAGAGGCGCAGAGATTTAGCACTGCTGGGCCTTAAGAAATGCTTTTATTTGTAGATGCTCCTTGTGCACTGCAGCTTCCCCAGCTCAGCTCCATCACCTCCCCTCATCTGCACAGCCACCGGCCCTGGCATCCCTCACCTCATTCAGATTCCAGAGGTTCCTCTCCTCTAACGTGCTGAGCAAAAGCTTCTCACCTCTCATCCCGAGCTTTCAATCTCATGAGAAATATTAAAAGGAAAACATGAAAATTACAGGAAAAGTAACCAAAGGATCGTAACCTGCCACAGTAATGAAAAATCCAGTTGGGCCTGGAGGGTAGCTGGGCTGATGTAAAATAAAGAGGAAAATGAGGGATGTTTAGTCCTGCCTTTCAGAAGTGCTGCTGTGTGGGGCAAGAAATGGAATGATAAATGAAAACCAGATGGAGCATTTCTTGAGAATCAAAGAATCATAGAATAACCTGAGCTGGAAGGGACCCACCAGGATCATCCAGTCCAACTCTTGGCCCTGCACAGACACTCCAACARTCCCACCCTGTGCCTGGGAGYRTTGTCCAAATGCTCCTTGAGAACTGTGCCCATTCMCCGRGGTGCCTGTTCAGTGCCCAGCCACSCTATAGGGGAAGAACCTTTCCCTGATATCCAGCCTGACCCTTCCCTGACACAGCTCCAGCCATTCCCTTGGTTGCAGGATGCACCAGCACTACAGAGGGAAGGTGACAAGTTCAGCTATCCCTGGGAAAACAGGAGGATGTTAGGAAACTGGCAGGGATAACTGGTGGAGAAGAAAAAGGGGCTGTCAGGGTGCCAGTGCCCATGGCAGTGCCCTGCTAACCTCCATGCCAGGCTGTGTCCCTGGATGGAGCCCGAGGTCCTGCCCACAGCCCCATCCCAGATYGGCTGCATCCCTCTTTGTGCCTCAGTTTCCCTCTCACCAAAACCACCACAGCACCTTGGATACTCCTCTTTCCCAACACCAGCYCCCCAAATCCCACCTCTTAGCCTGAGTTAAACCAACAAATCCCACTCCCAATCCCCTTCCCTCCCTTTGCCAGGCGTGGAAAAGTGACTTCCCTGTCAAGCTGTGCAGCTTCAGTTCCCCGTGGCACTCGGCATTCCAATATACAGGGAGCCACTCGGAGGCAGGCAGGGTCTATCAGTGCTARTGAAACTGGGGAGCCCAAATCCCCWCRCCARTGAACTYGGGGGAAGGGGATTTACATCTCCTCACACGCACGAGGTTGAGATCTGGCAGCCGTGGCTCTCTTTAAAAGTCTGACCTCATKCCTTGTCTTGTAAACACCCTTCCAAGTATGAATAATAATAAACCCCYCCTCATTTTTCTTGCAGAATCATTRTATTGTTTTATTATTTTCCTATTCATGCTGTCAATAATAAATCCCATTACCCAAGATGTTCACATTTGTTGGACTATTTAGAGCTTGGCGTGGTGGGCGTGGGTTTGCATTAGTGCTGGTACCAGAGCTCAGGGGTTTGGTAACAACCTCGGGGCCCCCAGCACACACCTTTCATCAAACAATGCAAGAGGGGCAAAAATTCAGGAAGCACTGAGTTAGAMCTGCCATCCAAACATTCCAAAGTCATGGAAAGGTCAGGAGGGCTTTGGGCTTCAAGGCTGGGTTGGACGGGGCTTGGAGCTACCTGGGATAGTGGAGAGTGTCCCTGCCCATGCTAGGAGGTGGGACGGGATGAGCTTTAAGGTCCCTCCTAACACAAACCACTCTGGGATTCTACAGATCTCCTGCAGACGAAGGTGAAGGTGAAGGAAAGGCTTAAGGGGGGTGAGTGATGCAAAGGGACACACACAGCTTAATGCTTGTTCCCTTCACCAACACCAAACTAATCCAAGAAACAGCAGAGAAAGCTAAATTCCTACAAATTATTTCTCTGCTCACTTAAATTGCCCCTTTACTCTGAAAAATGCACAAACCCATGAGAAGATTCCTCRCTCACAAACCCGAACATGGAACTTTTAGCCCATTTCCAGGTGTGACCCTGAGCACACTGAGCAATCTGGAGAGGGCGGCACAAGGCCCTGGGATTTGAGCTTCTACCAAGTCTGCAGCCCCTTCCCTGGGGGCCTTTGGGCCATGAGGAGGTTTAACAGCGACACACAAAGTGTCACCCGTCCTTGTGAACCTGCAAAGCCTCCCTGGATCYCCAGGAGAAGCCGTGGGCTTGGTGAGGAGCTCAGGCTGGAGCCAGAAGACCTTACCCAGAGCGTAACGGGAGAGAAATTGAGGGACAAGCAGAGAAGGAATTTACTCAGGAGTTGGTAGATATACACAACACTGGCATACACAAATCCAGGGTCTTTCCTCTTGACTTCCCCGCTGAAGCCGGAGAATCGCCGTCCCTTGGCGCCGGAGCAGTGGGATTTTGGGATGTACCTTCCCTGCCAGCTTCCCTGAATAAAGTGCAATTTAGCACTTCAGGTTTGTTTGTGCAGGCTCAGCCCGGGGCTGCTGCACAGCGAGGGCGGGCACAGCTCCCAGGGCAGCGTCGAGAAAACAAACCCGGCCCTGGCTGGTGCATGTGAGCAAAAGGGAATCATATGGTTGAAGAGAAGAGTAATTGTAGTGGAAATTCAAAATCACTTCACTGAGCCCATTTCATGCTGTCCTTGTTGCTCCTGTAAATCAGCAGCGGCAATTTATTCCTAAACAACAACAATCTGCATGGGGAAGAAAATGAAATAATTGTGTTTTGACCAGCTTGAGACAATTCCTCCATATTTATAAACGCAGGTGTGGAGTGTAAAGGCCCTGTCAGGCTCATTGCACAGCACCAGGGCCGTGCTGCAGGACATGGGCAGGGGGTTCCTCCTCCAAACTTGGCCAAGGGTTTGGCGTTCCCATCTGGCCTTCCAGAAACCGAAAGAATTCATCAGTGATGCAGGGAAAAGCAATGCCCAAACAGCCAGAGCRAAACAGCCCTGCCTGTGCATCCGAGCCCCAAACCAGGGCTCGCCTGGGTCTGGCATCTTCCTGTGCCCTCCCCAGTGAGTCCATCTCACCCTTGACGTGTTTACCTGAGCTCTGCCACTGCTCCTCTGTCCTTGCTCACCAGAGTCCTCACTTCCCACCCCTCGGGAAATGCATAAGTCACAGAATCCCAGAATGGTGTGGGTGCCCATCCAGTCCTACCCCCTGCCATGGGCAGGGACACCTTCCACTAGCCCATGTTGCTCCAAGCCCTGTCCAACCTGGCCTGGGACACTTCCAGAGATCCAGGGGCAGCCACGGCTTCTCTGGGCAGCCTGTGCCAGGGCCTCACCATCCCCACAGGGAACAATTCCTTCCCAAGATCCCATCTATCCCTGCACTCTGGCAGTGGGAAGCCATTCCCTGTGTCCCTCTATCCCTTGTCCCAAGTCCCTCTCCCTCTCTCCTGGAGCCCCTTTAGACACTGGAAGGGGCTCTGAGGTCTCCCTRGAGCCTTCTCTTCTCCAGGTGAACACCCCCAGCTCTCCCAGCCTGGCTCCAGAGCAGAGGGGCTCGAGCCCTTGGAGCATCTCCGTGGTCTCCTGTCGGAGCGAGTCCACGTCTTTCTCATGCTGAGATAACATTCCGRGGTTTTTTAACCTTTCAGCTGCACAAGGCAGACACAGCCCTTTGCTGCCCATCCACTCGGAGCGGGAGAGGCTCAGCCAGTCAAGGAAGGAATTGGCTGGAAGGGGCATTGCTCAGACTCGCTGCAGCCCCCCGGGGTCTTCCCAGACCTCAGATCCATYGGCTTGCAGGGGCTGGAACAACCTGTATTGCCTTTGGCTATCTGAGAGCCCTTCGTCCTTGATCAGAGATAATCAATTGGTGGTAAATCGATATCAAACCACCTTTGCTTTTAGTCATCCTCAGGATTGTCCCTGTCAGTTTCCCACACCACTCCGTGTATCCTGGGGGGTTTYGGGGCTCCCTCAGCCTCCGTATTCCTTCCTGAGAGCACTGACAGCCTCTGCAYCACAGAAGAGAGGAGCCAGCAGCCAAGACCCATTTGCAGAGGAAACCAAGGTATAACAGCTCTCCAGGTACATCAATCAAAGTGTCTTCTAGGGGAATATTCCACCTTTTTTTCCCTGAAAAATGTATTTGGCAGATGATGAAAACAATGTCAGGCTTTGTCTGCCTCACAGTTCTCAGCACAAGACCTTTCAGCTCATTTTCTACACTCTCTACTCCAGGTGCCGGATCCTTTATGATCCCCACTGGATCTAGCAGCTGGAAAACCTTCCAGCCTCTCTCCTTCTTATTCRTTTCATTAATTATTATCTTTAGTTTCACCCTCATTTCCTTAAGCTGTTTTGACAGCCTTGTTGGTCCATCAATCAAGTGTCTCGTAAGTACTTTTGAGTTTCTTGGTGAATCTCAACCAAACTTGACAAGGAATGATGAGAGTCACTGTTGAAGGGAAAAAGAAACATGAAAAAACCCCAAATAACAGCAACAAAAAAGCAAGATGTAAGAAGAGTGAAAGGTGAAGAGAAGTGCCCCCTCTCGCTGGAGCTAAAGAATATAAAATATAAAACCTCTTCCCCCCTCAGCACAAGTTCTTATTCCTGTGCCCCGGGAAGGGGGAGGGCAATGCTTTCCTCCCAACAAAACCCCAGCAGAGGCCACGAGACTGTGCCCAAGAAAGTTTGACTGCAATAAATGGAGAAATTTCATTGGGATGTTGGTTTGAAATCTCTATTTCAGATAGGGAAGATAYGCCAGGGGGAACAAACATCATCTCCATTAAGATTCCGCCGCGGTGGAGGATCAGGAAATGCCTCCTGTGAGAAGTTTGCCCTCTGAGCCTGCCGTGCCCGGAATCTCTAAAGAGACAAAAGACAATTCCAATCCATTTTATTTCCCCTTTTCTCCCTTGAGCCCAAAACACCCTCGTGGCACTCTGACCTTCCAGTTCCACTCCACTCTAATGAGCCCCAGGCATCCCTTCAGCAGGATCCGTGAGCAGCCCCCCTGCTGTGACACTCCTTCCTCTGCCCACAACAAGGGCATTTCCTCAATGTTTTTCAGGAATTATCCACGAATCTCCCCTTTTCAGCCCAAATTTGGCTGCACAGGGCTGTTCCTGCTCAAGTTTAATGATGCCACGGGCTCCAAAGACCAGGGAGATCATTTTATGGAGCTGTGAATGATGGATTGATGGAAGAAGGAAGGGGCCATCCCACAGTTTGCCAGTGCATGCTGCAGGAAATGTACTTTGGCTGTCATTTGGGCTGAGAAGGACAGATGGAATCAGGGCATCACTGCAAGGAAAACTATGGAAATACGAGGTAATGCCAGTTCTTGCTTCATCAGGTTTAAGTAGATGGTGCAGGATAGAGGAAAACTCAGRGAAGGACTGAGGGGATGCAAAGCAGCATTAAGATGAGGGAGAAGTCTGGGCAGGCCGCTGTCTCCCGAGGCAGAGATGGATTGCTGGACCTCTGGAAGTTTCTCCTGTCCAATTAATGCTGACACAAAGGCTCCTGTTAAATCCGAGCTCTTGCTGCTGCCGTCGTGACTTGGTCCCCGTTCCCAGGATTACATCTGTCACAGTCTGGGTTTGAGCACCCTCATCCCCCTCCCTTCAGGGAGGTTTGAGTCTCTTTTCCAAGATGCCCAGCACCAGACACTCGGCATCCAGCAGAGATTTCCGGACTGCATTCGGAGGCCAATGCCCACAGCCCAAACCACGGTTACCTGAGATGGTTTTGCTTCACGCACCGATAACAAAACCTCTCTCCCATCTCCCCAAACTGATCCCTGGTGAAGGTGACAACACCTCAAACACCCCCAGAGCTGCATACCCCACTCCTGCTGTTGCTATTCCAGTTGTTACARTAATTGCTGTGCCAGCCTTGCCACAACAGTGGCTGTCCCGAGCTGGTAACGCCGCTTGTTCTACACTCGTGGGCACGGATGGGTGGGGGAGATTCACAGCGGGGCTGGCAGTCAGCTGCATCCCCACACCTCATAATTTGCGCTGGGGAGCCCAACTGGAGTGAAAAAGGCCGGTGCCTCTTTTCCAACCTGCTTGTTTTACGTTCGCTCGGGTTCCGCTCTCAACTAAACGCACTCAAGGGTAAAAGCTCCTCGGGGACCTGTGAAACGGTGCTGCTGCAAACACAACGTCTGTGTTTGTTGCCAAGGCGATGGTTAACAAYGTTAAAATGGAACACGGGCCCCTTCTGCAGCGGGACACGCGGGCTGATCCATGTGCAGAGCAGGAGAGATGGAGGGAATGGGGGAACACGGASCTCGGCTCTGGCTCGCACCAGCTGGGGGTTCCACGCTGGGGGGCTCCCGTGCCAATAAGGAGATGCCAAGGACAGCTCTGCATCCCAGCCAGGATGGGGAGGATGGAGAAACCTGGMAAACCTGAAAGGGGTGGTGCTGAGGTCTTTAGAGCTGGAGAAAATGCCAGCTTGGGGCCATGCCATGTCCCTGTGGCCGTGAGCACCGAGCTCTGCAGTGCAGAAGTCTCCAGGATGACCTTTCCTAGACAGACACTAGAAAGCCATTACTGAGCACAAGCCAATTTGCTTTGCAAGTCTAAGTGGCAATTTTCCTCCTTAAATACATTACAGCTGAAGGTAAATGGCTATAAACAGAAAGTTACTCCTCACTCCCTCCGCAGAGACCTCTCCCTGTGGTTATGAGCTATGATCTTAAAAAATACTGTAGCGAGCCACTGGCAGCACAGGACAGGTTGTTTTCAGCGAGTGACTTTTGTGCCAGGCTTTTATTAAGAAGGAAAAAAAAGATTAAGTGATAATATCCGCAGGGGGCAATGACTTCTTCAAATATCCTTATGCAGCAATTTTAGCAGGGAGTGAAAAATTAAGAGCGAGGTTTAAGGTCCCTTGGATTTTATTCTGAGTAGGTGCACTGGCTGAAGAACTGCAGGYTGCCAAGCAGCTCATGAAAATTCAGCAGGACGGGGTCATAAGCTGTGGTTACATGAGGCATTTCAGCACCAGGAGGAGGAAGCACAGGACTGCAAAGAGCTTCCCCCAACCCCACCGCAGGCTCTGGAGAGCTCCCACAGCTGAGGGAGACCAAGGTGATAAAAAGGGGAGGTGGGATGTACAGCAAGGGAGACCTGCCCTGCCTTCCCACCGCCCACAGGTCTCAGCCCCAGGAGAGCTCATCCTGCCCATCTCCACTCCCAGATCTCACCTCAGCCCCAGGAGAGCTCGTCCTGCCCATCTCCACCTGCAGATCTCACCTCAGCCCCAGGAGAGCTCATCCTGCCCATCTCCACTCCCAGGTCTCACCTCAGCCCCAGGAGAGCTCATCCTNTCTCACCTCAGCCCCAGGAGAGCTCATCCTGCCCATCTCCACTCCCAGGTCTCACCTCAGCCCCAGGAGAGCTCATCCTTCCCATCTCCACTCCCAGGTCTCACCTCAGCACCAGGAGAGCTCATCCTTCCCATCTCCACTCCCAGGTCTCACCTCAGCCCCAGCAGATCTCATCCTCCCCGTCTCCACTCAGGACTGTGGTGGCCAAACAAAGGCCCTTCCCCTCCCAGTCCCTCCTCGTGCCTCTCAGCAAACAGCCCAAGATTAAACCCTTTAATTAGCAGCTCTCAAAAGCATTGTGGGATTCCCTTCTTTTTGATCAACCCRTTGGTCTTTCCCGTCCAACACCTGCCTCCAGCGGCAGCGCGGTGGCTCCAGACAGCCTCGCACAAAGGCAGGGTAATCACACAGCCCACCTCGGAGAATTTAATCCTTCTCATCTATTATTTTGGCCTGACATTTCTGTTCATTAGGAGCACGCTGTGTACAGCACTGTACATCTTCATTGGGAACCCACCGTTTCTATTAAACGTAATTATTTCTCCCTGCGGCTTGCATGCTAAAGACGGGCACTAAAAAAGCAAGTGGCTGCTGCAGGAAGGCATCACAAAACTCTTTTACAATCCAAGTGCTCTGCAGCAGCAGCCATGGACTGCCTGAGACCGGACCCACGGATTTGGGAGGCGTGCAGGACCACTGGGACGAGCTATTTCCACCCCAGCGGGGATGGTTTGGGTTGGAAGGGACCTGAAAAAGCCCCAAACCACGAGGGCTTCCCCTGCCAACACCTGGATGTGAGCAAAACATCTGCTTTGCACTGAAACTCTGCCAGTGGCARATGATCTCCTGTAACCCCTGGCACACGATGCCAGGAGCTAATCAGCCTCCCTGTTAAAGGCATTGCTTATTTTCCAGCTGGAGTTTGGAAGCTTCATCTTCCAGCCACTGGGTTGTAGTAATCCCTGATGGGCAGACCAAAGCACCTTCCTAATGCTCTCCTGGGATCAAGCTATCCCTGTCTCTCACCTCTCAGTATGTTATCCAAACCCAGGAAAGACAGGAAAATTAGGTGTAGACCAAGCCCTAAACTTACCCTTTTTTGCTCTAAACGTTTCCCCACCTCATAACATTATTTAACCTGAAAAATTTMTTTTATTTGCAAAACTGTTTCCAGTTTGACCAAGCCAAAAAGCATTTACAAAGTCRTTTTCACATGACTATTCTGGCAATTTTGTATCAGTCCTGTGTTCTTTTGAAATGAAGTGGTATTTCAAAAGTATTGCAGAAGTCAGTCAAAGTATTTAAAAGTATTTCACTGGAAATTAAATGCTGTTTGAAAAGTAAGCAAGAATCATCCTAGCACAGTTTGCATATGTTGAATGAAAGAATGAACCATTTGAAGGTGCTTCTCTGGGTGGGGTTTGGGGTTTTTCTTGTTTTTTTTTTCAAATTATGTTTTCACGATGTTTCAAAATGTTGTCGTCGTGTCCCACTTCAGGCTGAAATCGCTGCTCTTGACTAAGGAGGGGAGCCCAGCTAAAACCTCAGGACAGGAATTCAAGATGGCCAGAGCCAGAGGAGATAAATTCCGCCCTTGATTCCAAGAGATGGCCAAGCACACGGAAAAACAACCTCCATTAGCAGCTCTCTGGCACCAGGACCTTTTCAATTCCCAGAGTCTCAGAACTCAAAAAAGCCATTCCACACTTATTTAGTGGAATATCTTTATTCAACCCTAAATGCAGGCAATCAGCATTAGGTTGATGTATTCCAGCCAGCAGCGACTTGGGGGACCCACTTGAACGGGAGACTTCATGAATATTCCAC
This sequence comes from Amblyornis subalaris, assembly GCA_018881555.1. Taxonomy (NCBI): domain Eukaryota; kingdom Metazoa; phylum Chordata; class Aves; order Passeriformes; family Ptilonorhynchidae; genus Amblyornis; species Amblyornis subalaris. Next base: position 1,224,915 of record JACAXG010000038.1, on the reverse strand, counting down.
GGACTGACATTTGTTTGCGGTATTTGAATATTTCCTAATAACCAGGGGRAAAAAAAAAATGCATACCAAGAGGCCAAGCTCATGAATGCTTTATAAAGTCAGGTCTCCCCTGAAATATCACAAATGGCAAACACCGCTCACTACACAAAGATATGCAAAAAACACGGGGCATTTCCAGCACCTGAGCTCCACRGGGAGCTCCCCTTTTTGAGCTGGGGCTGGTGGGCAGCTCCCAGCTCCAGCTCCCTTCCACGGGGTGGAGGGGAGGATGTGCCCACCACTGCCCGACACTCCTGACATCCCTGCACGTTATTTTTGCACAGAAGCAGAAAACAGAAGTCTTGCAGTTGTTCTACTGGAGTATCACAGAATCCCAGAGTGGTTTGGGTTGGAAGGGGCTCTAGAGATGAATCAGTTCCAGTTCCCCACCCCGGGCAGGGATGCCACTCYRTGGCTGGAGAAATCCTTTCTTTTAAGGGCACTCTTAGCAAGGATTATTAGTATTTTTTATGAGCCTCMGTCCTGCAGCAGCACCGCAAGAGCTTTTCATTTTTTACTGCTGTATCTTTTCTCTTTCACATCGTAAACTTCACCCCCTCAAATATAACTTTCAATCTAYGGCACCCCCAGCACCCGAGCACAAGGGAAAAACCACACTCGAGGTAACTCCAGCCATTAAGGATGTGAACACTTATTTCTTCCAGCTCCTCCTCAATGACCCTTATTTAAAGCATTCCARAACTCCAGCCTTTTGCCAACCTTGGCCCGTGCTTGTTGAGGGCAAGAGAAATGGATTTTCATTTGCTACACAGTTCTCTCCAACCATTCAATCTCTCTGCCCTTATTTATCCTTTTACAAAGTCAGAGGACCGCTATCTAATATTAATATTTCTTTGTGTTGAAGAAGTGCAAGGATTACTCACAAAATCTCTGCTCCTGCATATTTTGAAGAGCAAATAGGGGGATTTTCAGAGCCTATTTGGCATCAGCCTAAATCTGCCTTTCAAAGCTGCTTTGTGACCAAACCAGTTGTCCAACACACCCTTGTTGTCTCAACAGCTTCATCATTCCGATGGCGCTGCCTCACTCCAAACGGATTGTTTCCAGCTCCAGGATTAGTCCAGTGATGTACAGCCAAGGCCAGGAAATGCAATTCCTCTGAAAACACTCAGAAAGCACCAAAAAGCCCCAAAGCTGTTTGAAGCAAGCAGGCCGGAGAGCTCGAGTCGGACACTGAGGGATGGATCAGTCACCTGAGATTTCTTTTACAGCCGAAAGGGAGGAATGAGCACCTTTACCAGGTGAGTCTCCTCAAACGCCCGTTTCCAGCTGAGACAAATCATCCCTGAGGTTCCCTCTTTCCACTGACTAAAATCCCACAAATCTGGGAGCACAAGGCTCATGAGACTCCACCTGGAACATGAAGCCATCCTCAGTAACACCAGCATGACACCAAACCCTAACAAACAGCAGGGGCTGCCTTCCATGCCAGCCTCATTTCAGCTGTTTTCCCTGCATCCAAGAGATTCCTCAATCCAATCAAGTGCCTATTAACCACCCTGAGCTCTTATCAGCAGAGATGTGCTGCTGCTGCCAAATTAATGCAACCAGGATTAAGTCACTCCCGGAATGGTTTATCCTACAAAACCTGTGCCTGCATCCAGGTGAGGATGTCCTGACGGACTCCAGGTCATGCTCCTGCAGAGCCACRGGAGGTCCTGGTCCCGTTTTGGGTCTGATATTTTCACCACCATCCATATGGAAACGTTTCACTAATTAAAGGCTCGCCCTGAACACTCAATTTGCAAAAACTCCTCGGGCTCTGCAGAAGATCTGATCTCGGTGACCCCAACTATTGTGCTCCACAAGTTGACAGGGTGCTGCATAAACAGGTAGCACACATTTTGTTGCCTTTACTTATAAATCAATTTTAATTACGACGACAACATCAGCAACCAAACCGAGTCAAAGTGCTGGTGCCATTCTTCTCCCACGCTAACTATCCCGAATTAAAGGGTGAATTGCACTGTGCTCGGGGTATTGTCATGCAGACGAGGGAAAACAACTCGCTTTCCAATTTCCTCATGCAAATGCCGGCGGAATTGTGGAGACACAGAATATATTTTGCCATCTCAGTGGTTCTGCGGGAGATAAGAGGAGCCGCGAAAGTTTTGCAATTTGTAAGCTGGCAGCTTATTAAATAAATAAATAAGAACGCCCGCCCCACAAACCCAAATGTTTAAATAACATTACAAGTAAACTGTCAAGGTCAGCAAATAATACGTTTAAACAATCTTGTATTCCTTTTGCCTTTCTGCAAAGACTATGCTATAATTTATGGGTTTATTTCCTTTTCAAAAGAAGTTTCTTGATACGGTCTCAAACTCTAGTGGAATATTAAAAAAATAATAGCAAAATATTCCAGCCTGAAGGCTATTGCAGGATGCTCTGCATTTCTGAGCTGGTGCCTGTACCACGAGGTAGGAGACACTGCAACATCGATTTTTGTGAGGTTACACCCTACCCAACTGCTGCAGTAATCCAGGAAAAGGCACAGACCTGACCTACGTGTGCAACGCCCACCACAAGAGGAAATAAACTTGCGTGGATATTCAGAASAGCCCAAGCAAAGGCAAAAAAAAGGCAACTCAGTCATAACCAAGCAGGACCATATGTTATTTTTAGCTTTTCAGGACCAAATGAAAGCTCAGGAAAGTCTGAGCTCTCCCAGTCTCCTTACGCGTTTCACCTCCATGACTCCACATCTCATTCTTTCCATTTTATTCCAGATCCAAGAAGAGCTCCTGCTCTGGCAGGAGTGCTCTCCATGCCCTTGGGTTTTGTGTGCAGGCTGGATCACGCACCCTGCTGCAGGACACCCTGTGATGGGGACATTTCCAGGGTGGCACCCCCAGCCATGGCCAGTGACACCGGTAAACATCACCCACAGCTCTGGCTGTGGGGTCAGAGATCGGTGGTTTCCACGCTGAAGTCACCCCAAACACCTCTGAACTCAAATCTCCAGTGTCAGGGGCAGCAACAGGGGCCCAAGCCCAGGAACTGAGACATTGATTTACCAGGTAAGGAAAGGAGATAATGGAATTATTGAACCATTAATGTTCGAAAAGACCTCCAAGGTCATCAAGTCCAACCTTTGACCGAGTACTTCCAGGTCCACTAAACCATAGCAGAAATGCCACATCCACTTGTGTTTTGAACACTTCTGGGGTGGTGACTCCACCACTTCCCTGTTCCAATGCTTAACCACTCTTTCAGTGAAGAAATTTTTCCTAATGTCCAACTTAAATCTCCCTTGGTGCAACTTGATGCCATTTCCCCTTGTCCTGTCCCTGTTCCCCCCTCTGGCTGCCCCCTCCTGTCAGGGAGTTGTGGAGAGGGAGGAGGTCTCCCCTGAACCTCCTTTTCTCCAGGCTGAAGAACCCCAGTACCCTCAGCTGCTCTTCCTGGGACTGTCCCACCCCAAGACATCCCCTTGCCTGGGCCTCCTTCCCTGCTCCAAACCCAACCAGTCCAGCCCAGCCATGATCACGTAGGGATCAGGAAAAGTTGCTTCCGTCTTCTTCGTGGTTACACCTCAATTGCTCTGGCACTCTCTGCCACTAGAAATTAATGGATATAATCCTTAAAAACAGCCCCACGGGGTTGGGGGGAGGGAGCTGAGTCGCTGACCATATGCACTGAGCACGGAGAGGGATTGGGAAGCAGGGTTGGGAAGCAGCTCCTGCCGAGCAGCCGTCAGCCCACCCTGGCTGTTTGCGGGGACTAAAGGCGTGTAATTCCCAACTCCTGCACGCTGCACAAGTTATCATTTGGAAGTTGTTGCTCTGCAGTGRCTTGACAGTCTAACAATGCAAAATAAATCTGTTCATGCTGCTTTGGCGAGCCCAAATCCCGGGAATGTGCCGCAACAGCAGAGAGCAGTGATAAGTTCTTGTAACTTACAGCAACTCGGTGCTGTCCTCATTACCATAAATTATCTTCCTGCACACACAAGAAACCTTTCCAATGGACTTCACTGTTGCTGAGCCTTTATTCCCTGCTCTGTGTTGGAGCTGGGAGTGCTTTGTGTGAGCCCAGAGCCCTCCTGATAGCACCGGGTTTGAAGTGCCTGGAAGCTGCCACGCTTTTCCCGGTTCTCCGAGCGGTGCCTTGGTGTTAGCAGCGCTTTCCAGAGCCTTGCAAAGACGATTCACGCCTGGATTTTGTGCTCTGGATGGCACGGGGACTTTGCTCATCACCTCCTGCTGGTCTCTCCGTGCAGCCTGGGTATGGCAGCGCTTTGCAGAAGAGCGTGGTTGAAAGGAGGGGAGAAACTTCTGCCTCAAGGGGAAGAGCAGAACCAAGACGGATTCACAGAGCCCGGGAAGGAGGCACCGAATTAATCAAAGCAGACAGGTGAGGGAACAGTGCTGTGCCTATCAGTGGGATCTTGGATGCGCCAGTGTTGATGAGAAAGGACGGGGAGACATCTCCATTTCACCTGCTCGCCACGGAGACACCCGGGGCGTGCCCGCAGCCGGGAATGAGGGAGCAGGGATCCCCGCGGAGGTGCACCCGGCCTTTACCAATTCCCYGCCTGATCCCCTGCACCCTGTGCACGATGGAGCTCTGGAAGGACCTGTCTGTGCCCACTGCTYCCCCCAGGATCTGCCAGCCAACACACCCAGCAGGGCTGCAGCAACTGGGGATTCCCAGGCCCCGCTCAGCGGCAGGCAGGGACACACAGTGAGGCCTTTACGGAAATAAAGGGGGTGGGTTTTAAAAGCTGTGTCTGGTTTTGCAGCTCTACGAAGATGTTTGTGCGGAGCCCCAGCCTGAATGGAAATGTTAATTCAGGATGAGACAGCTGGGGCTGGGATGGGCTGGGAGAGCTGRGGGTKTTCACCTGGAGAAGAGAAGGCTCCAGGGAGACCTCAGAGCCACTTCCAGTGCCCTAAAGAGGCTCCAGAAGAACTGGAGAGGGACTTGGGACAAGGGATGGATGGGCAGGACGAGGGGGAATGGCTTCCCACTGCCAGAGGGCAGGGTTAGATGAGATATTGGGAAGGAATTCTTGGCTGTGAGGGTGGGGAGGCCCTGGCACAGGTTGCCCAGAGAAGCTGTGGCTGCCCCATCCCTGAAAGTGTCCAAGGCCAGGTTGGATGGGGCTTGGAGCAACCTSGGCTAGTGGAAGGTGTCCCTGCCCAGAGGAATGAGACGATCTTTCAGGTCCCTTCCAACCCAAACCATTCCATGATTTCACAATCCACTGTGGTGGGCTGACCCTGGCTGGACACCACGTGCTCACCGAGCTGCTCCATCACTCCCCTTTCCAGCTGTACAGGGGAGATAAAATRAGATGGAAAACAACTYACAGGCTGAGATAAGGCAGTTTACTATAGCAAATGCCAAAGTTTGTGTGCACACAAGCAAAGAGAAAAAAAAAAGATTTATTCTCTACTTTCCATCAGGGAGGGATGCTCAGCCACTTCCCGGGAAGCAGGGCTTCAGCACAAGGAGCGGATGCTCTGGAAGGCGAATACTGGAAATAACAAATTCTCTCTTAGCTAAATGTCACATGCTCTGGGATATCCCTTAGGTGAGCTTGGGTCAGCTGGCCTGGCTGTGTCCCCTCCTGGGATATTGCCCACCCCACCCCTGGATGGGGGGGAATGTTGAGGAACAGCGCCGAGGCTGCGCCAGCCCTGCCCCAAACGTGAGTGTGCTCTCAGCACCAGCCCAGCACTGGGGGCTGCTGGGGGAAAATGAACCCCAGCTCAGCCACACCCAACACATCCATTCCCACCCCAAAAATGAGCCTGAGTTGGCACGGGAAGAGCATCCACCCTCCCCGTGCAGCTCAGCAGAGATGGCAGAGCAGGAAGGGCTCATGAGGGATTTTCCTTCCAGAACAGAAGATGCAACTACAAAAGACTCCAAGCACCAGACTCAGCAGCCTGACAAAGCAGTTCTGCACCTGGATATCCTGTTCCTTCCCCTCGAGGTGGATTTTGGCTCTACAAAGACTCCAGTGGGGCTACAAGTTCCCATTAGCCAATTGCCAAGCAGCAGCTTATCTCCAAAGCCCTGCTTGGGGAAAGGCTTTTGGAGTTTTTTTGGATTTAGGGCTTTCTCCCAATTTTTCCTTAAAACAAAGACTCTGCTTGCACTGGCGCAGGCAGAACTGACTGCAGTGCAGGGGTTGGAAGAGCAGATTTAGGGAGTGGGGGGCACAATCCCAATGGCCAGTTTAGGTGTGACACACCTGCATGAGCCACATCCTACATATGGCAAACCTCTGTCCACCTGGAGCTGAGGACTTCCAGCTTATTCCCTCGAAACGCCCCAGCCACCTGATCCCAGCAGGAAGCAATCCTGACGTTGAAATGTTTTTTTCAAATCACAGAGGTCAAATTAAATTTGTTTTTCCTCTCTATTCCAGCCAGGCTAAAACCCACCCTGCCAAAATCCACAGTGTCACAAAATGGGGGAACCTCATCCAAACCCCCACACCCTCCAAACCAAGCTGGGAGATGTTTCCATCCACGCCTCCACTCCAGGAAACATTTGCAGCTCTCGACCCCCCGACTTCCCTGAGCTTGTGTCCGATGCAGCTCCAAGACTTGTCTCGGGCTGGATTTTCACTGAGCAGTGTCTCCCACCTCTCTGCTGGGGGATAAGCTCTCGGGGAGCCATTCCCAATTTATTCCTCAGGCTGGATGCTCCGTAAGCAGGCGACAGCTGTAAGCGTTCCTTGACAGGCGCTTGGAAATAAAATGCGCCGCAGGTTGTGTTCCCTTCCTCTTAATAGGATGCAAAGCTCCGTTTTCAAAAGGATATGCTAACATTTTAAGCTCTTTTTGTTCGTATAAATGATAATGTAGTCAACACAAGGGCCTCATCTCTCCTTGAAGTGAATATAATTCCTATTCACCTTAACATATAAGCACCAGGCTGGAGGATAAACCTCAGCCAAGCTCCCCTTGAGTGGGCTCATCCGAGGCTTTGCTCCCAGAGAGGAGCTGATGGAGGAGAAGCAAAGCTGGGCACTGCTGGAAAACCAAGCATGGACTTGGGGCCTCTGTAAATTGTTCAAGCTCCTGCAGCTCCTCCTTTGGTGCAGTRCAAAAGGAGATCTCTCAGTCCCAGAAGAATTATTGGCTAGAGAAGGACACAATAAATAATTTGCCTGAAATAGAGAGGTCAGGATGTTGTCCAAGACATGAGGAGATCTTTGCCGTGGGCAAGCTGCAGAGGAAGTGTGGAGTAAAGCCATAAAAGACAAAAGCCRTCGCTTTTTAAGAGCATGGACCTCTCCAAGCCCCTTTTATCATCCCCCCAGTGCTTGAAGGAGCTGACAAGAAAGATGGAGAGAGACATTTTACAAGGTGCTGCAGTGCCAGGACAAGGGGGAATGGCTTCCCACTGCCAGAGGGCAGGGTYAGATGGGATATTGGGAAGGAATTCTTCCCTGYGAGGGTGGGGAGCCCCTGGCACAGGTTGCCCAGAGAAGCTGTGGCTGCCCCATCCCTGGAAGTGTCCAAGGCCAGGTTGGACRGGGCTTGGAGCAAYCTGGGCTAGTGGAAGGTGTCCCTGCCCACGGCAGGGGTGGAATGGGATGATCTTTARYGTACCTTCCAACCCAAATCATTCCATGACTATTGYGACACTGTGRCTATTTAGACTCATGCTGCTTTTCCATGCTTAAGGACCAGGATTGCCTGCACRTGTCAGCCCCTCTCCGAACGAATCCATCCCGCTGCCTCTGACAGACATTCCTGGGAAAGCACAGGAGCAGCGCTCAGGCACGGGGAGGGAGGAGGCGCAGAAACCCCGCAGGTTTTTGTGCTCGGGGTGTTTTGGGAACCGCTGTTCTCCTTGTTTTCAGCGCCCAGGCTCCTCATCACACCTGCCTTACACACAACCCCTGACAGGTTCACAGACAGACCTGTCTGCCTGTGCCAGGATTACAAAGGAAGGATCAATTCCAGGCTGTCAATCCCTCCGTTTCATTAGGCACTGATTGGGAGGCATCACATCCCGTCTTCCACGAGTCAAACCCGTAAACAAGACAACATTGTTAAAAAATAAAAAAAAAAAAAAAAACCAAACCCAAACCACTGAAAAAAACAACTAATAAAAAAGCCCCGACTGCCAGATGCCAGAGATTGTTACAAGGCTGCAGCAGGAATAACAATTTGGGAGATAATTGAGCTATTCCTGTTGGCCATGAAACCACAGCTCCGGCAGGATAGGCAAAAAAAGATATCCCAAAGTTATTGGCCACCTTAAAGATGCTTTTCCTTACAGGATGAGTAGGAAAAAAGGTGCCAGAAGGAGAGAAGGGGAATTGCTGGGAAAAACATCCCTCTAAATTTTCCATACAACCTCACCATTTCCAAAGCTGGGGAGGTGCTGGCTGGGTTCCTTAGGAAGGACTCAACTCATCCATGTTTTTTCCTAATGCACCAACTGTCACGACTGTCAATTCAGCTCCTTTCATGGAGATTAGAATTCATTTGCAAAGGGAAAAAGAAAATGGGAAAAAAATAAAAAAAAAAAAMMAARRARRAAAARGRAAAAAAAAASGTATTTAATTGGCAACTGAATTCTTCATGAAACAAAGAGATGGATTCATGCAAAGAAGAATGGGGAGAGCTGTTTTGATATCTGAATTTTAATGACTCCATGGCATCCCTATTTGTTATGTATCTGCTTCCGAAATGTCACGGCTGGCTCTAGTGGTAATTACTGAATTTCAACATTTATAGAAAAGCAGCACATACAGTATGGAGATAATTGCCCAGTTGGAGAGTTATGAAGCATCCAGGTTCCCCCCCCACCCTCCTCCCTCCTTCTGTGACTACAGAATTTTGGTAATTATCACTAGAGCCACTTGTTAAAAAATCAGAAAGCAGGTAAACAACAAACACCAGTGTAGTTTATTCATTAAAATTCAAAAAACACATCATCATATTGATCTGGAAATTACAAACTGCTGCAGCTTGCAAAAAGCGGGGCCCTCATGCTACCCCAGCGTTCAGTATTGCCGTACATCATACGACGAGACACCTTCCTGATAGGAATTGTTGTGTAATAAACACTACTGTGGGGCACCTACAGGTAAAATGAATTGATTTATTCGGGTTATAACATCAGCCAAGATCAGACCACGAATCCCGAGGCTTGGGGTGGATCCAACATCAGCACAAAGCAGGGAGCACCCATCAGGGCTGCAGCTCTCCAAGGAGAAATGTGCTCCAAAGCACTTGGGGAGTCTGATGTTTGTGTTTTGGCTTCAACTACACGTGCCCTTTAGCTATGGTCTGTCCCAAAATACTCCTGCATCCATAAAAACTCACAGGAAAAGGGCAGCTCAGCTCCTGCCTCTGCCCTGCCTTCACCCAYGCGACTCTCTCTGGCTCCCTTTGCAGGGAACAAACTCCTCACCTCACAGACAGGAAAACCAAGACACACKGATATAAACCCCTCTTGCTTCCTCACAGTTCAACCCTCCAGGGCTGTGTGATGTCCTACACCCCAGGAGTCCCAGCAGCACCCACAGCAGAGCCAACAGCGCCGGCTCCGCACGGAGTTCCGGCTCCGCTTCAAAGAGCCCCGGGTTCTGAGCTCCCAGAACATGGGATTCGGKGGCGTTCCCATCTTTAATCAAAGCCAGGTACAAAGAAAACTCGCCTGCTTAGAAGTGGGGATGTGTTAGAAGCAGGGTTATGGGTTGGGGAAGGTAAACACACAGGGATATAATTAAAGGAGAAACGACAGTTAACGATGAGAGTCTCCCGGCTTTTACAAAAACGAGGAAGGAAAAGACCATTATACAGACACAGGAGATAAGTGGATCCAGCACAGATAAGAATGACAGAGGGAAATTGGAGGCAGACGAGGATAAGAAGCTGACACCGACACTTACAATATTTACTTTTGCATCTGTGCTCACAAATGAAGAGGATGAGGATTTGCCTAAGTCAGGGATCAGATCCCCCGGGAGAGGAGAAGAGGAATTAGGGAGTGTGCAGATAACACAAGAAATGGTCAATAAGAGCTTAGGGGAACTTAAACTGACACAAAGCATTAGGGACCAGATGGCAACATGTGCACAAGGGATTTACCAGACAGGGGAAGCAGCGACAGTGCGGGACTTCAGCCCTATGGATTCCCCTAAAACGGGAGAGACAGGGAACAGAGCRTTCCAACAGCAGGTGGACATTCCTACACGAACCATCAGTGATCTCCCAAAGACCCCATTACTCTGACAACTCTCTCCTGGCAATGCTACAGACAGGAGGGTGGATTATCCCAGCTGCTACAAGCAATATTTTTTTGGACAGAAAAGTCACTAATTTCATTGCTCTGAGGGCTCCTCTYGAACTGCTCCTCCCACCTTTATTTTTACTACTCAAGGCTTAGCCTCTCCAGGAGAGAATAAAAATCTGGGTGTTTTCTGAGGGCTTACAACTAAATCTTGGATGGAAAAATCAGGGCTGAGCCGGCTTTCTCAAACCACCCCTCAGTGAGACAGTTAATTGTAATTAAATCCATCTTTATTTAAGACCAAGTACAAGATTTGCTTAACTTAAGCCTCCCTYCAAAACCAACACATGTGACCACCACCAAGCTGGAGCGGTGCCTCCTTCAATCCAAATCTTAATGCTGGGGGAATGTACAAGGAATCAGCTGCCCATCGACTGGAAGAAGAGTATTTATTTGGGAGCTCATTTTTAAGGGGAAAGAAAGGCTTGAAAATGCCCAGGTTCATTAAGAACAGCCAAGATGATCTGATSAGAGGCAGATCAATCCTTATTAACTTCTTAGAAGCCTTTGAAGAGATTAGTTGAGTCAGTGGACATGGGAGCTGTGATTGGCACCTCTCCGCTGGCCGGGGAGTCACGGACAACGTCCAGCTCGTGGGGCTCATACTAATGGGAATGACTGGGGAACGAAATTGGAAAGCCAGGGGAGAGAAAGGAGATCCACAAGGACGTCCCACAGGGTCAGGGGCTGCCCTGAGATACTGCCTGAGGCTCCCTGGGTAGGTGAGGAGCAGTTTTACAGCCCACTCTACCCACAACCTGCAGAGTAATTCAATTAATTTATTGTTTGTCCTGGACAGACATTTGTAGTGTAACTGCCATCTTTGCCCATTTTATTGCACCTTCCAGCTCTCTGTCTAACCCACAACTCAGCTCTACAACTCCCTGGCAGGTCTGAGCACCCTCCTYCTGCTAAAGCTTCTCCTGGAGTTGAGGAAACAGGAATCTGGCCAGAAACACCAATGGAAAGGCTGAATTTGAAATATCACCCACACCAGGCATGACCCTAAGTCTGGACATCCTTCACCTTCAGCCCAGATCGAGCAGCCCATGATGTCTTGGAACTATGCCCCATTGCCATTCCAGAAGGAACAGGGTGGATTGGCAATAATCAAATAAGAAAATGAATATCCCCCCACCATCATTAGGGACGAATGCGATGGAGATGAAGCTGTGGAACAGGATAATGAGGTGTGCAGCGGAGGAGGCTGGGAGCCTGCCAGACGGGGAGGATGCCACTTCCTATCATTTTTCATTGCTAAAATCACGGATAGATTGTGCCACCAGCCTCTCCCCCAGTTCCACATCCATCCCAATTAAGGAATCACGACTGATGTCCGCGAGGAGCCGAAGTGTCACCGTGTTCAGCTGGGGTGGAGCAGCTTTGCCTCCCAACTCTCACAGCCGCCGGATGAGAAGCTCCAGCCCCACCTGACGTCCTGCTCCTTCCACACAACAAGAAAAGATTCCTCATGTCCCTGGAATGGTGGGAATGGTCCCTGGAATCCCAGGCAGGGTGGTGGTGACACAAAGCCAGCCACGAGGGCTGGGTGGGATGAAGGAAACTCAGGATCTCACGCGTGCAGCTCATTAAGCCAACTTTGTAAGGAACACCCCTCGGAGACTCAGGGCAAACCCAGATCTTCACAGACAGCACAGACTCTGCTCTCCCTCTCACACCTCGCTAAGTACCCCAATCACAACAGAACTCCAATCAGCCTTACAACGCTCCCCCCCCCACAAATCCATCCGACGCCACGTTAATGCTCGCGGCAYGACTTGTTATCCACAAAGGAAATGCCGCTGGGCGATAATGAAGGCGTTCRATGGGGATTTCCAGATGAGCAACAAGAAGCGCCTGCCTACCCCAGCGTGGCACTCCAGCCTGGGAGAAAGAAGCTCTTGACTGCTGCGCTCAGCCCGAGYCACCTGTGGCTCCTCCGAGCAGCCTCCACTTGCCCACCACCGCCGTCCATCGGCTGGGATGGCCATAGAGCCATGGCTGTGGTGCCTCTTTCCTGGTTTCCAGCCAAGCCAGGGCCTTTCCTGGCACAGGACTCGAGTGTTTGCATCCCCACCGACGCCACGGAATTCGGCGAGGTCGCGGGAAGCGGCAAAGCAGAAGTGGCTCATTGCAAGCGGAGCATTATCTCCATTAATTGAGGCTGGGGAAGAGCTCTACAGGCCAATTTTCACCCATCCTTCTCTGGAGAGGGCCAGCTCACCTCTGTGKGCTCTGAGCCAGCGTTAATGTGGGAGTTTTTATGCCCTGCTCAGGATTCTTCATTAAACCACTCCAGCATTTCTGCCAGCACAGGGGCACGGTGACTCTGCACCGCCTCATTGTCTGCGCCACAACAGCTCGAGCTCYGCAACAAAGGAGAGTGAAATCATGGAAATACATTGYTTTTTCTGACAGGAGGCTGGGGGARAGGCTGGCATCACTGAGSAGCTGCCCCCTCCACTGCTGGCTGTAGCCCTGCCCTGCACCATCACTGTCTCATCTCACCTGCCTGGCTTGGGATGCAAAAAAAMCCTTCCCGAGCCTGCAAAAGACTAATAATTCTCCTGGCAGCTGGAGTCCTGGCTGGAAGCCTTATTTTATTGCTTTCCTGCTACTTTTTTTTGCTCAGAAGACAACGAAAACTTCAGAGAAGTTTGAAAACCCTCCTGTTTTCGTATTCGTTGGCACAGAAAGAAGTGGACTTTCATCTTTCCTCAGCACTGATTTAGGGTAGCTTTGCTGGGGCAACTCAGAGCATAAAAAATAATGATGATGATAGAAAATATAAATATATAATAGTCTCATATATATGCATATGACCATCATTAGCAGGGAAGAATCCGGGGCCGAGTGGAAGCAGAAGGGAGCAGAACTTCTCCAGGCAAAACTCTGCCACCCACAGGTTTCCTTCCCTTCTCTCACAGATGAAAAACRTTTCGAGAACTCCAGGGACACGTTTGGAGACAGTCCCCACTCAGTGCCTATAAAAAGGGGATGTGTCTCCCCAAACACCAGCTCACTTCTCTCAGGGTATGAGGCAACAGGAACCCGACCCTGGGTGGGTTTGGAAGGGACCAAAGGTTGGTTTGGGCACCGAGGGTGAGTGAGGGCAGGTGATTTGGGACAGACAATAAATACCTCAGGCCTTGAAGCAGTTTTTGGCAATCAGGAGTTCGGACAGCACCTGTCTGGAGGAACCGGCAACCCCACCCACCATGTAAAATCTCCTATAATTGGCTCTAAAAAGCTCTGAGCTGGTCAGGAAGGACCAGCTGAGCAGCTGATGGGGCCTCTGCCCCATAAACCTGCAGGTGCTTTACTCACTCCCCCTCCTTTTATTTTTAATATCATCACTGCTCTAAAAATAAAATCAACTTGACACTGATGAAAGCTGAAAAACCCCACCAGACCAGTTTCTCCATGTGCCTGACTCCAGGGCTCCTTGATCAAATTGTTTTCCTTCTCCCTGCCGATCCCCACGAACTCCTCAGCTCTGCCCAGGGGGGACAGGGCTGGAAATGGAAGCCCAGGTTTCCCTCTGGCACGGAGCTGTCAGAGACGGCTCCGTGAGCACCACCAGCGCTGCGCCTGCTCCTCGGCTTTGGAAATGGAAATGAAACGTTTCTTTCCCGTTCTCTTCCCCCTGCCTCTTTTCCCTGCCAAGCCTGTAACGAGCTGGAGATGGGAAGTGCCAGGGATGGATGAAAATAGAAGGAAAACTGTTGATAGTATTTCAACTGAACCAGACTTAAGATGAGGCAAGGAGCATCTCCTAAGGGACACCTGCCCCTGATCCTCACAACAAAGCTCTAAAAACAGGGAGGTTATTTCTCCCACAGGAAAAGGTCCTGCCTCACTTAGCAAATTTTTCAGCCTGGCTGGAGCAGGATAATTATCTACCGTAACTATCACTGCTGCAAAAACACCCTGCCTGGCTTCCCAGCCCTTCCCTCTCCGCCCGGAGCACGTCCCAGCTTCCAGGCTCCACCAGCTCCTTCTCCTCCCAAGGCTGATCAACCTTGGCTTGTAAACGAGGTGAGTGGCTGCAACAGTGGCTGCTACATGAGCTCGGTTCTGCAGCATTTCTAGGAGGCTGGGGGAGACAGAGGAGAAACAACACATTCTGCTGCCACTGGAAACCAAATTATTCCCCAGAAAACATGCAAAACCCACTCATGAACTCCCACTTGGTATTTATCCCTGGGACGTTTCACCAGATGAATCCTGGCACCAGCTTTTGGTGTTTTTTGTGGTTGCCAGGTGCCAGGAGCAGTTGCAAATCTTCATCAATAACGTTTTGGGATGTGCTTTATTTGGGCTGGACGCTGCCACTCCCCATCCTGCCATCCTGGAAGGGCAAGGCGGCACCGACATCAAAAGTTGTGGGCAAAAAAAAAGGCCTGGAAATTTTAAATGCAAACAGATGTTGGGAAGTGCCATTTTCCAGCACATGCTACAGGAAACAGCATTAACGTTCCCAAGTGCTGGGCCTTGGAAATTGRATGGTGCAAGGGATGTGTTCACAATTAGTGGGGTCCTTCCATGGGTGGTGGGACAATGGGGTCATATCTGGTACCCCACCACCCTCTGGGGGAAGAACCTTTCCCTCATCTCCAATTTAACCCTCCCCTGGCACAGCTCCAGCTGTTCCCTGGGTCCTGTCCCTGCTCACAGGGACCAGAGATCGGAGCTGCCCCTTGGGAGGAGCTGCAGCCCCCACTGAGCTCTTCCCTCAGTCTCCTCCAGCTGAACACACCAAGTGTCCTCAGCCCTTCCTCGTGCAGCCCCCTGAGATCCTTCACCACCTCAGACTCGCCTGTGCTTTGGGATGGCTTCACTCCAGCAGCTGCACAGGGTGGGGTAAAACCCTGGCACTGGACGCTCCTGGGTGCTGGGTCTGGATGCTGCACCCCCAGCACGAGCCCAGGACAAAGTCTCCTCTCCCGAGTCCCAAAACTTGGGAGAAGGTTCCAGTCTGGGCATGCTTTGCAAGCCATGTGCAGGGTCAGCCTCCCTGGAAGCGCTGCTGTTCCCTGCAGGAGCATCCCAGTGCCGCRGATCAATCCCTTGGAGGGGTTTGCCCCCGTTGGTTCGGGGCTCGATGAAGCCCAGCCGAGCCAGAGAATTCCATCAAATTCATCCACAAATCAAGGTAATGCAGCCAGGAGCTGTCTCTCCTCACCGCAGCTGCCCCCATAATGGGATCATTCAAGTCCTCCTAGCAAGGCTCCTGGATGCTTTGTTCCCACCAAATGGGAATTACTGGTCACCCTGCCCTGCAGAGCTTCATCCCTTCCCTTCCCCACCTGCTCTGAAGCTCCGTGGGATGAGTAAGAGCAGATCTATGGATGGAAAAGCAAAGGAGAAGAGGCACAAACTGTGGGGGCAGCTGGACCCGGGCCCTGCAATCCCATCCCGAGCGTGGCTCCGGTGGCCCCACCACAACTCATCCCCCTCGGTGTCTGCCAGCCACGAGCAGCTCTTGCTCTTCCTGCTTGCGAGTCAAAAAGCTTGGAAATTGAGGAACAGAGGAAAAATATTTGCTCGTTATCCAACCAATTAGTTGGTGGTAAAGACAGCAAACAGAAGCGAAGTCTCCGAAGCACCACATTTTTCTTTTAAGTGCTGTAAGCAGCTAATGACTCCGCAGGGCTCTGGGAAAACAGACTGGATGGAGGCTCCAGTGTTTCTGAAAATGTGGAAATCATCTGGAACTCGCTGTGTTGGTTCGATGTGAAAAGAAAAGCTGCTGAGCTTTGGGAGGGACATCCCAAAAGCTTTCCTCTTTTCCTCTCAGTTAGTCCTGGCACAGACCTTGGGAACACCAGGCAGCCTCTGCAGGCACCACAGACACCTTCCCACCTGTTAAATAATGGGAGCATGGATGTTCTGAGAGGGACAGGATTAATGTCACCGAGGATAAGGAAAGAGTCCCTCAGAGCAGCAGCTAAGTGAAAATACACTTCAAACCCACCAAACTCCTGATGCCGCCACGGTCAGGAGGGTTGAAAAATACCWTGAGCACACTGGAGCACCTAATTCCCAGGAGAAAATGTGCTGTGGGGGGTCATTATTGGTTATTTAATGGGGGAAAAAACATCATAACCAGAGCCAGATTTGATACCTCAAAGYCGCGTGCTTTTCCCCCAGGTTCTGACCAAAATGCACACCCAGCACAAACACTCCCGGGATCCTGATGGCTTTAAATCAGGGGTGTCATCCAGAAATCAAATTATTTATTTCGCTATACCCACATCCCTCCCAAGCTGCTTCTGTCCCAAAATTGCCTCTTATATTTTCTGTACACAGATAGTAATAACTAAAATAACCATGTGGATGGATATCACGAACCTGGAAGGTAATAAGAGGCAATGACTCCAGTGACTGAAATGAAGGAGAAAGACAGTTAATGAAATAGAGATGCCTTACCAACAGCTTTTAAATCAATTCACAGAGGCAATTTAAACAGCCCATCCTGTCATGATGTTTAAAATATGTCAATTCTGCTACTTTTTCCCCATTTCCCTTTTTTGGCTGCGTTTCTTTCGGTTTTCCCTTTTGGTTTCAAAAAAAAAAAAAAGGAGGGAAAATATAGAAAAACTCACCTTCTTGGCTTCACAGCTTGAGTTTGCAGAAAGACAAAAATCTACTTGAACACAAGTGAAGTAACTCCAATGACAGAGTGCCCTGGTTAGAAAATTCCTAATAAATCACCAAAACCAATTGCTGCTCCAGTGCCACGTTTGACAAATTGAAAATAAATTGCATCAATTGCATGGGAGCCAGGAGAGCCCAGTTCAATATTTTCTCCCTAATACATCTACAGGTGGTGCTGGGGGAGGGGGGGGGGGGGTGTATTTCTATTATTTATTTATTTTTCACTCTGATCAATACCGTGTTCTTTTCCGATACACCCCGCTCGGTGATGGGCAGTAAATATTCATCTCTTCCCCTTAATTAATGTGTGTTCATGAATACCCAAACACTGCATCTCCCACTTCTGCAYGGGGCAGGCGCCAAGGGGGTCAAACTCACACCGTTAGGAGCTRTTTTAGGGAAATGATTTGAAGCCTGAAGTTTTTATTGGGACACTCTCCACACATCCCCCTCCTGAACACAAACTCCCTCAGCTCAGCTCCCTCCAACATCAGGGGGAAGGTCACAAGTTTTTGAGGTGTTTTTCTTCACCTGAATGGCAGGAATAAAAACTAAAGTTACTCTAAGCTCAAATAAACTAAAAGAGGAGAGATTTAGRTGGGATATTGGGAAGAAATTCTTYCCCGTGAGGGTGKKGAGGCCCTGGCACAGGTTGCCCASAGAAGYTGTGGCTGCCCCTGGATCCCTGGAAGTGTCCAAGGCCAGTCTGGATGGGGCTTGGAGCAACCTGGGCTAGTGGAAGGTGTCCCTGCCCATGGCAGGGGGTGGGACTGGATGRGCTTTAATGTCCCTTCCACCCAAWCCATTCTGGAATTCCATGATTCYCACCAGCCTAGCACCACTCGYGGAATTTTGTTGCATTTCTGCGACTCCAACARGCCCCAACAAAACTCAAAATTTGGAGTCTGCCCCCTCCATCATAAAATTCTCCCCTAAAAGCACTGCCCGTGCAGGAATTCCAGCCAAAGCCAGGCAAAAAAAGGGACAAAATGGTGATTGTGGCTATTTAAAGAACACCTCTGATCCTCCTGAGCAAACCTCTCCGCAGACACGGATGCAGAAATTGGGAGATCGTGCTCAGATAACACAAACTCAGACTAAATTAAGCATTGCCAAGTTAAGGCTACCAAAGCCCTCCCTGTGCACTGCGCTTCACCTCAGGATCTCCAGCCCACACGACAGCAGAGCTGCTTTCRTCGCGAAGTGTTTAATACCAGCATTACTCCTTAGGTCTTATTTTGCTTCCCATTACTCTGAGACAGGGAATTGGTTTCTCCTGGAGCTCATCACAACCAGCTCAGCTCCTTCGCTGAGTTCTGTCTGCCCAGTGAGGGCACGACCTGCTGGAAAACCAAATATGCTGCGATCGTGTAATTAAGCCTCTGTAATTAAATTCTCTTATAAAGCAAATGCAGCAGAGCCACCTCCCTCTCCTCTCTGCATCCCCCAGCAGGGCCATGGAAACGAGGCCAGCCCTGCTCTGGTTTACCCAGCAGCCTTGAGGCTGTGGGATGAGGGACACAAAGGGACAGGGCCACCACAAACTGAGCCTTGGGGGGCATTTCCCCAGCAGTTTCTACCCTCCCTATCAACCTGCACACTCAGYGCTGTTCCCAAGGCCGGGAAAAGGTTTTTTCCCAAGGTGCAAGGGCTTTTCCAAGGTTAAAAAAGGCATTTTCATGACCCCACCCAAAGCACCTGTGCCTGTCCTGAAGTGCTCACGCTCTGGAGATGCTCGTAAGTYAATTTTGTAGCAGGCAAACCCAGGGAAAATGTATTTTCCCGTTAGAATCAGTCTTGGAAATGGTGGAAAATGTCGGGTAGGATTTTAGGARGAAAAAGCCAAAGCACCACCCAGCTCTGCTGTCCCCATCCCTCCTCGCCTGTCCCTGCAGAACAAACAAACAAAGCCTGTGAGCCTGGGAGGACATCTGGCCCTGGGAATTCCAGCCCAAACAGTCGCAGCTTGGCACAGCCAGAGGCCASGGAAAGCAGAATCTCATGGGAAGTGTCACGGAGCCTTAATTACAGGTTGTGGGATAACACAGCCCGACACAGCGGGATCTGCCCGAAATTCGAGTCCTTGAGATCTCTCCTACAGGTTTCACAGGCACAAACCCTATATTCCTTAAATACAACTGCAAACACCTAAATCCTGACGGGAATTGTTCCTGGTAGGCACAATTTCTAACAGGGCTGAGAGTCAGYGCCTGTTGCCCGGCTGCCAAATCCAGACCCCGAAAATCCCTGCTGCCCCTCCAGCCTCAGCCCTTGTGCTGCTGCTGTCTCATGGCACAGGGGGTTGGAGATTTGGGAGGAAGCCCAGCCTGGTTTCCCTGGCCCAGAACATTCTGTGGATGCAAATTTGTGCAGTTATTAACCGGAAGTGAGTAGAAAACGGGATATTTTTGGGCTACGTGGAAATTTTGGGCCAGTTGTTGCTTTGCCCKAAGGAAAGCAACAAGTGGCCACATCGCCCTGGGGGCTGCAGGGATTAATTAGGGGCGAGTGGCTCCATTGAGGTCGATCCCAGGGAAAGCAGATCCCATGCTGCCAGAGGGTGGTGTGGGACAGGGATATCTCCTCCCTCCGTCACCCCACCCAACGCACCTGGAAGCAACGCCCTGCTACAGATCCTAACCCCATCCCAAGGGGACAGAAAGGAACCGAGAGATTTGAGTGAGCCCAAATTGAGCCCGCGGGGAGAGGACTGGGGAAAAAAAAAAATTCCAGCAAAGGGCTTTGGCATTACCACGGTTCACCGTCCAAGAAAAGTGGGCTTTGCCACGGCCCTGCTCAAAAGCTGTGCCTCTTCCATTAAGGGAAGCATAATTCAGAGTCGCCAAATCCCAGGCAACAAGCCCAGGCAATTGTGTTTGTGTCTCTACTCAGGGTAAGAAATTAGTTATCTGCCTAAAACAAGCAGGCAGCTTCCAATGCTGTATTTGTGTAATTTGCATGCCTCAATAATGTTTTATGTATTACGCTACTTATAAGCTAAAATGTACATGCACGCTCCTGCAAATTTAGGTAAATTATGAATAAATTAAATCTTATCTAAATAAACAAGTGTCTTTTTGAACAGAAATGCAAGCTGTCATGAATATTTAAGTGGACAAGGATAAATCCTCTTCATACAGTGTTACTTCAAAGAGGATTTTAGAGCTTCCTGATTTTTTAGTTAGGGRAAAGTAAAGAAAAGAAAAGAGGAGGGGAAGGAAACCTCGAGCCCAGCTATTCTCCAGAGAAATCACTATTGAGGAATCTGGCCCTGTGGGGAGAGGCAGCAAAAGCTCTTTTTTTGGAGGCCTGGAAGGGGTTTTGTTGTTATTTTCTACCAAAGGAAGACTTGGGGATTGGGTTTGAGGGCAGGAAACTCGAGCAGAGAGCCAAGGCATGGAGCCCACAGAAAACCAACGCTGGGAAAGGAGAAGAGGAGGATTAGAGGACAAAGTCAGTGTGGTGCACCAGTGACGTATCCCTGCATCCAGGGCTGGAAAAGGGGATCCACAAGTTTCCAGCCTGATGTGGCACCTTGGGCAGGCGGTGCAACCTGCGGGTTCACCGTTCTCAACTGCACGGAGGAGATAAACATGCAAATCAGACAGCAAGGAACAAGCAGGAGATCATGTGCCTTATCTGCCTGCCAGAGCCGATCCCTCCTAATTGCAGCTCCAGCGCTCCTCGCCCGGGTCTCACCCGCAGCTCCGGGGGGCAACGCGAGCCTTAATTAACTGAGTCTGTGAAGAGCTCCGAGATCCTCAGATAAAAGGTGTTATGGAAGGGCAGAGCGTTATCAGCTGGAAATAAACCCCGGATAATCTTCTCTCATCCAGAACTGGATGTCTCTCAATAATAACCCCGCGGCGCCGCGGCGCTCCTGATTAAAGCCCATCTGCTGCTCCAGCAGGAGCCGGCCGGGAATCAGGAGGGCTGGGGGTCCAGGCAGCAGATTCCCTGTAGGAACATCTACTGGCACGTCTGTATTCCCTCACTGTCCTTAACCTGGAAATCCTGACTCCTCCAGATAATCCCTGGATTCCCCGCAAGGCTCCGAGGATGGAGAAGGGCACGCAGAGGACGTTCGGCTGGGAGGAGAACCTCCACTGGCACAGGGAAACAGGAGAATRGTGTTTTACACGTTCTTGGGGAGAAATCCTCCAGGTTTTTCCCTGGTAAACTGGAGGAAGTGTAGAAATTTTTATTTGGAGGAAGCAAAAGGAAAAAAAAGGAATAAAGGACCTGGTGAGGTGGATTCTGCTACAGGACACGGAGGTTTCCTGCGTTCATGTTGGGTCTAAAGGATTGAAGGGCTGAAGCTGTTGACCCTCATGGGAAATACTCTGGGAGATTTCAGCCCTGCTCCTACCTAAACCACGGCACCACCTCTCCAGTGATGAGCCTGGCCAGGGAGCTCCTCGTGGAGCCAAAGGTGGCACAACCAACCCAGCAGCTGCTGCCAAGGTCTAGAACAAGAGCTCCTTCCTCCAGTGCCAAGTTTGGGGCATTCCAGTGGGATTCCCTGGGTGCTTCCCCAGCAACTGCACTGACCCCAAGGTAGTTTGGCCCCAATCTGCTGCCCCATTTCAATGGAGACCTTTCCCTTCACACCCTGGGGGGGCCTGGTAGCTGACCCCTCTCCCTGGTGGCAAATCCACCTTTCCCAACAGCGGGGACCCCACTGGCATGGAGCGCCCATGACATTCCCACTTGCCTGTCCCCAGCTCATTTTAAGAAACAACAGAGAAGGGACAAGCCAAAAATGCCCCTTAATGAGCCAGAACACACTGGGGTTGCATTTGTTCATTGAGCACGTGCAGCAGCAGTTATCATTTAAAGGTGTAAATAAGCAATCTGGCTTCCTAATGAATGCCTGTGTTATTAGCAGATAATAGCAGTGTCACTGGAACATGCAAAGCATTCCAGGCCATTCCAGACTGAGAAACAGCAGCAGGAGACACTTAATGAACTGCAAAGACATTGCTGGGAGCACAGCCCGGCTCCCGAGGGGGGCCTCCCGCAGCCAAGCATCGCATCAGATCACCACAGACACGTCGCTTGTCCTTCCCAACCCACGGCTCCAGCCCCTGCTCTGTCCTTTCTTCACACTCCTCTTCCTCACCCCACCTACCCTTCCCCATGGGGTCACTCAGCCCCTTATCAACGGCCCTGGGGAAACCAAGTCCTTGTGCCACCAATGTGTCCCCAGGTGGCAGTGGAGGAGCAGTAGGAAGTGCTTCCCAAATGAATGGCTTCCCCTCYTCCCCATACAGATGTTCCCACAGAGATTTTCTCATCTTTCAAGTTTTGAAAGGGACTGGGAGGAAAAGAGGAGGGGAAAGTAAAGATCTTTAAGGTCTGTTGGCTTGTCAGATCTTAACCTTTAAATCAAAAGCAATTTTTGGAGTCATACAAGAGAAAAAGGCTTATGAAATCAGGGCAATTTTCTTTTTCTTATCAGTGCATTCTGCATTTTCCCAAGTCAGGTGGATCAGTTTTGGTCTGAGACCAGAGCGTTGGATTACAAAAGCAGAGGTCGCTCCCTCAGCCCAGCATCCCGGGGAAGTTGTTGAGTTTTGCCCTTCCTGATGGATTTGCCAGACTCATTTACAAAGCACTTGGTGGCCTCCCACCTGCGCTGCTGCAATTCCACGCTAATGAGCTGATCCCAGTGCTCCTCCAGCCCCCGGGGAAACAATCTCATCCTCTCTCCAGCTCAGCTCTTCATGAAAGCATAATTACAGTTCTAGCTGAGGATTTTAGCCCAGGATACTCATCTTCAGTCCCATTTACTGCCATCCCCGGGAGAAGATCCCAGCACATGCCTGGAGACAGCAGCTCGGAGCCAGCACCGCAAATCCCTGCCCTTGGCGACCGAGGGGCTCCCGAGCCACCCTTGGAGAGACTCCCGCCAGCCAGCAGTGGGATTTGAGCTCTGGCAGCACAGAGCCATCCTCCAAAGGGAAAACAAGCTGTTGTGGTCGGAGGAGATGCAACAGGGCCTCTGAACTTCCCTGGGTGTCGCTCCTCATCAGCCAGGCACGGCTTCACATTCCCATCCACTCCCAGCAACCTCACGGAGGTGGGACCAGGGCTGGCAGCGTTGGGATTGCTCAGCCCCTGCTCCCTTTGCAGGGGTCGAGGGCTCCCACAGCCACGTCTCCGTGCAGCTCTGGTGATTCCATCCCTGAGCCCCAAGGAAGAGGAATCTGATGGGGAAAATGCTGTCGCAGCCGTAGTGAGAGCAGCACGGTCTCTCTGCAAAGCTGTTTCGAGAGCTTCTCTTACCCACTTTTGTCCCCACGTGACATTGAATCCATCYAGCAAGCTTGGGAGGGGGGAAAACAACAAAAAGAACCCCAAGCCCTCTAAGATGTGTCCCATTTAGCATCCTTGTTGCTTCCAACAAAAACAAATTTACAGCGGAGGGAGGGAGCGTGAGGGAAGATGAATGAAATCGCCTAAGAGAGGGAAATGAGCGACCCCAAAAAAGCAATGCCTTTATTTAAAAACATATAGTTGAGGAGTCTAATCACAGAGCATTCAGCTGTGAGGTCTATCCATTATCAAGAGACTGACAACACACAGTAGTAGCCGGTCGAGGAACGTTACTTAATAAATCAAAGCTGACAAGCGCTCCCAAACTGATATAAAAATGCTCTTTAATGTCTGTGACCTGCATAAGTTTTATTCATTTTACTTTCTAAAATAACAGATGAATAGCAATCGAAAACAATCTATTCTGCTCAAGTAGGCGTCATACATCTTTATTTTTCAAGCGGTTGTGGGAAAGAAGGAGWAGTCCCTGGGTGTGGAGGCACAGGGCAGGGCCGCGTGTGCCACGGGCACCTCGGAGGTAAATTATCCTTTAACTGCTTCTCTGACCCCCTGCATTTCTCCTCCCTTTCTGAGCAGATCAGCAGCCAAGTGATGTAAATTTTATTGGCGTGTTGGAGGGGATGACAGGATGCTCAGCTCCACGTGTCCCGCAGCTGGGATGAGACACGCTCCAGGTGCCGAGTGCTGACGCCTCTCTGTGCACTCAGCTCAGGACTAAACTCCCTGGAAATCTCCATGTTCAGCATTCCAGGTCCTCATCCACCCTGCAGCTCCCCTCAGCCCTGTGAGCCCCTGCTCAGTGATTCCACAGCCCTCTCGTTGGCCTGCATCCCTGACAGGAGCTTCCATATCCTACATTCCCAGTGTCAACAAGGTTCCTTGGAAGCCACGAGCATCCATGAGAGCCCAGGTGACCATCAAGCCTCCAAAAGGCAGAAGCTGCCAAGGGAAGATGCCCTGCAGAGCCAGAAATGTCGCTTCCAAAAATCAGCTAGGGCTGCTTTGGAATTGGCCCAGATAACTCAGACCATCGGCTTCCCYGCGCGGTGGTTGTTTAAAAAAGCAAAATAAAACACAAGAAAGCAGTTTCTCCACTGCTCTCAATTTCCATCAAATGATGGATCTTTCAGGATGGGAAAAAGGAGATGGAAATTGCTCTGTGTGTGTGTCGCCTCCCCCCCCACCCCACCTCTCGGCTTTCAGAAGAAATAAGGTTTGATCTTTTCAAATGGAAATTAAGCAATTTGCAAAATATGTATTTTGGCATATCGGCAACTTGGCTTTCAAAACAAACTGGGGCTTTATTGATTCCATGAACCACCACCAGAGTTATCTGCAGACCATAATTTTCAGCTCTAATGAGAAGAGAAGCTTTTCATTTAGAATAATAAGTGCCCTGCTCCTGTGTTTTGGCCTGTGCCCTCCTCTCCCATCAGTGCCTGGCAGCCGGGGCCCTGGTGGAGCACAGGCAGAGAGGGATGCTCCCAACATCCCGATCCAAAACCCCGGTGTGAGGCAGAAAGGAACATTCCCTTGATTTTAATCAGCCTTAATTCACACTGTGGCTACAAAGTGGTTGGGAGGACTGGCCGGGCATAAATCACCATCCTTCCCTGCAAGTTTAATCAACTTCCAACTGAACCAAGCACCTTTCTGGTGATGAAAAGGACCATAAAACCACGGAGAGTGATATCCTGGGTGTTATTGCTTCCATGGCCTTAGGTCTGGGAGCACAAGTGCCATAACCCTGACGGGAGCGTTTCCATCATCCCAGCACGGATCAACATCCATCACTCCCTTCTCTGCACACGGGGGAAGGGGTCTGCACCCCGCCAGGTGTCCTCCACAARGGGAATACCCAGCCCTTTCCCAGGCATTGCTCTGGGAAGCAGAGCTTTAGTGGGAAGTCGTCCTGCCTCGGGAAGCAGACTGGCAGGAGACATCCCCAGGGAAAATGTTCTCTACCTATAAAATGAGCAGAGTGATTCYGCTTTTATATGCCAGGAACAACAAGGATAAGCTCCTTAACAACTGTGGGATGCCCAATGCTCCAYTAAAACAATGTCCCAGCAGGCAGAAGGATCAGTCTGGATTCAGGAGAGCAGGGAACATACTGAGCTTAAAATAACATCCAAAAGGAGCGGTTCATGGCTCAGCAAGGAGACTTGGGTCTGGCTCGGCGTTTGGGATGTTACATCCTGCCCTTCCACAAATCCCMCTGTGATCAAACACTCCCTTGTGCATGTGAACAGGCATGGGAAGTGTCCAAGGCCAGGTTGGATGGGGCTTGGAGCAGTCTGGGATGGTGGAAGGTATCCCTGCCCATGGCACAAGGTGGAACAAGATGAGTTTTAAGGTCCCTTCTAACCCAAACCATTCTAGGATTCTATGAAATCCCATTTGTGAATCCCATTTTTGAACCCCAAAAGCTGCAACCATGCTGGGAATTGCTCGGTTTGGGGACATTCCCCAGTGCTCAGCCTGGTTCCTGGCTAAAAACCAGGAAGGATGTAGGAAATGTATGGAATAAAGAGTTTCAGAGAAACGGAAAATATTTGTGAGTGTCACCAATGCCAAACTACTAATGGAGTTTGCTTTGTTTTTTGAAAGCCCAACGTTTTACCGTCAGCACTTCTGAAATAAAGTAATTTGACATTTTGGAAATAAATTCCTTTTGATAGAGCATTTTAAATTCAAATTACTCTAAAAACAGAACGCTAAAGCAAACATGAGGGTTAAATAGTCCCAAACCCCGCAGACGAACATTTTGCACAGTTTTACAACAATCTGCTTTAAATTTTCCTTTGTGGAAAAAAAAAAAGCGAGCGAGAACTCCGGCGCTCCYGGCGTGCTTTGACCCGAGTTATTCGCTTTTTTTCCTCCAAAGCTTTTGGCTCAGCCACAGCACTGATCCAGACTCTATTTAGAGAGACTGACACAGTCAAACCTCCCGTGGTCAGTGCATCCCCTTTGCCCAGGCATAAAAAGAACCTATTTTCAGCCTGGCCCCATTAAGAGGGGCACGGCCCCCCCGCTCCACCTCCCACCCCGGACTCCTTCAATAGGAACATGAATATCAATAAAGCATTAATGAGCAATTTTCCCAGCTTCACCGGCTCTTACTGGAAATAAACCCTGACATCTCTTATGTCATTGACTACCTCTCATCTCCCGGCTGGCCTGCCCTGACAGATAACCAATAGGGCCTCGCCTTCCCTCGCCTCCCGAAATAGCAGGTTTGCTCCGTGGGCCTGGGGCCGTGTCTGGGCTTCAGCTCACACTTGGGCCCGTCTCAGATGGTCTGAACCCACGCCAAGGAATAGTCAAAGTCCATTTCTTGCTTCTGAAGCGGCTGCTAAAGGGTTGGGGATGCTGCCCTGGCACCAGCCAGCCCTGGCTGCTGCTGGGAGGAGGGAGACAGACGAGGGAGGGTGGGAGATGCAGACACTGGTTGTGCATTAGGCTGTGGTTGCCCCATCCCTGGAAGTGTCCAAGGCCAGGTTGGACAGGGCTTGGAGCAACCTGGGATAGTGGAAGGTGTCCCTGCCCATGGCAGGAGGTAAAACTGGATGGTTTTGAAGGTCCCTTCCAAGCCATTCTGGGATTCTATGRTATTCCTTTCCCAAGGACACCAGCACCCAAAATTAGTGTTTTGCAATGTCACCCACACAGATTTGGGTCTGCAGTTCACTGCCCAGCTGGATCTTCCTATGGTGACCTCCAGAGGGTCATGTTTGGCCGTAACAAAGTTCCAAGAGGGAGGACAACCTGCAGTGCTGACACCATGGCAGGCCTGGATTGCATGGAGAATATTTCCCCTGCAGCTGGCAAGACATCAAATGCAAGGCAGGATCACTTCAGACTGTGGGAAGGAAACAATTCCAGACTGTAGGAAGAAAGATTGATGGTGTCCACGGAAAGAATTGGAATAGAAAGACTTTATATACAGATCAGACAAGATGTGAACGTCAGGGAGTTCACCGCCAGCATTGGCTCCCTGCTGGAACGGCACCACAGCAGGACACACCCCGTCCCTCTGGCACAGGGCTCCATCTGCAAAAGTTATCCTTGGAAAGGCAGCAAAGGGACTTTCACAGGTGCACCTCGTTGGGACTCATGCAAGAAATCATGGAATCGTTAAGGTTGGAGAAGATGTCCAAGATCATCGAGTCCAAGCTGTGCCCAATCACCACCTTGTCCCCAGCCCAGAGCACTGAGTGCCACATCCAGGCCTTCCTTGGACTGTCCTTCATCACCTGTCCCAAGGCTTCCCTCTCCTCACAAAGGATTTTCCAGCTGCTCAAGCTAAATGTCCCCACTGTAATTTAAATATGGGACTACGACYCTTTCCCACTGTGGTGGTTCACGATTCCCCTGTGCTTTGCAGCAGTTTTCGGCGTGTCCAAGGCTGTTGGCGCTGTTCTCCCACTTCTGTGCTCAGCTGCTTCCAGACCACCCCAGACAGCCACGAGGGAAGGAGTTACAGGCATGGGAACTGCATGGCCTTGCAAAATAAAAAAAAACCAACATAAAACCCCCCAAACACCCCAATCAACCCAAGACAAACAAACAAAAATTCCAAAACGCCAGAGGGAAAATATAATTGGCTTTGAAACCTCTCCAAAAACCTCATCAGCGGGGCAAATGGGGGGTCAAACCATGGTGGTGTGTGAACAGCCTGGCTGACCCAAGGGTGGGTTGGGGAGGGCCCAGCAGTATTTGGGGAGGATGGTTTGCAGGGAAACAAGATATTGAAAAAAACCAAAACCAAGATGGAAATAAAGGGAGAATTTTTTCACCCCTTTAGAGCAGAAGGTTTCTGGTCCCAGAGCTTTCCCTGCCCTGTCTTACAGGAAATGTCTGCCCCCAACACAAAATGTTTCCCTGCATCAAGAAGGGATAATTTTTTACCTCTTCCCTTTCCATCCATCATGTACAATGTCCTGCAGCAATTTACCAACTCCACCTTAACTCCCTGGTGTGAAAGCAAGAGAAGCAGCTACAGAAATGTTTATTCTCCATTTTTCCATGAGGCATTTCCCGACCTGCTCCGAGCTATCCCACTGACCTGCCCCTGCTGCCAGCACAGGGAGCAGCTCCCCTGGCTCAGCCCTCAAGCCAAGGATCCCACCTTGGAGGTTGTTGGAGAGCTCTGCCCACCCTCCTTGAACCTGGCCTCTGCTGCAGCTCTTTCAGAGCCCCTGGAGTCATGGAATGTGTCTGAATTAATACACTGGGATCTGCTTTCCTCAGCGAGGCACGTCACTTCCACTGAAGGCAGGGAGCACATCAATCAGTGTAAAAATAATAAAAAAATGAACCCTGTGCAGGTCTAAGTCTTAATTCAGTGGGACTGGCTGAATGAACACCAAACTCACTCTCAGGCACATCCCAGTGCTGCTCTTGGGGTGAAAATCAGGGAAGTTGGAGTTGAGACCAACTGTTTGCTTAGATGCTGTTCTTAATGAGACAAAACAAAATGAGGGGGAAGAGCTGCTGTTTCCAAAGCTGACCCAAACAGGAGCAAGTTGTGGGATCTTCTCACTCCCTACAACACCCTGAAAGTTGTGGCCAGGTTGGGGTCAGGCTCTTCCCCCAGGTAACAGCAACAGGACAAGGGGAAACAGCCTCAAGTTGCACCAAGGGAGGTTCAGGCTGGATATTAGGGAAAAATTCTTCCCTGAAAGGGTGGTCAGACACTGGAAGGGGCTGCCCAGGGCAGTGGTGGAGCCCCCATCCCTGGAGGTGTTCAAAACCAAGCAGATGTGGCACTGCATGATTTGGCTTAGTGGGCATGGGGTGTCCCATCAAAGGATGGACTCGAGGATCTTGGAGGTCTTCCCCAACCTTAATGATTCTGTGATCAGACATCTCCAGTTCTCCAGAGTCCAGAGGAAGAGAGGAGACAGTTCCCAGGGTGCTGTGTCCCAGGTCACCGTAGGACTTCGCTCAGCTGCTTTGGAAATTTGCCTCGAGACTTCTAAACAAGCAGCCAAGCCAGCACAAAATAAAGATTTATGTATATTTATATAAAATCATAGAATCCCAGATCAATTTGGGTTGGAAGGGACTTTCCAGTTCCAACCCCTGCCTTTCCACTAGCCCAGGTTGCTCCAAGCCGTGTCCAACCTGGCCTTGGACACTTCCAGGGATGGGCATAACCATCCAGTTGACCAAGACTTCCTGCAGTACCTCTCCACATAGGTTGGATCCCGATAGGATCCCCCCTCTAGTCACTCCTGGGGCCCACCAGACCCCTTGGGTGAGCCACTCAATTTCTTCTCACAGAAAGAAATCCATAAAAAGTCAAAATTTCTCTGAGGAAAAAAAGCAAAAAAAAAAGTCAGTTTTGACACGACTTTCATTTAAAGAACTTCTTTCCCTTTTACAAAGGAAGAGTGCTTTAAAAATGTCAAAACATTGGATTTATTTATTTATTTATTTGGAGCAAAATGACATTTCACTTGGAAATGTCAGTTAATTTTCAGCTTTGAAAGTTTTACAAGATGAAGCAGTCAAACTGATTTTTCTGACAATACCAAGACAATTTCAGTGAACTTGACTGGAACATGTTTTGGGAGGGAAGTGCAGGGCTTGAAGAGCAAAAAAAAAATTAAAAAAAAAAAAAAAAAAAAAAAAAAAAAAAAAAAGTGTTCTTCCAAACCTTTAGAACAACAATAGGGAACGAAAAATATCATTTGAATCCTCAGAAAGCAGTGAGGAAAATTGCCAGCTCAAGTGCTTGATGCCCCGTCGGTATTTGCAAGTTTCACTTGAAGCAATTAAACTTCCTGAATGGATTTGGGCGATTGCTCAGAATAGAGCTGCTCCTTCAATTCTCCCTGCCTCCTTGATCCGAGGAGAGGCGGGAGGAGAAGTCACTGGAGAAGGAGGTTCATGGAATGAACACTCCTGGCTCACTGGGGCTGCCAGGACCCAGCATGGACAGGGATCTTCCCCTCACCTTGATGCCACTTCAGCTGAGACCTCCCGTCCATGGGAGCTCATCAGCTGGAAAAGTTGGGAACTGTTGTTGATCCGTGTGTTTTTCGCTGTTAAATTTGAGGGAAAACAACCAGGGGAGCCCAAAGAGCTGCTGCTGCCAGCCCCAAACTTTGGATCCAGCATGGATTTCGTGAAGAGTTTGGAAAGGAAGGATGGAGAGGACCTTCACCTCTCCAGGTCACTGGCCCAGCTCTTGGCGGAGCATAAGTTGGACATCAGGAAGGATTTCTTCATGGAAAGGGTTGCCAGGCATGGGAAGGGGCAGCCCAGGGTGGTGTTGCTGTCCCTGGAGGTGTTCAGTCAGTGCCACGGGCTGGGTGACAAGGGAGTGTTTGGTCACACGTTGGACTCCATGACCTTGGAGGTCTTTTCCAACCTCAACAATTCTCTGATAGAACAACAGAACCATGGAATTGTTTGGGTTGGAAGGGACCTTGAAGATCATCTTGTTCCGACCCCACTGCCAGTGATAACAAGTGAAGTTCTCCCACATCTGTGGGGGAATTGACTGGACAATGGAGTTCAAGATGAGCACGGGGCTTCCCTTGGCAGCTGAACCATTCACCAAGAGTTTGGAGTTCAACCCTCTCCACCAGGAAATCCTGAACTGACAAGTATTTACCACCAACCCCTTTTTTGGGGGATAACACCAAGTCTTGGGAGTGGCACAGTCTGTGCCTGTGGTCGTGGGAATGAGCAACCCCATGGGCAGCTCCGTGTCCCCTCCAGATGCTCAATCCTTGGGACACCCAAACACAACTCCAGCCAACAGGACAGACTCACCCTCTACCCTGTTCTTCTGTTGGAAAAAGTTCAGAGAAAGCCACGGAGGTGCTCTGAGGGCTGGAACCTCTTTGCTCTGGAGCCAGGCTGGGAGAGCTAGGGGTGTTCACCTGGAGAAGAGAAGGCTCCGGGAAGACCTTGGAGCCCTTTCCAGTGCTGAAAGGTGCTCCAGGAGAGCTGGAGAGGGACTTTGGACAAGGCCTGGAGGGACAGGACAAGGGGGAATGGCTTCCCACTGCCAGAAGGCAGGGATAGATGGGATATTGGGAAGGAACTCTTCCCTGTGAGGGTGGAGAGGCCCTGGCACAGGTTGCCCAGAGAAGCTGTGTCTGCGCCATCCCTGGAGGTGTCCAAGGCCAGGTTGGATGAGGCTTGGAGCAACCTGGGCTAGTGGAAGGTGTCCCTGCCCATGGCAGGGGTGGAACTGGATGAGCCTTCAAAGCCAGAGGATTCTGGAATTCTGTGATTTCTGKGAGCAAAATCCCCCTTGCAAACAGGGTTTGTGCTGCAGCAAAGAACTTCCCTGGCCTGTTCTGAACTCCCATCGATTTCCAGCACGGAACAGTTTTGCTTAAGGACTCACTGAAGACATTTCTGCCAGGGCAGGTCCTTCAGAGCACTGTCCATAACCCGCAGGGGATCATGATGTGGACACTGGCACAGGAATGAGACATTGCTGTAAACTTTGACCTCAGATCAAAGCCAGGCACAGGCTCCAGCTCTCCRTAGCTCCAGCTGCTCTCCTGCATTCTCAGCTGCAATCCCAACACCTCCAAAGCCACGGAAACGCCACACGCAATAATCGCCCGCTGGAAATTTAAAGCCGGCAAGCTTTGTCAATGAGTAAGCGTTCCAAAACAGTAAATTAATAAATTCCCCCGAATCCATAATAGATACATCTTTGTTCAGCCACAATGCTTTGATATAAATTGTAGCTTTTTAGGACTGCACTGTCAGAAGCGTAATATATCATCCGAGAGTGGATCCGAGTTCAAAAGTACATATAATAATATAATTAAGATAGCTTGACAAGAATGTATTTTAAAAGTATAAAATACCTGCAGGTATAATGGCTTCATAAAGTCTGTCAGATTTACTTCTGCTGTGAAGAAATTTAAAATGTTTTACTCTAATGCAATGCAAATTAAGCCGAGGATATTCATATAACGCAGTCCTGAAAAAAAAAATTGGGTGGAGAGAGAGAAGAATCAGAAGTCAAGAGCAGAGCAAACAAGGTGTTGAGCTTTCCAGGCAACTGGGCTGCTCCGTGGAACAGTCAGGAGCCACCAGAGCCATGGTGGATGCATCCCTCTCCCAGCGGCGGGGCGGAGGCGAGGCACACGGATGAGCTCCCTTCCCGGTTTGTGTGGTTATCCCAGATTCCTCACCTCACATTTCTGCACTGATGTGCTTTATACAATCATTTGCAAGTGGAAAGTGATTTTCGTCTCTTTTTCCTTGCTCTTCCCTTGCTGTGCTGAAAGCTTAAAATAACAGGAATGTTCGAGGGGGAAGGAGCACACGAGGGCGGGAACCAAATCCAGCCTCGCCAAAGTTTTTTTATTGGGCATTTCCTCTCCAGGGGCAGGTTGGGATTCAGCCTCGGGCACCTTCAGGGCACCCCACACCCCCTGCCCCGCACCAGCCCCTGCCCCAAGCACCTTCCAAGCAGAGTAAATATTTGCCCATTTCCAGGAAGAGAAGCCATTAAGAAATCAATAGCAGAATGTTAATAAAATACTTTTCACTTCTCAGTTTCCTTGGCTCCAATGGCTGTGCTTGGATTTAACTCTGACAGCTCTGCTGAGGCACACAAATACCTCTGACAGCACAGGCAGGGAGGGACTTTTCCCCTCCCTCACTTCACATGGGGATTTTTTTTTAGGCAACATGAATAAACCTCCTTTCTGACAGGAGGACACTGCGTGCAAAGGCCACCCAGTGCAGCAGGTGAGACTTGGCTTCTCTCTTCCTCCATCACCTTGGCTTTGTGCCTCAGTTTCCCCATCCAAACAACACGGGCTGCTCTCCTTGCACACCCTTGGAGAGATCTATTCCAAGCAGGACTCTTGTGGGGTCTTCCTTCCCACGCAACAAAACTCCTTTGCTGGGGCTTTCATTCAGTTTCCCATCTCAAAGAAAAAAATATAATCTTTTTAAGGTTTAATAAAGTGCCTGAGGGCATYTGGGATTTTTTTTCCCCCTTCTGTTCCCTACTGAAAACAGCTTTAACGTTCAGTAACCAGTTCCAAGAGGTGGGCTCCAAGAACGCAAGACATGAAATATTAAGAAGTTTGCAAGCAACAGCAACACCTACAAGGGTGGAACAGCCCCACTTTTAGCAATATTTAGAACAAAGCTGAGCCTAAATAAAGACAGGGCAGGTGGAAGAGAACCAGGCACCCAACACAAAAAGCCAACAGTCCCAGCACTGGACCAGCACTCTTCCTCATCCTGTTTCATCCCCATCCTGCCTTCTCTTGCTCCCAAAAAAAGAAAATTAGAGTTAAAAAATCCAAAAGCAAAGCAGTGACAGCCAGGGAGGGACCGGGCCCGTCCCTGCGACAGGTGGCAAAGTGCTGGGCTGCAATTGCTGCTGTTAAGTYGCGAGAAAACAAAGATGTCAAGAGTCTACGGGGAGAGCTGCGAGGACGCAAATCAAGATCCATTTCCCGGTGCCTGTGCCAGGTGGAAAAGGGAAGTGTGAGCTGATTAAATCCGCGCTGGCGTCAGATGGGGAGAGGGCTCCTTCCATCTGTTTGCTCGCCAGCGATTCCCCGGGCTGGCAGCTCGGAGGGAGCTCGCTCTGGCAGCCACAGGTGAGCAGAGCCCAGCCTGGAGCTGCCTGTCTGTGCCCAGCCCTTCCTGCCCCGTGCAAACGGCTCCTGGCTGGTGAATCCAGGGATGGAGGGAGAGAACAGCGCTCGGATCCAGCTCACCCGCTGATCCCTGCATCCCTGTGCCTCCAGCTGGCCATGGGATGGCTGCTCCCCTGCGTTCTGCAAGCCACACCCAGCAAGGACTTCCACGTCCAGAAATGCTGGGTGCTTCCCTGAATGCTGCCAAGAGTTCCCATTTCCATCTGCAAGGCAGGAGGAGCAGGGATGCTCCCCCCCAACACTGCAGGGAGGTTCAGTACAGGTCTGTGAGCTGCTGATATCAGGCAATCATGGAATGGTTGGGGTGGGAAGGGATCTTAAAGCTCATCCACTCCCACCGCCTGCCGTGGGCAGGGACACTTTCCACTAGCCCAGGTTGCTCCAAGCCCTGTCCAACCTGGCCTTGGACACTTCCAGGGATGGGGCAGCCACAGCTTCTCTGGGCAACCTGTGCCAGGGCCTCACCACACTCACAGGAAACAATTTCTTCCCAATATCCCATCTATCCCTGCCCTCTGGCAGTGGGAAACCGTTCTACCTTGTCTCGTCATTCCACGCCCTCGTAAAATGTCTCTCTCTGTCTTTCTTGTCAGCTCCTTCAGGCACTGCGGGGATGATAAAAGGGGCTTGGAGAGGTCCATGCTCCTAAAAACCGATGGCTTTTGTCTTTTATGGCTTTACTCCACACTTTCTCTGTAGTTTGCCCACGGCAAAGATCTCCTCATGTCCTGGACAACACTCTGACCTCTCTCTTTCTGGCAAATTATTTATTGCGTCCTTCTCTAGACAATAATTCTTCTGGGACTGCAGGACCACATTCCAGCCCCTCCAAGTCTTTTGGTGTCCAGCACCTCACCAACCCCACTGAGTTTACCCTCTGCCCTAGCCAGACCTGCAAATTCAGGAGTTTCTGGAAGAAACTTCCAGGTTTCTGGGAGTGATCCAGCTCCAGCTCTGCTGTGCACACATCACACTTCGCTTCATCCTTTTGCTGATTTTCTCAGTTTTACAGCCACCTCAGGTGGCTTTTTTTTAATCAAATAACCACAACACTCCGGAAGTCAATGCTTTATCAACAGACTAAAAAGACTCTTTGCATCCACGGGGTTTTTCTGCTGCATGCTCAGTCTGACAGCACTTTCTACGAGGGCTAATGCTAAAAAAAATAATAAAATGCTTTCCTCTATTTCAGCTYTTATTGGCAATCCATTCTCATTAAGCCAAACACATTTGTCTTCATAACGTGTACTTCACAATTACAATATCAAAGGGTTTGTATCTACATAATAAAAATGATCTATAGAATAATACAAGGGGAAAACATCGTAACATGATGTTGTTATTAAAGAATCCAACGGGACGTGGGAGAGCGACATTCCCATGGGCTCCTCCACACCCTTCACTGTGAGTCACTGTGGAGCGTGGCTGGGCCTGGGATCAGCTCGGAGAGGGGAGGGAGGGCAGATGGGAATGAAATTAAGGGATGGTTCCCCCAGTGACAGAGGGAAGGCAGCAAGGAGGGCCATGGCTGAAACACCTGCAGAGTGCAGCCCCAGCCTCCTCTGCCAGTCCTGGGCACCAGCAGGGGCACAGACACCCAGAGTCACAGCACAGAATGTCCTGAGCTGGGGAATCATCCAGTCCAGCCCCTGTCYCTGCACAGACACCCCGACAATCCCACCCTGTGCATCCCTGGGAGCATTGTCCAAACGCTCCTGGAGCTCTGGCAGCCTTGGGGCCGGGACCATTGCCTGGGGAGCCTGGTCAATGCCCCAGCACCCTCTGGGGSAAGARCTTTTTCCCARTATCCAGCCTGACCCTCCCCTGACACAGCTCCAGCCATTCCTTGCATCCTGTCCCTGGTCACAGGGAGCAGAGACCGGAGCTGCCCCTCCTRAGGAGCTGCAGCCCCCACTGARCTCTGCTCCAGCTGAACACACCAAGYGCCCTCAGCTRCTCCTCRTGTGGCCCCTCCAGACCCTTTYCTATTTCCATGTCCCTCCTTTGGACACTCTCCAGCAGTTTTAGATCCTTCTTTTATTGTAGCACCCAAAACTKCCCCCAGCACTGGATGTGAGGCCACCCCAATGCAGAGCAGAGAGGGACAATCCCCTCCGTGGCCCAGCTGGGCCTGATGTCCCCAGGACAGGGTGGCACTTTGGGGGCCACTGCTAACTCATGTCCAGCTTGCCCTCGTCCGAGACCCCCAGATCCCTTTCTGCTTCCCTGAAAAGGCCCTTGTTGCTCTGCAGGAGCTCTGGGTCACAGTCAGTCGCCTGACGGGCACATTTCAGGGGTACAAATCYGAAATTGAGGAGCAGGGGCTGGCACAGCCCCCGTGCCCAGGTGGGTGCCGGTCCCCAGCAGCGCCCGGCACAAGGATCTGCTCTCCCGGAGGCAACTCAGACACCGGGAARAGCTTTTCAACACTCAACCTCTTTAATTCCTTTGTGTCTCCCAGACAGGATTCAGCAGAGCACCAGCGGGTTGATTAAGCCACATTGTACGAGATTACAAAGAACAAGGATAAATAGAAGGGGGAGGTTCCCRCAGTCGGCAAAGACATTTCGGTCCACAAAAGTGGGGGAGGAGGAAATAACCCCTGAGCAAGAAGGCAGGAAGGCAGAGCTCGTCTGCAGTAMATAGGGAGAGACCGCAAGAGCCTCAGAGCAAGGGGGATGACATTCCAGAGGCACTCGGCAAGCAAAAATCATTGTAAATAAAAATAATAATAGCAGCGTCGTTATTAGCAACAATTAATATTTTTAATAATAGCAGCAGTATAAAAAGGAAGGGGAAAAAAAAAAAGTGGAACGTGAGATTTAATTCAAAATTTGTGGGTTTTGCCCAAACCTCTGCAGTTGCAAGTGCCCGAGGTGGCAGCACAAGAGCACTCCCTWGTCTGACCCAGGCCGGAGCCCCTTGGCTTGATATCCACAGAGCCAAACACACAAAAAAGGAGCTGAGCCTCTGATCCAAACTTCGTCTTGTAGGAGATGTGCTCCCATTTGTTTCCCACCGAAGTGAGAAGGCAGATTTTGTATAAAAGGGCACATTATTGACTATCATTGGCAGCTCCTCACAAACTCCAGGAGTTTAACCAAGATCCATGGCTGTTTGCAGCAAAACGCAGCTACACACGGGGACTGTGATTTTTTTTCTGAGGCAGCAAAAATAATGATGCTCACAAATGCAAAAAAACCCACCCAATACCATCAACATTTCAGAAACAGTCCCTAACTGCAAGAAAAAAACCCGAAACCCTGGGAGATTAGGCAGGCAAGGCAGTGACAGCAATTCTTCTCAATAACTTTGACATGCTGCTTGTCGTCTTGTTTTTTCTCCTTCTCCTTCTTCAAACAGACCAACACAAACAGCATCTGAAAACAGCCATTTCAAACYAGGAACTGGAATTTTGGACATCAATGATGTCAAACCGCAGCGATCCGGCGCTTACAAATCAGCTCCTGCCTCGTGACAAGACAAAAGTGATTTTTGCCTACAAGGTGCTTGTCGAGGGAAGCGCGGAGCGGCTGCGGCTCCCTCCTCGCCGGCTCTCACACGTGGGAGAGCAGCAAATATCCTGCAGAGATCAGGGAAAGGTTCTTCCTGCGAAGGGTGGTGGGCACCGAACAGGCTCCCCAGGCAGTGGTCCCGGCCCCAAGGCTGCCAGAGCTCCAGGAGCGTTTGGACAATGCTCCCAGGGATGCACAGGCTGGGATTGGTGAGGTGGCTGTGCAGGGCCTGGAGCTGGATCAACGATCCTGTGGGTCCCTCCCAGCTCAGGATATTCCATGGTTTGATGGAAGTGAAGTGTGCTGCTCATCACCAACA
The DNA here is from genome assembly GCA_018881555.1 of Amblyornis subalaris. NCBI lineage: Eukaryota > Metazoa > Chordata > Aves > Passeriformes > Ptilonorhynchidae > Amblyornis > Amblyornis subalaris. Next base: position 1,187,083 of record JACAXG010000038.1, on the reverse strand, counting down.
GTCCAGGCGAGGGAGAAACTCAGCATCCAAACATCCAAACTCTCGGCTTGGGAACACCACTCTGGAGCTGCCTGGTTTTCACCATATTCATTTTATTGAAAAGGGAAATTTATATAAATAGTCCTCCCTCCCAAATTCTGTTTGTAATCTCGGTGAATAACTATTGCTTTAGGAGGGTAGAACTGCTGACTCCTTTATTTCTGAAAAATGTATTAGAAAACCTTCTCTTTATAAGAAAAAATGAGAAAAACAAAATCAATAGAGTATGAAGGAGCATGAAAAATGCATTTTAGAGTCTCCTTTTTTTTTTTTTTTTTTTGGTCCAACGTTGCTTTTCTGTAAAGCTTCTGCAGAAACACACATTTAAATGTAAATGTCCTGAAAGTAAATGGGTAAGGACGGAAAAGATGAAGAGGAATCGTGAGCCACTTGCAACAGCTCCTTGGGATAAGTAATGCAATAAACAGTGACAGGACAGGGTGGCATGTGGGACTTCCCCTGGCTGTTCCTACGTCAGAGTGGAGCTGTTTCCTTGGAAGAAAACAGCCAGGCTCTGCTGCTGCCCAAATCCTGGAATCACGGAGTCAGACCCTGGTTTGGGTTGGGAGGAAYCTTAAAGCTCATCCAGTTCTACCCCTGGCCATGGGCAGGGACACCTTCCACTAGCCCAGGTTGCTCCAAACCCTGTCCCACCTGGCCTTGGCAGCCACAGCTGCTCTGGACAACCTGTGCCAGGGCCTCCCCTCCCCASCCTCASAGGGAACAATTCCTTCCCAATATCCCATCTATCCCTGCCCTCTGGCAGTGGGAAGCCATTCCCCCTTGTCCTGTCACTCTATCCCTTGTCCCAAGTCCCTCTCCAGCTCTCCTGCAACCCCTTTAGGCACTGGAAGGGGCTCTGAGGTCTCCCTGGAGCCTTCTCTTCTCCAGGTGAACACCYCCAGCTCTCCCAGTCTGGCTCCAGAGCAGAGGGGCTCAAGCCCTTGGAGCACCTCCATGGGTTCCTCTGGACTGGCTCCAGCAGCTCCACGTCCTTCCTGAAGGAATGGTCCAGGGCTGGACACAGCTCTGTTAGGTGGGGTCTCACCTGAGAGGATCAAATCCCTCAACTCCTCACAGCTCAAGGCTCTGTGTTTGGGGACAACACTGCAAAACTTCTGGACAAAGCAGAAGCTCAGGGCTCATTGGGATGGAAAAGAATAAAGCACAGGGAGCCATTCCCCACAAAAGGCAAGAAAGCAGAAGATCAAACACAACAACAAAAGGACCCCTCTGTGCTGTAATTCATAGAATACCCTAAATTTGGAAGGGACCCTCAAAGGATCATCGAGTCCAACTCCTGGCCTTGCACAGGACAATCCCAAAAATCCTACCCTGTACCTAAGAGTGTTGTCCAAACTCTTCTGGCTGAACTTCGCTTGCCCAGACAGTTTTTGTCCTTTGACAGGGCGGGTCAGAGCCTGGCATCTCCCCCCACCCCCAGGACCAATCCGGTGCGTCCCCACCCCTGGCAACACACGATCCCTGAGCATCTCCCAGGGTCACTCCTCCAGCCTTTCCAGCCTTTCCAGCCCTCATTAGCCGCGAGGCGAGGGAATTAACCCCCCCAGCTGCTCGGAAGGTATAATACCAGCTCTAATTTCATAGACACCGTATATAGGCCACAAGCCTATAATCACGATAATACAGATGTTAGATACAGATGTTCCCAGCGCCAGCCTGGGCGCATCCTGTTAACGCAGTGACTYAGTCTGGTGCTAAAGCTGAGCTAATACCAAGCTCCTGAGAGGATTAACAGACATTAACGTTGCATTATCCAACCATTAAACACACTTGGGATCGCACCAGCCGGCCCTAATGCTTCCCATGGCACCGGTCATTCCCAGCAAGGTCAGGGATGCTGAGCYCCCTGGCTGGCACACAGCAGGCAACGAGATGCTCCTGAGCAGCAATCCACACTCCATCCATGCTGGCATCTCCTGGAGAAAGGAATCCCAACCCCAGGAGCTGCTGGCTTGTTTCTGTAGTGCCAGACCCCTCTGCTAGAGCCGGCACTGGTCCCAGGGAGAAAAGGGAATTGTTTTTTAGGAAAAGCCAACGTGCTCAGGTGGTGGTGGCTCTGAGGTTGGCACAGTTCCTGTCCCACCTGGCAGCGACGGGCTCAGACTGAGAGGATGAGAGGAAATRGCCTCAAGTTGTGCCAGGAGAKGTTTAGATTGGATATCAGGAAGAATTTCTTTGTGGAAAGGATTGTCAAGCACCGGAACGGACTGCACAGGGAAGTGGTGGAACCACCATCCCATGGAATTGTTCAAAAAACACGTGGATGTGGCACTTGGGGACATGGGTTAGAGGTGAGCACGGTGGTGGGGCTCGGCTGATGGCTGGACTCGATGATCTCAAAGGTCTTTTCCAATCTCAGTGATTCTGTGATTCCCTGACCCCCTTGGAGGAGAAGCATTAGAGAGCATTCCCCTCACATCTCCAGGAGAAAGTGGAGAAAATGTGTTCCTGCAGAAGAAAGGGAGACATTTTCCTTTGGAAACAGAATCCCTGATAAGGGCAGAGGAGAGCAGATGGGAAGAAGTGACTGGTAAGGCCATGCCTCACTCATTTTCCTCATTATTACAGCAAGAGACAAGAGGCATCCCACAGGATTTATTCATAAGGCTCCTCTCATGAACATTGCAGAGAATTATTCCCCACTCCAGAAGCAGCCCCAGACCAACCACCTTGCCGTGCATGAGTCTCCCCTTCTCCCCAGTACCAYGGAAACCTTGTACTGTGAGAACTGAACCACACAGACCAAATGTTCAACACTTCACCTGCTGCTCGGAAATACCAGGGCTCAGTCCCATCAGAACTGGGGACACGACGTAAAACTTGTAATTCCAGAGCCCAAACGAGCACTGCTGTAGCAAAAGGAATAAAATCCCATCAGCCAGCAGCGGAAACAGGCTCGGATTATCCTGGCTCCCCAGGCAGGAGGAATGTGCCTTGGCCAGCACAGAGCACCTTAAATAAAAGAACCTGAAACACACCATGGCCAGCAATTGTCCCATTGACCACTTCACCTGGTTTATCATCATACACTGCTTTTCCCTTCTACCTTTATTCAGCTCTTTCAGCATCTCTCTCGCAAGATTTATTGACTGAACATCAATGAGATTTTCTCTTCCTTACTCGGCTCTGAAGGAAAGGGGAGAAAAAAAAAAACCCTCTTGAAATTATTTGTATTCTTCCATATAATACCTCTTTCAGAGACCCATCAGAAAAGTCCTTTACAAGCGAGGAAATAGCCAATATTTTAGAATCTGCAGCGAGGCGCTTCAGCTAAGCTCACTTTATTGTAAAATTAGATGTCATTGTGAGAAGTACCCATATAAATACAAGTGCAAAGGGCCCTTCTGCTAATGCAGGAGCCGGGGTAACAATGTGCTATTTCTACCTGTCTGCAGAAAACTTCCCTTGATAGCTTCTCCCATATAATACACAGCATATTTACATCAAGCATTAAATAAATATTATGCAAAGAGTAACCGCGCTCTAATATCCAAGTGTATTTATGGAAAGCTAAATTATATCGCCGAGTTTATTTTAGCCCTAGAAAGCCCCGTGGGGAAAAGATATTGTGCATCTTAAAAGGTAAATGTAAGCTCTACAAGAGAAAGGAGCCTTTACTGGAAGCAGCACATTGTACCTGGGTAAATCTTGGAGCAATTACACAGCAAAGTTTTCTTTGATGAGGCAGAGATGTGATGACATGTAATTACTTTTTCAATGCTGCACTGTGTGTTTATCAAAATGTTAATGCAAGCATAATAACAGGCTGTATGTTTGTGCCGAGAATGTCAGAGCCTCCAGACGTCAATCACATCTGAAAATAAAATTGCAAATAAGTGGGAAGGCTTGATGGCACGAGTGACAGCGCGGTCCTCGGGCGCTGACAGGCACCAGCTCCCTCTCCCTCGGCGCTCTGTGGCTGTAATGCACCTAATGGAACAGAGATTCCTTTTATTAGCCCAAATGGAACAGGCTGGCTCCAAAGTGAGCTAAACCATGCACGGCCATGGACGGAGGCAGTGCTAATGAGCACTTCTGTAGGCAAAGTTTGATGGGCTCCTAATTTCCACTGTGCCTCGCGTTCCGCGTGGACCCGCACAGGCATTGCTGGGCTCCTGCCGCTGGAAAAGCAGCCTGGAGCAGCTGCATTCCCAGGTGAGATGGAGGATTGGAGCCTGGACTGTGAGTCCGCAGCACYCCGAGAGCCCACAGCTCCTGCCACAGCTTCCCTGGGGCACTGCAGGCACCAGCTCCACGACACAGTCACAGAATCATTGAACACTTTGGTTGGGAAGGGACCTTAAAGCCCACCTCATTCCACCCCCGTGCCATGCACAGGGGCACCTTCCACAACACCAGGTTGTTCCAAGCCCCTGGCCTTGGACGCTTCCAGGGATGGGGAGTCCACAGCCACTCTGGGCCCCGTGTCTCACCACCTTTACAGTAACAAATTTCTGCCTCATATCTCATCTAAACCTGCAYCTCCAGCTTTTCTTTCTTTTAATTATCTTAGCTCCTATCAAAAATTAGCTCTTATCTTTTTTTTTTTTCCATATCTTTCTCCTATTTTTCTCCTATCTTTTTTTCCTTCCATGACTRGAATGCTTTTATTAGTTAAAAGGTGCAACACCTGGATTTCCAGCTCTCACACACTCAAAACCATTCCAGGTGTCCAAGCATGTGCTGGAGGGAGAGCCAGGCACTCCTTGGAGCACCAGCAGGATAATCAGTGGGGTGAGTTGGCAGAGAGCTTTGGGAAAACACGCTAATAAAAAGAGTGGAAATAAATCCAGGATAGGGAGAATGCTACCTGGCCTTCCCAAAGCTCCCTGCCCAGGGAAAACTGCAACCTTGGAGAGCAGAGCGGCAGCATTTGGGTCCAAACATCTTGAAGGCGGTCTGAGCATCTTGGAAATACAGCTGACAGTTGCTTGGCAACCRCGGTTACAGAAAGATTTTCCAAGCAAGCAGCAGGCTGAGGGAAGTTCAGCAGCACAGGCAGTCAATAATCCCAGTGTGCAGTGGGTAAGAGGAGCGAGAGGGGAATTTCTAAGGACCCCTGCCCCAAAATAGCTCAGGCACCTCCTGGGGATGCACGTGAGGCTGTTTGATCAGGAGCAAGAGGAGAGAGTTGTTGGGCCAAGGCAGGGATGGGCAAGTCGTGTCTGTCTTTCCAAGAGGGCCCCAAGAGAACCTGGAGTCGGGATGGGACTCCAAAGAGGAGGTTATTTGCCCTCAGAACCCCCTCCCCTACCTGCCTCTGGCTCAGTACGGTCAGGAACTTTGGATTTCAAGGCTTTGCACATCACAACGACCCTGAGTAAAACCAGCATTTCAGGAGCAGGAGGCTCCATGACAGCTCCTGCCTTTCAGGAGAGATAGAAGAGGCAGTTGTCAACAGGAAAGCGCCAATGAGCTCTGTAACAAAGGCAGGCAGCACTACCGAAACCATCAAAACACCCAACGGGACTCACTTGAGCAAATACATTGAAAAAGAGGGAGGCAATCGCAAAGCTCACATATTTATCATGGTAAGTGGCTTAATCCTCAACAAAAGAAAATAGGGAATAACCACTTGTTGAGGGAAGATGTGCCACGTGCTGAGTCCAGGCTGGACAAAGCACTGAAACATTGGTTTCATTTATCCTTCYAGCACGGTGACAAAATTGCTTAGCAGAAAATTATTGCCTTCAGAGGGCTGCTGGTGATGGCTGACTGAGCTGATGATGTGGAAATCGCACCTCAGATCAGTATGAAAAAAACCCCACCAGAATGGAATAATAATAATAATGAAAAAACTCAAACCGGCTTTTCCTCTCTCCCCTCACTCGTTCCTCCTCCACATTCCAAGAGTGATTGGCCACAGCCCTTCAGCAGATCCCTGCACTGATGCCTGGGATACTTAACCTTTGTATTTGTCACTCAGAAGCTGAAAAATGAATCCTAATGTTTTTTACTCTTTTTTTTTTCTTTTTAGAGTAGCTTTGGGAGCTGCCAGCGAGCTCAGTGTCATTTGGACATTGACATGAAACTTGGAGCGCTGTAAGAATTCACTGGGGCCTTGCAAGGGACATCATCATCATCATCATCATCATCATCTTCACCGCCACCTTGGGAGCATCCGATTTAATGTTTGGAATCCTGCTTAATTGGCTCCTCGCAAGCCCAGCCTGCAACATGACAGCCTCACCACCCCGACTGGAAATAAAGGATGGAGCTTTTGAAACGAGGTCTTGCAGGCGCCTCTGGGAAGCCGCAGCCAGCGAGAGGCATCTGAGATGTGCCTGACAAGGCAAGATCTCGCCTCCCTCCTAGCGAGGGCCTCACAATGCAAGATGGATTTATATTTTGGTGCTGCTCTCCGAAGCAGGTGTTAGATAATTCAGTAATTAGTATGCACATCTAACTTCATTGCAGCCTCTGTTGATCTCTCAATTAGAGTTAGCTGGGTCCTCTGAAGTTTGCAGTAGTTAATTAGAGCATTATTGAACCGCCAGGCTCCGCGGGAGAGCTCCGCCGGCAGCTGCCGGCTCCGACCCACGCGGCCCCGGCCCCCTCGTGTCCGGCTGGAGGAGCGGGAATTCTGACCCACGCCGCTGTGGGCATCCCCTGCCACAACCGGCCACACCAGGGGGGTGGAGCTACACGAGCCTTAAGGTTGCTTCCAACCCAAACGAMGGGGAGTTCTATAAGGTAACCTGAAAAGCTCTGGTTTGCTGCCATTAATATTTGGGGGAAAAAAGGAGTAAAAGAAAAAAAAATTTAATTCAGCATCAGTGAGACCAACAGGGAATAAAAACSCCCCATCTTACAGCTTTCAGGGCAAAAATCAGACCCAACAGGGCAGAGAGCACAGAGAGGGGGGGTTTAACAGTGGGACACAACACAAAAAGAAGTTCAAAAACATGGAACAAAACACCTGTGAACTGTGTTCATAGAATCATGGAATCCCAGACTGGTTTGGGTTGGAAGGGACATTAAAAGACCATCTCATAAAAGACCAACCCCTGCAGGGACACCTTCCACTAGCTCATGTTGCTCCAAGCCCCATCCAACCCAGTCTTGGACACTTCCAGGGGTGGGGCAGCCACAGCTTCTCTGGGCAACCTGTGCCAGGGCCTCCCCACCCTCACAGAATTTCTTCCCAATATCCCATCTATCCCTGCCCTCTGGCAGTGGGAAGCCATTCCCCCTCGTCCTGTCCCTCCATTCCTGGTCCAAAGTCCCTCTCCAGCTCTTCTGGAGCCCCTTTGGGCACTGGCAGGGGCTCTRAGGTCTCCCTGGAGCCTTCTGTTCTCCAGGCTGAACAGCTCCAGCGTTTGAGCCTCTGAATACCTGAACAAAGCGGAGCCAGCAGTTTGAAACCCAGTTACCAGTAAATAATTGAAGGTGTCATGTCAGCTGCAACACCTGAAGCCTGTTTCTGAGAAACTCCTGATAATCACTGAAGTACAGCTTAGCATTTATCCTATAAATATTAGAGAAGGCGTGTGTGTACATCATTTCACATTCCAAAGGCAAGCCTGTTAGCTGAACTGTGGGGGAAACCCACGGGAAGAACACACGAAGCACGGAGAGGCGCGCGACGCAACGTGATCAAAACCGGGAGGTTTTCAAACGCTTCTCTCAAACACCAGCTGATGATTTTCACAAGAGCTTCCTGCAGAACCACGGGCCTGTGGGGACCTGGCAGAACGCATTGTCCAGGTACAAGGTAAATAAACACCCTAAAAGGCAGGGCCCGTGGGAATCTCTTGGAGACTCCAGGAATTTTGTTGCGGAGGATTACGGTCTTTGATGCAGAACAGACGCGAGGCTGGAGCAGCGCTGCTGAGCAAGACCCAGAAACCCAAAAAGCGGCAAAACGCAAAGCTTTGAGGCAGCAAAACTCCTGCAAACCTTGAGAAAAGAACCCACGTTTGATGCACATTCCCGGCCGAGCTCCAGGGCTGCTTCCYGAATTCCCAGAATCGCCCGGAGGACGTCGCCTGTGGAGAAGCCCCATTAGCACGGACAAAAGGCCCACGTGGAGCTTTAGGAGCTCCAACACCTGCTATCAGGAGCAAGTTCCTTTCCAGGTGGCTTTATCGCTGACCTCCAGATGGAGGCGAGCTCCACGGCAGGCTCCGAGCAGGGCTCGGGGAGAGGCATAAACAAAAAGCCATGTTTTGAAAAATTAAGGAAGCAATTTAGAAGTGGATAATTAGATCTCCTTTTCGTGCTGCACTGGGAAAATTAAATTACTTTTTTATGAAGGTGTGTGTATCAGCTCTGAGAGTATTGTAGGGAAAGATTATTTTTCTAATATTCCTTCTCCCTCCCCCCCCGCCCCAATTCCCCAGCTCTCCACTCCTCGTGCATCCAAGGAAGTGGCACTTGTAGCCTTCAGCTGTGGCAGGCGTTCATCTCCAATAATTGCGTTTGCTGCATAAATTGCCAGTGACATGGAGAACAAAATTAGTTTAAAATGAACCCAAATGGCAAATCTCAAACAAGTATCAGATGGAAGAACTCATTAATCCTCATTTCAAAACGGGCAGAGCGTCGGGGCGGCCAAGCTGGCCCCAAGCCCGATGGAAGGGTGGCTTCTCTTCRGAGGTGCTGGTGGAGCTGAGTGCTCATCACCACCTTAGAGATGGACCAGACTTCAACAGAGGTTCTGGTCGATGTGAAACTGCTGCCTATGAAGGCGCTGATTTCACTCTGCTTAGAAAAACCTTCCCCACAACCCCTCTATGAAGAAGGAGCGTGTGAGCAGCTCCGCCTCGCACTGCCCAACTTCTCAGGAGACAAGAAACTCATCAAAGCCCCTCAAGTGGCAGAGCTGCCCATGAACCGCATCCCACCCAGGCTCCTTCTGCCTGGCTTCTGCATCCAGCAGCTCCKTGGAGGGAATGCTCCAACCTGATGGGGATGAGCACTCAGAGAATCTGAGAGTTGTTAAGGTTCAGAAAGAACTTTAAGAACATCAAATGCAACCGTTAACCCAGCACCACCTCCGTGTTCCCCACTAGATCATGTCCTCATGTGCCACATCCAGGTTTTCTGAACACTTCCAGGGATGGTGACTCCACAGCTGCCCTGGGCAACCTGTGCAAGTGCTTGACAACCCTTTCTGTGGGGAGATTTTTCCCAATATCCAATCTAAACCTCTCCTGGCGCAGCTTGAAGCTGTTTCCTCTCATCCTGTCCCTTGGTGCCTCAGAGCAGAGCCTGACCCTCCCCTGGCTGCCCCCTCCTGTCAGGGAGTTCTGGAGAGCTAGAAGGTCCCCCCTGAGCCTCCTTTTCTCCAGGCTGAGCTCCTGCCGCTGCCTCAGCTGCTCCCGGTGCTCCAGACTCTTTCCCAGCTCCATTCCCTTCCCTGGACACTCTCCAATCCCTCAATGTCCTCGTGAGGGACCCAGAACTGCCCCCAGGACTGGAAGTGCCTCAACAGTGCCCAGTATAGAGGGACAATCACTGCCTTGGTCCAGTAGCCACACTGGGGCTGGTACAAGCCAGGTGCCCTTGGCCTCTTGCCCRCCTGGGCACGCCTGGCTCATGTCCAGCTGCTGCTGACCAGCACTYTCAGGTCCTTTCCTGCTGGACACTTCCCAGCCSCTCTGCCCCAGCCTGGAGCTCTGYGGGGGGTTGGTGTGACCAAGGGCAGGACTTGGCCTTTCTGCTCATCCCTTCCCCTTCGACTCAGATGCACTTTGCTCTCACTCACACAGCTTTTGGTCCTGCCTGGCCCTGGACAGAGATCCTGGAGCATGTCCCCGCCATGTCCGTTCCCCACGCGCTGAGCTGCTTTTGCTGACTTTCTTTAATGAGGTTTATTGTTTGCGCTGCATAATTTTCAAAGGCATGTCACCCACTCGGAGATGGCCCTCAGATCTCCAGCTTGGGGAGGGGGGGAGGGTCCTTTGAAGCCGCAGTCATTAATTCAGGAGCTGGTTTCTGCAGTTAGGAGCACACGTGTTTGAAGCACACAGAAGCCACCGTGGAGACATCTGAGAGGTGTCCCATGRTACTGCACATTAGACAGAGCCATTATAAAACTGCCAGGCCTGCCGTCCCTCCCTGCTTTGTAMCTTCCCTCCAGATATCAAAAAAAAAATCGTCTAGAATATCAAAATATCACTGTCTGGCTCTGATGATGATCTTAGGACTAAAGACCACACGGAACAAAGATTTCACTTTAATTATCAGCAGAGCCATTTCTCCTAACCTGGTTGTTGAAAATAAAACAAAACCAAAACAAACCACAAACGAACAATAAAAAAAACCCTCTAAAAACTCCACGCAGGCAGCTGGGAAACTGAAGTGTTGTGAAGCTGAGATGCAAAAGCATTAAGAAGCCAGGAATTCAGGCAGGCACACTTTTTTTTTTAACATTCCCAGTGCCTTTCCTTGATGTTGGAGCCTCATCCACCCCTTTGCTTGTAGTTACAGTAGACAGGAAACTGTCCTGGTCACACCAGCTCTGTTCCTGATGCCATCACCCTTGGTCTGCTCCCTGAGCTCCAAGCCTGCCTTCCTGTACCTGTGCTGTTCATCAGCAAGGCAGGATGAGCACAAAATTATTCTCTTTATTGAGTAACTGCTCACCTGTACTCATGGAAATACTCAGAGCACAGCCTCCTGCAGAGATTATTGCTTGGTCAACCCATCTCTTATTCTTAGCTTACCCATGGAGCCTGATCTTCCAAAGGTTTTAGCTTTGGGGAGAGGACTCCTAGGTGCTTGGGGATAAAAGCCTCAGTGTTTCTCCTTTTATTTATTACCTTTATTTATTCCTTTTATACTCTTTTTATGAGTTGCATAAGGAGAGGTTTAGATCAGATATAAGGAGAAATTTCTTCGTGGGAAGGGTTGTGAAGCACGGCACCGGCTGCCCAGGGCAGTGGTGGAGTCACCAAACCTAGAAGTGTTCAAAGAATGGGTGGAGGTGGCACTTAAGGACATGATTTAGTGGTGAACAGAGAATTAAAGCATTATTAAGGTTGGAAAAGACCTCTGAGATCATCAAGTCCAAGCTGTGCCCAATCCCCACSYTGTCACCAGCCCAGAGCACTGAGTGCCATGTCCAGGTGTTCCCTGGAGACCTCCAGAGATGGGGACTCCAAACCTCCCTGGGCAGCCTCTGCCAATGTCTGACCACCCTTTCCATGAAAAAATTCCTCCTGATGTCCAACCTGACCTCCCCCGGTGCAGCCTGAGGCCGTTTCCTCTCATCCTGTGCTTGTTTCCCAGGAGCAGAGCCCGACCCCATGGTGGTGGCACTGGGCTGATGGTTGGACTTGATCTTGGAATCTTTTCCAGSTCGAATGATTCTAAGATTCCCTGATTTATTGCTGGCAGCACAGGTGAAGGCTCTGACCCCAAATCCACGACTGCAGCCTCATGTCAGGCCCTCAGACCGCCTTTTTGGCAGAGCCACCACCACCAACTCCTGCGGAAGGAATCCCTCCCAGCTCTCCCGCAGTTTCACAGATTCCAGCGGCGAGAACCCCYCTTGCAAAGGGCATGGAGAACCCAAGAGTCACAACCCGCACACAGAACCCTCCTTAACATTCAGCAAACAACAGGAGCCACATTAACAAGCTGCCAGCGCAGGGAACCAAGCTGCTGCTGCTCATTATGGCAGGAAACTTCTCCCCCCTGTTCCAACACGGGCGCAGCCTCGGCGTCGCTGGCCCCAGTATCACTCAGGCATTTATTTTTATATACCTCAGCAGTATGTAGCAATTAGCAGAGGTAACACTAATTAGATGTTACATTGTAATGCGAGTCCCTCTAAACTTAAGTCATAACACACCTCGCTCCTAATGACTGCAAGGTCATTTTGGTATTCCGCGTAATCGCTGGGATGCTAATGAACCGTTTGCTATGCACGGGAACATCGCGGCTTCTCCCTGGGTGCTTCTCACCATTTACCAGTGGACACTTGCTTTAAATTGCTGCTTAGCCTAATGTGGTCTGGAAGAAGCCACCTAAGCACCCCGATTAATTGCAGCCTTTCGGAGCTCCCAAGGAAGCAAGACCCCACGGCAAACCTGCTCCAAGGGCAGGGAAATGCTTGTTTGAAGGGATTAGTTTGAGATTAGGGTGGCGTGAGACTCCAGGAGGCAGAAAACCTGAATTTCCTTTGTGCCTAGTAATGGAAAAAGCTGGAAGACAACAGGCTTACAGCCGGCTTAGTGCTGTTCCTGTGTCTTTTCCATCATCTATGTCCTAATCTCCTTAGGAGAGCACGGCATCACGCCATGTCGGGAACCCAGGCTTTGATTCCCTCAGTTTCCCAACCTCCTGCCACCACCAGAGCTGAAAAAAATGGGAAAAAGTGGCATTTGGCGAAAGTAAACTCATTTAAAAATTTGAAAACAACATTCATGGGCTTTATAATTAGCTTTTTAATTAATTTCCTATTCTCCTCTAATTACTATGCTTGCAAAGAAAAATTATAACAGCTATAATTGTTTTGCTAAAAGCAACTGGATTGTTCCAAGACCAAAACCATCCATGCCATAGGGGGTGGGAATGCTGGGAGCCCCAGGCTAGAACCTGTTGATGGGGGGAAGCCAGGATGGTCCCTGCACAGAGGGGCTCTGATGGGATCCTGATRGGATCTCATTGCTTGGAGCAGAGAGCATTGCTGGGAATTGACCCAGGAAAAGGCACTGCCCAGCCTGCAGGATGTGCGACGACTCAGCCCAGGAGAGACCTCCCTTCCAAGGACCTTCCTCAAGCAAAACCAAAAAGAAAATCCGCATCTTGTTTTCAGTACACAATGGAAACAGAATCCTGGAAYGGTTTGGGTGGGAAGGGACCTTAAAGCTCACCCCGTTCCTCTACCGCCTGCCATGGGCAGGGACACCTTCCACTATCCCAGGGTGCTCCTAAACCCTGTCCAATCTGGCCTTGGACACTTCAGGGATGGGGCAGCCACAGCTCCTCTGGGCAACCTGTGCCAGGACCTCCCCACCCTCACAGCTGATATTTCTTCCTGATATCCCATCTAACCCTGCCCTCTGGCAGTGGGAAGCCATTCCCCTTTGTCCTGTGACTCTCCAGGCCCTTGTCCCAAGTCCCTCTCCATCTCTCCTGGAGCCCCTTTAGGCACTGGAAGGGGGTCTGAGGTCTCCCTGGAGCCTTCTGTTCTCCAGGCTGGACACCCCCAGCTCTCCCAGCATTTCCATGATGGGAAACTGCATCAAACCAGGAGAGAGGGAAGAGTGTAAAGAAGTTTGGAATTGCTGGCTGGAGGCTGGGGATGGCAGACAATACAATCAGAGTGAACAAATATATCTCACGACTTCTCTCCTGAACTTTGGTTACTCACTAAAAATCCAAGGAGAAGCCGCACTGGGATGCATTTTCCAGGCCCCAAGAATCAATGCCTGCAGTAACTGAAGCACTTTACCATTGGCTGGGAAGAGCTGCTACCATTCCAGGCTCTGCAGCACTCAGTCTTTGAGCTCTGAGCGTTCCTTTCTGCCGGAGTGGCCGGATGGATCCGGCCTGGCTGTTGCCACGGGGGTCACGAAGCCCGGGAGAAGCTGGAAGCATCTCCTTGCATAAGTCAATGGGCTCGAACTCGCCGAGAGAAATTTGCCAACAAAGAAAAACACATTCAAAGCAGATGGAAGAAATCCTTCGACCCCGACTACCAGTCCCCGGAGCAGAGGCTTTGTGATTTGAAAAGCAATTTAGGCAGATTTCCCCGCCCGTTTGGATGGGAAGGCAGGGGCAGGTAGGCAGCTAAATCCCTCAGACCACTTCCCGCATCCCAACCCGCATCTTTAGCGCGACTTAAGCCAAGGCTCTGCACACTGCAAGAGCCAAAATAATCACGCTAGCAGGATTTTGAAATTCAAAAGAGCCCTTTCTGCAACCCGCCGGGCTCGGAGCGCTCAGAGGCGGCCCCGGCGCCGCGCTGGGGTCTGAGCGCCGAGGAGAGGGTGCTGCAGTGGATTTGCTGGTTGAGAGAACAGTCTATTCTCATGCTCAGATAATGCAGAAATAAAGTGCATTTGTAACAGACAACAAAAGGATTATCCCCCATTCATTTCAAAGCACCTTTCATTCCACTCAGGGATTACATTTTCCTTTACTTATCTTGCAAATGGTTTTTCAGAAGAGCGCGTGGCTTATGGCAAATACCAAAATGTGGTTGGGACAATGAGAGCGTGTTCTGCAGGAGAGAGATCCCGCTCCCAGCACAACTCCCCGCTGTAATCTACTGCCTCACAAGGGCCACTCTCCTGAAGAGCAGAGGCGGATCGGCTCAGAAGCCTTGGCACTCYTCAGATTTGGGGGAAGTTTCTTACAAGAGCGGCTTCAGCTCTCACATCTCGCCACTGGAGGAGAACAACAGCGCCTTGCGCTTGTGGCGGGTCCGTCTCTCTGGAATCTCAAAGCACTCCTGCAAACACAAATCCCATCCAGTACACAAAATCTGACCCTGCCTGGCTCCTTGGCTTGTTGAAAAGCAATTGCTTCCTCCCTTTTCCGTGTCTTGGAAGCTGGTGCACGATGGCAAAATTTGAGTGCTCGCCACACACGGGGGAATCCAGGGCAGAGAGGCTCAAAGTCTGAGGCAGTCACCACACACCCCTTTTTCCAGTGAAAATCCACAGGCCAAGAGGATTGAGATGACTCTGCTCCTAGCAAGACTCAGCACTTGAACCATCAACACCAAACAAGGGACCACTGGCAAGAGCTGGTTCCCCCAGGATTGGCAACTCCCATCTCATTGTCTCAAAAACTAAGGATTTTACACAGTTGCATGAGAGAAGTTTGCTTGGTCTCAGCCCAGATGTGAGCAGTGAGCTGGGAATACCYGAGCTGGGCTCTGCAAGCCACAGGAGCAGGTCAGGGTAGGTGCAGCTCCCTGGTTACAGCTGTCCTGCCTCTTTCTGCCTCCCACTAATGCAGAACTCAGAGTTTCTCATAAAAAGAAAACAACCTGGGATGCAGCGAGCAGGTGGCTTGGTGCTGTCTGTAAATCGATGACTCTCGGAGAGTTATGATTGATTGGAGCTGGGGAGGGGACACCTTTTCATGCCTAAAAGACAGATAGTCCCTGCTTATTCCRTCGTAGCTTTCCAAGTGAAACTGGAGAAGAACACAATGCTTGCCATTACGGTGTCACTCAGCCAAAAAATAACCCCCCACGTTTGTCAGCCCCCACCCTAACAGAAAGCATTCAGTTATCTCTCCTGTCCTGCTGTTCCTGATAAAGTAAATTACAGCATCACCGAGGAGCTGTAGGAGCAGCCCTGCTCCTCACCGCTGCTCCCTCGTGATTTATCCCTCGTGGCCTCCTCCAGAACCCCCAAAATGCTGGAGTGTGTTTCCCTGTCCCCAGGGAGATAACAGTGCCAGGGGAGCACAAATAACACTGCTGGGAGGGTTTGATTTTCCCAGTGACACGTGAGCTGCTCCTTTGAATAACCAAGGGTAATCAGGTACAGCGGAGTCACACAGTGGGCATGGAATTAGGGGGAAAGTGGGGAAACGTCCCGCTGCAGCGGGGGCTGGTCACCACACCCATCCATGGATCCCAGCAAGCCCAGACTCCCCAGTGCAAAAYGTAACTGGAGGCAGGAGCTGAGGCACAATTGGCCCCATTTGCCTTATCATTGATCAGCCACTTTCAGCTCTGTGTTTATGGAACTATTTGGTCTCGTGTAAGACCTATGGGGCTCCCCCCCTCCCTCCTCCCCCTTCTTTCTAATGGATTGAAATTTTTAAAGGAAAAAAAAGAAATCCAGACAATACGACCACACTCTGCAAATCAATGCATCTCGTGGATAATAATACCCGAGATTTATGTAACACTTAATGTTTGCAAAGTGCCTTGGAAAAAAATAAATTAACCTGCAGAACTGCATGGCAATAGGGAACCATCGTTAGTGCAGCTGTGCCGTGGGGAGAGCCGGAATCACAGGGATTCAAACACAAGGAACGTTTGAACTGGTGCTCTTTTAACACCAAACTGGGYTGTCCTGGGGACCCTGCTTTGATCTCTGCAAGTTGCACATTTAAAGATTATGCTACAGGTGCCCAGTGACAGTTCGAGTCAGGAGACCAAGGCTGGAGTAAACAGACCRAGGTTTCAGCCATGTTTAAGACCAAACCCATGAGAAAACACCCAAAGCATTGGAAACCTTGGATGACTCAACACAACCTTGGGTCATGGCCAACGTCATGGCCTTGTTGAAAACCATCCAGGCCTGGGACAAGCAAAATGCCAAAGGCAGCTTGGCTGACTTAGCCCCAGTGTGGGTGAAAAAAGGGCCATGAAGTTGGGGAAGGGTCTAGAGAGTCAGTCCTGTGAGGAAGAGCGGCTGAGGGAGCTGGGGGGGCTCAGCCTGGAGAAAAGGAGGCTCAGGGGAGACCTTCTGGCTCTCCAAAACTCCCTGACAGGAGGGGGCAGCCGGGGGGTTTTCGGGCTCTGCTCGCAGGGAACAAATGATAAGATGAGAGGGAACAACCTCAGGTTGTGGCAGGGGAGGGTCAGGYTGGACATAAGGAGGAATTTCTTCACTCAAAGGGTTGTCAGGCACTGGAAGGGGCTGCCCAGGGAGGTTTGGAGWCTCCATCTCTGGAGGTGTCCAAGGAAGGCCTGGACATGGCACTCAGTGCTCTGGGCTGGGGACAAGGTGGGGATTGGGCACAGCTTGGACTCGATGATCCTGGAGGTCTTTTCCAACCTAAATAATTCTGAGGTTCTTGGAAGGAACAACAGACGTACAAAAGGTGCTAAAACCATCCAGGTCTGTTCCTGGGCTCACCAGGCAGTGGTGCAACGGAAACACCACTTTGCACCTTTGTCCAAAGCTGGCAACTCCCTACAGACACCTCTGTACCTACAGGAGCAACTGGAGCATCCATGTGTATCCAGGGAGATGTTCCACACCACTCCACAGCAAAGCCCTGACCACCTGSAGGAGGCTGAGCCCTGGGCCCTGGAAGGGGCTCTAAGCTCTCCCTGGAGCCTTCGCTTCTCCAGGCCCTTCCAGCTCTCCCAGCGTTTCCATGACGGGAAACTGCCTCAAACCAGGAAGGAGGGAAGAGCCTAAAGAAGTTTAAGGACCCTGCTGCCTCCATGCCCCCAGAACTGCGACCCAGGGGTGATGTGCATATCCCAGGCAYGAAAAACCATCTCAAACCAGGACACCATCCCATCCCTCCCTCCTGCATGCAGAGCTCCCTGTCCCAGGAGACACAACAGGAGAGCCCTCCCATCTGTAAACATGGGATCGATGTGCTTGCCAGAAGACGGATTATTTGTGCAGATGTTGATGCTCTTCGGAGCAGTTTCCAGCTGAAGGTGAACAGAAGCACGGCACACTTCAGCAAAAGCTCATTTAATTCTCATCATTACCAGGTCTCTAATGTATAATTGATCCTTAGCTCGTTGGATAACTCCGGCTCCGGCAGCAATAGCTCCGAGGGATGGAGTCCTGCCCCCGCCCAGGAGCGCCCCAGAGAGCACAAAGCAATTCCAGTGAAATGGGAAAGTCACAGCCCAAGGTGCAGGACAGCTGGAGTCAATGCACCTCCCACGGCCCCGGGGCAAAGGCTCTGCTCTTCCCTGCTCCAGCACCCCACAGATTCCAAGTTCAGTGCACTGATGTGAACGGAGCACCCGGCCCCGCGCCCMGGGGAGCACATTTGGCTCTGAATTGGAAAAACTGAAATTGAACCTTTCCTGGGGTTTTGCTCCACAGTTTAGCAAAAAATTACCTCTGCTGCTGAAAGCTGAGTTTGGGTTTTTGTTTTTTTTGGGTTCTGTTTCTGGCCCGAGAGTTCTGCATGCTGTAACCCAAGGCTAGACCTATCCTCAGGCTGAATTAAACCCAAGGCGAGGCTTTTTGCTGGATTTTGATGCACGAGCACAATGCAGGCTTGGGATGCACCAAAAAGGTCAAGGTTGGCTGAGCGGTAATAACAGGATGTTCYGAGACTCTCCCTGCTCTGATGGTATTGATGGAAATCAAATCCTCCCGAAGCCAACGGATGCTCCCAGCAGTGTCYGCACATAAAACACTTCCGTGGACTCACTCCTGGTCTGTTGCTTKCCATAGCTAATGGGAGCTCTGCAAAGGAGGGTCTGTCTGTCACAAACTCTTTTAGGTGGAGGTTCCCAGCCTGCAGTTGTTGGCCAGCTCTCAGAAATCCCAGGATTTTGCTGTCTGTCCTTCTGGCTTAGTCGGGACTCACCCACAGTGCTGCGTAACAGGAATGGCTCTGCTTTTCTCATGGAACACGAGCCCATACCTTGCTAATCCTGCAGCAAAGCAGGTCGAGAGAAGGGTGGGTCGAAAAATACTCCCACCCTGGCATTGTTTGTGGAGCAACAGGAGCCGTGACGCCAAAACACAGCTGGCTCCCAGCTCCCCCCATGCTCGCCTCCCTCCAAAGGATGAAAAGAGCAAGTAATTAAACAATGGGTTTGCCATAAGTGCTGGACTTCACAGGCTGCTTTTCCCTTTCTTCTTTTTTGTACGAGGAGGAAAAGGGGGAAAAAAAAAAGATTTAAGATAATGGCCTTTTTCTCTTCAGAATAAATTAAGCTCAAAGATAGAGAATCCCATTACTAATGCCTTTTAGCAAAGCCCAGACATTCTTTTAAAGTCAAACTTTAAAGTCTAACGTGCAGTGATCTCGTCGAAATCTTTCCTGTAATGATATTTAAGTGATGGCCAAGTATATCAGTGGGTTCAGGAGAAGTGCTGATTGCGTATCTTCAAGGGAACGAGGCACTGCAGAGCTGTGGCAAAGGGAACCCATGCTGCTGATATAAAAGTTGCCTTTAAAACTACACACACACAGTTGCTGGTAACTAATTATTCCAGGAGTCCTGACAGAAGAAAAGAAAAAGGTAAAGAAATCAAGGCAAAGGATCCGCCTCGAGGAGGGGAATGTGGGACACGCRGCTCTGATGTGCGATAGGAAAACTTGTTCCCATCCTTTCTGTGCACCCTTCCCGAATTTAATATTCTTTTCAAATTCTTCTTCCCTTTTTTTTGAGCGGGAGGAAAGCTGACAAAAGCACGATCTTCACATCTGCTCGGGGAAAATACAATATAAAAAGATAAGGTGGTGATGGGGGGAAGCTGGAGATTGCTCACGTGGCTCCTTAAAAATAGGGAAAAGCAGCACCTGAGAGGTCCCAACCTGTGGCCAAACAGGCAGGGGGATCTCACCTCTCAACCCCAGTCTGAATTTGGGGGGCACAGGCTCAGGTGACCCCCTGGGCAGCAGATCTTGGCCCTTCTCCAAGCCCATTTGGGAGCAGGCTGCAAAACCCCGAGCATCACCCTCGCTCCAAAAGCCGCRTTTTGGAGGCAGCGAAAGGCTCGAGCCGGGGCGCCAGAAGGAGATGCTCCCTGCGTGGCACTGAGCTCCGAGGGCACAGGGAATTTATAGCAGAGCCTCCAGCGCCGGGACAGCCTCTCCATCTGCTGCAGCCTCTGCAGCTGTACCACTGCCCCAGGCTGCAGAAAGGAGAGCCCCGTGACTTTGAAGGCGCAGGGTCACAGCAAAGCAGGGGGGAAACACCCTCTGTTTGCTCTGCAAAGCCCCTTCTCCACCCAGGGGCTCAGGGGCTCTGCTCCTGCCCAAGCCCAACTTTACACAAGGGAAAGGCAGCAGATATTGAAGAGCCAAGAGCTGAAAAGCACAAGGGAAGCAGCAGATCTGGACAGGCAGGGATAGCTGTGCACTCRGAGTGCTTCCCAAACACCACTCCATATGGATGCAGCTTTGACCCACACACGCACCCTCATCCTTCAGCCTCCCTAAACCACAGGCTTGAAAGTTATGGCCAGAAGCTTTCAGGATAATCCCACCTTTCGGAAACAAAAAGGCAGCACTGCCTTAGTCCTGGGTTGTACATAAACATCTCTGCAGACCTTTGTTCCTTTGGTGCTCCCTGTGTAAAGAAGCTGTTCTTATTTTAGGCAGTGTGGTAGGGGAGGTTTAAAAAATTCCTGTATGGACAGGGGGGTGAGGGGTCATCACCTGAGCTCCTGCAATCAGGTTTGAGCCCTGCCAGAGCTGGTGTGATCCTATCTCACCCATTTCAGAGCTGTGTGCTGCCAAACCCGTAGAATAAATAATGTAATGAGCAATAATTACTCCACCCTTACCACATTTCTTACCCTCATTTCTTCCCCTAAACTGTTTTACTACACGGACCACCCAAAAAGGTGGCCCCTTACCACATAACCTCATTTCTTCCCCTCAACAGTTTTACTACGTGGACCACCCAAACACAGGCCCAGAAATGGAACAGAAATTCAAACAGCACCAAACATCTTCAACCCACTCTCAGTGCAATCAGGAATCAGCACCTGCTCCAGCATCCCTCGGTCCCCACGGAAAGGCTGCGGAGAAACGGAGAGCTGAAAACAAATGACAGCACCTCCAGCTCCTGGTCTCCTCCAGATGGATTAATTACCACCTCACTGCCTGATGGGCACATGGAGAGGCCTCTCCTCCATTTTTAAAATTAAGGAATTACAATTTAAAGGATATTGAGCACTAATGGTCATTGACTGTGCATTTAAGGGGGTAAAATAAAAGCAAGTCTCTCTGGCAATTACCTTCCTCCAAGAACTTTGGGCTCTCGTTTTCCTGGTTAGCAGTACAGAGCACAGACTTACACATTTATTAAGAAGAGGCCACTTATGTTCAGCTTGGCACAAACACGCTGTCAGCGGTGGTGTTTAATTAGGGATTATAGCCACGGAACTGGATAATCAGGCCTGATAATGAATCAGGAAGCTCAGTGAAGTGAAGAGATAACGATTTTGGCTGCTTTCCTTTACCTATCCGTACTCCTCCTCCACCATATCCTGCTCCTTCCACCTAAAAGCGCAGGTTTGGAGATGTGGGAGCAGAAGGACAAAGCTTTACCTTGCAGTGGAGTCCAGGTGAGTGCAAAAAGCCTYCATGACAGCAGTGAATATTCACAGCTTGCTCCGAGATCCCCAAATAAACATATAAACCCCCTTGTTATTGCCTTGCTTCCAGGGGGCCCCGACCGAGAGAGAGTTGTTTAACCACCAGCAGGAAGGTACAATATTTAAGGCAGCTTTTATTGGTTGGACACCGAACACGGGGTGATACATTTCAAGCCTCATTTGGCACAAAATTGAAATGGTTTGAGTCAACATTCAAGGTAAACGCCTGCATTTTTACGGCCAAAGGCCTCAAGTTATTATTATTTGCTTCTCTGCTGGTTAAATTCAGCTTTGGTATATTTACTGCATCACCCTAAACTCCAATCAGACTGGTTGCTGGCAGGGATATTACGGCTGGGAAAACAGGTCTTTTGCTGAGGCAGTAAGAGGGTAACAGACTTCCCTTTGCAAAGTCGCTCATAAATAAGAGGTCATATCTAATAATGTTTGCTTAAAACTTCTTAGCAGAGCTTCTGTTCTCAGACACTACTGGGCTTTTTAGTTTCAGCTTTAAATAACTACATGGGGATGGATTTGCTGGTAAGAGCAGAAATAATCCCCATCAGCTGTTCTACCCCTGGATGTGCGCGGGGAGATGGGGATGTCGGGAGAATAACGAGGAAAGGAGAAAGGAAGTTTATTCTGGAAAGGAACAGAGGAAAAGTTCATCGCCCAAAGCCTCACAGAGCTGGTGGCACCCACCCCTCACTGTCCATCTCCAGCTACAAATCCATCC
Source organism: Amblyornis subalaris (assembly GCA_018881555.1). Taxonomy (NCBI): domain Eukaryota; kingdom Metazoa; phylum Chordata; class Aves; order Passeriformes; family Ptilonorhynchidae; genus Amblyornis; species Amblyornis subalaris. The sequence continues at coordinate 1,165,324 of JACAXG010000038.1, read as the reverse complement.
AGGCTGGGGATGAAGGGATGGAGAGCAGCCCTAGGAGAAGCACTTGGGGTGCWGGTGGGTGAGAGCTGGACAGACCCAGCCCAGAACCCTTAACCCTGGACAGATCCCCYGTGCCCTGGGCTGATCCCCAGTGTGGGCAGCAGGGGAGGGGGTGATTCTGCCCCTCTGCCCCACTCAGGTGAGACCCCACCTGCAGAGCTGCCCCAGCCCTGGGCCCAGCACAGGAAGGACGTGGAGCTGCTGGAGAGAGTCCAGAGGAGGCAGCAGGATGATCAGAGGGATGGAGCAGCTCTGCTGGGAGGAAAGGCTGGGAGAGCTGGGATTGTTCAGTGTGGAGAAGAGAAGCTTTGGGATGACCTAACTGTGGCCTTCCAGTGCCTGAAGGAGCTGACAAGGAAGATGGAGACGGACTGTGGACAAGGGCCTGGAGTGCCAGGACACCAATTCTGGGCACCACCACTCCCTGCTGCAGTCCAGGTCTGGCTGCAGTGAGCACACCAAGGCTGATGGGTGCCTGGTGTCTGCAGGAGGTGACTTTGCAAACCATCACTGAGCTCTGCACTCAGCAGTGACATCAGCCCTTAACCCAGCAAGAACCTCTACAAGCGACACAACTCTTGCTGGAGCTATTACTGGGGGGTATTACAGGAAGTTTTTAGGATGTTCACCCTACAAGGCCACATAGTCCAATCAAAACCACTGCCAGGAAGCTGAGAGGGGATCTTGGATCTATCAGCGGATCTATCAGCACACACGTGACAAAGTGAAATGGAAGCAGAGCACAAGAGCCAGCACCCAAAGCTTTGTCATCCAGAAGAATTTGCCACTAGAATGACATCCCTGAATTACTGTCTGGCAGCAGGATGGGGACAGAGCTAACTGGACTGGTGACGAGCTCCTGAGCCCGRAAAGGTCGAGCAAAGGTCCTGCTCGGAGCTTGAGACTGAGCCCAGCAACCACCCCAGTCCCTGAGCAGGGGAGGCCCAGGGATGGCAAAGCCATTCCAAGCAGAGGTCGTGGCCAGGGGCCCGAGGGGGAACTCATGCAGCGAGCCAGGAACACGAGGGTGGACACGGAGCAGCTCCTGGGGAAGGCAGGGAAGGGGCACTGAAGCAGTTTCCCGATGCACACACATAAATGTCAGTAAGCAGCACGGACATGAACCAGCCCTGACAGATGGAGCCATCCTGGTTTTTGTTTGTCTCCAAAGTTGTCAGTTCAGGTCTCCAGGTCAGAAATCATTTTATCTGTTAAACCATATGCTTTGCAGAACAAAACGCCCGGCAGGCTTCAAGGCATATGTATTTTAAGGAGCGCAGTAACACGATGAACATCACCAGACACTTGCTTCCCAGTTGTTACTGCTGTGTTACAGACGAGGTGTTTCTCCTCTTGCCCTGACTGTGGCCTGCGAATCACTGACAAAAAGGAAAACACAACTTCACCCCGCTTTAACTTAACCATTTCTGAGTCTCCTGTTCTAGAAATACAGTAAAGAATCATATCAAGGCTGTGTTGGAAGAGAYCTTAAAGCTCATCCCGTTCTACCTCCGCCATGGGCAGGGGCACCTTCCACTAGCCCAGGTTGCTCCAAGCCCTGTCCAACGTGGCCTTGGACACTTCCAGGGATCCAGGGGCAGCCACAGCTTCTCTGGGCAACCTGTGCCAGGGCCTCACCATCCTCACAGGGAAGAATTCCTTCCCAATATCCAACCTCAGCCTACTCCAGTCTCTGTATGAACAGCAGCACAAATCCCTCAGGTGCCCAACCCAGGCCACCACCCCACTGCAGGACCATCAGTTATCACAGGGCTGTCTGCCTGCAGCAGGAGGCTTGGTTTCACTCCACATGACACAATTTCATGTAAACCTCAGGTGAGGAGCGTTTTCCAAGCCTCAGCTCTCGGGGGATRATCACTCAGGCTTTGGCTTTGCAGAATCTGCAGAATCTTCCTCCAGAAATCCCACTAAAAGCAGATGAAATTCCTGCTTTGCGTGATCCCCATTAACACCCAGCAGTGCTTGGGCTGGGACAGGAAAGCCCCTCGCCCTTATCGCTTTTCTTCATGCCCCCCCTGTGTACTAAACYCTCCTCCTTGGTCTATTTTAGGCTGCCCTGAGCCCGCAAGGTCCAAGCCAGATGCTGTTTCCTGCCACTGCCCACAGCTCTTCGACAGAGCCCGAGCAACAAATCCCCCCTCTCCTAAATGCAAAGAAATAAAAATAAATGACAGACAGTCTATCAAACCGATTGAGCCAGACACAGAGGAAGCATCCCCAGCAGGCAGGTTCAGGGCCATCGTCTTGAGCACTGGGAATAAACGTCCAGGAGCCGTGTCCAAGCACTAACTCACTGCTGCAGGGCCCGGGGTTCAGCACACACGCAGCACTGGGGGCAGGGCGACAGATGCTGCCGAGGGTTCCTTGCTGAAATCACCCTAAACCATCTTTATTTTTCCTTAGCCAATAGTGCCAAGTCTTTAATCCCGGCCTGCGGACAGCCTAATTAAGCAGCGAGYGGAGAAGGTTGGGTTCTTATCTGACAAATAATTAGAGCTTCTCACCCCACCCAGCCCGAACCCACTCCCCTCTGGCAGCAGAGACCGCTCGGAGCAGCACCCGGGTTATTCCAGCTGGGCACGGGGCACTTCTCACCCTGTGCCCGAGGACACGGATCATGTCTGGCTGTGGATGTGCCCGCCTGGAGCACATGGATCCCGCTGGAGCTGCTGGGGGAGCACGCAAGGGCAGCTGCTGCTTCTCCAGCCGTGGTGACAGGGAGCTGCACAGGCAGGTTTTCCACAGGGAGGATCAATTTCCAACTGTTTTCTGCTGAAAACCCGGCTTTGACTGCAAAGCTGGCTTTTCACTGAAGAGAAGATTGGCTTTTTCCACCAAAGAAAAGATTGGCTTTTCCCACCACACCCCAGAACCATCAGAGGGAAACCACTGACAAGCTGGACTTGCTTTTGTCAAGGAGGCAGCAAAAYCCTGAACTATTAAGCCAGGGAGGATAAACTGCTCTGTTCTATCCCCAGGATYCCGAAAAGCTTCACCTCCCATCCACTGCATCTTACCTTTAGACCCACTATTGTGCCTTTGCAATTGGAAATAAAGGCAACAAAAAAGGCTTGGAGAATTGGGGTGTTGAATGTTGCAGCAGGAGAGAAAAAAAGCACCAAGACTGGCTGCCTGTGCTGGGGCTGCCTGGGGTGGGGGGACAAAACACCTCTCACTTCTGATTTCCGAGCAAGGAAAGGAGAATTTGGAGGCCAGCACAAAATCTGACCCCCAAATGGAGACTGCTCTGGAAATGATCCATATGGGATAGGGCTTGGAGCAGCCTGGTCTAGTGGAAGGTGCTCCTGTCCACGGCAGGGGRTGGAACGAGATGGGATTTCAGGTCCCTTCCAACCCAAACCAGTCTGGGATCTGTGGTCTGTGCTCCAAACTCACACAGAGGTGCTTGAGAACATCAACCCTCGGGGCTTTGCCTGAAGTGTTTCAGTGCCTTGCTGTTATTACACACTCAAACTCCTGCAGAGTGGAAAAACAATGTGTTTCCCCCCTCCCTGTTCCATTAGTTTCAAACAGGCCCTGCAAATAGAAACATCTCTTTGCTCTGCCTGTCCTTGCGTTGGGCTCTCGCTGCTCGCCCGTGTCCGTGTCCAATCCTCGCTGGCAGCCCCTGCCGTTTGCCAGGATTCTTCCTGCTTTTCCCTAACAGCGTGGATATTTTAGTACAAAATCAAACCAAATAGGAAAAAACTTCCTCTGGTGGGAGGTGTCCACGGCAGGGGGTGGAATGAGATGGTTTTATGGTCTCTTCCAACCCAACCCATTCTGTGGTTCTGTGAAAATAAATTTAAGGCCATTTCCCGTGTGCGATACAACATCTTTCCTCCCAAATGACTCCCCAGCCCAAATCCAGTCCTGATGAGGAGCGCCAGGACCATCACAGGAGGGTCTGTTGGCACCCAGCCTGAGGAATATCACAGATCCAGCATAAAGGTTGGAAAAGCYCTCTAAGATCACCAGATCCAGCCATTCCCCCAGCACATGCCAACCACGTCCCCAAGGGCCACACCTACACATTTTATGGACACTTCCAGGGATGGGGACTCCACCACTTCCCTGGGCAGCCTTTTCCAAAGCTTGACCACCCTTTCAGTGAAGAAATTTTCCATCCTATCCAATCTAAACCTCACCAATCCCAATGCTTTGCACTTGCAGAGCCATGCCAAGGCTATTAAGTGCCACCAGAAATGCCAGGGAGATTTAAGCACAGGCCAGCCAATGGATCCCTGAAGATGCTGGACCTTGGGAGCTCTGCCAGAGCACTCCTGCATCCCATGGCAATCCATGGATGGGCTGGACAGCAGCCCTGCCAGCCGGGAGGGTCCCAATTAGGAGAACACTGACCCAATCTGAGGGATAAAAGGGCCAGGATTAAGCTCCAGGCAGCCAGCAAGACACTTTGCCAGGGATTTGGCAGAAATCTGTCCGAGCAGATCCATCCAAGAGGCACCAGATTTCCCTGGCATACGGGATAAAGCAATTTTTGGACTGCTGTGCCTGATCCCAGCAAGCTGAGGCTGTTTTTGTGCACCCAAGACTGACATTGGCTTTAAGAGAATATTTTCCCTCTCTTTACAGGCTCTGATGTGCTGAGGTAGCCTGAATTAATTACCAACCTGCTTTTCCCAGGGCACTGTGGCACCCTCTGGACAGCCAGGATCTCTGGGATCACACAGCACAATCCATCCTTCTCCCACATGGAGTAGCTGCCCCTTGGAGAAGCTCTGCCGTGGTGTGGAGCTGAATTTCATGGGACATTTCATCCTGGAGACACCCAGAGCTCCTCCTGCTCAGTTTTGGGATACCAAATCCATTTTTCCAGGAGCAGAGATGCTGCCCCTGGCCACAGACCCTGCAGCACCTGGGAATAAGCCTGAGCTGAACGCTTCAATTCCTCAAACTTTCCACCAAAATCACACTTTACACCTTAATCCCACATTCCATCTCTGATTCCGAATTAGTTTAATTCTCAGGGCAGGGGGACAGTGTYGTGGTTAAAAGCTGAGGCTTGGACAAGCTGCTCTGAACTGAGGTCCCACCTGAGCCAAGGATTCACTCCAGGACCTCAGACAAGTTATTTTCCATCGCTAAAATGTGGTTGTGGTACCTTGAASCATGGGAATGAGGAGACATTTGAGAGCCACAGGCAGAGCTCAGTGGTAAAGGGGGATACCAATGGAGATTTGGAATTTTCTCCAGCCTAAAATGCAAAGCAGTGCTGCCCCAAACTGACATTTTAATAGAGCTCAGGTTTCTGAGAGGGGTTGGCAAATAAAAAAGCCAGAGAGGGGGCTTGAGGTGATTGTGCAAATCTGAGCTACATTCCGAGAACACCTTCAGCTCGTGAAATGAAAGCATTTTCAACCCCCAGCATTCTTCCTTGCCAGGAAACAAAGTTATCTACATTTTTTAGTCACCTCGAGATTTCAAAATAAACATTTTGTTTGCAGTATACTCATGACAGATCAACATGAAACTTGACTTTGGTGAATGTAAATCACCTGTATTTAATATCCAACCAAAACAGGCCCCTCACCCCTCTGGGACCCTCAACCAGGTACCAAACCAGAGAAGGCTGTAATTTCAAAGTGTATTTTACCTCAATAAAGGTTTGTCACTAGGAGAGCTCCAGGAAAATCTGCCTCCCAGTGGGATRCAGAGGCAGCCCTGGCCCCTCCTCCTGGAAAGGGAAGCAGGGGGGAAAAAAGGAGAACTTGGACAATCTCTATCCCTCAAACCACAAAGTCTGGACACACACGGAGGTGGCACAGGCACYGGGAGAGCCTCCGAGCACGGATCAACACCAGGGAACACCAAACCCATTGGAAGCTGAAGACTCCTGAGCAAAAACCCATCCATGGACGTCAATTTCTGCGCTCCAGGGACGCCGAGGAGGAGGCGCACTGCCAAAGCAGATGTGATTTCCAGCCATGGAGGCGAGGACAGGCTCCCTGTGATGGGCCTGCCCCGCCCTGGCAGGATCTCCCTCCTCTGTGATGTTCCCGTGTCTCGTTCATCTTCCTAAGCCATCAATCAGCGAGTCAATAATTGGTAAACATGCTCCAACTTTCAACTGCGGCTCCCTCGGAGGAACAGATTCACCAGCAGCTACTTCAAACTCCACCGGGCCCCTCCCTCCCCGGCTCACATGTTTATCACTGTCAGTGAGCAGCTTCTAAAGCGTTTTTGCTGTGCCTTGAATTCAGTTGCTTCAAATTGGTCTCTCAAGTATTGCACGCACGAGTTCAAAGCCTGGAGATGCGAACAGCGGCAACGCGTCCTGGCATCTTTCTGTGCTCCTGCTGGAGAGTTTTATTCAAAAGAACAGAAACTCCATTTCTTAACAAGTTTCCCTTTTCTCCCGACGTGAGGCTTTACGCTCGGTGCCTCCTGSCTGGGCTGGATCGCCGGTCAAGGAATCAAAGCCTCCTCCAAGCCCTCGCTGCTGACACCACCAAGCAGCACAAATTGAGCTCTGGGGAAGGTGAAACGCTTTGGTGCTGCCCCACAGAGCACGAGCACAGGCTGCTGCAAGGAACCCCAAACCAGCCCCACAAAAGGGGAGCCCCCAGCAAAGCAAAGCTCCCCACAGCCCTGTAGAACCGTGCAGGGTGACACACCTGAGCCAGAGGCAGCTGGGAACACACCCCTGGGATTTGCCACGAGGGCCTGACCCTGTCCTGGTCCAGCATCCGTGGCTGGGTGAGGAGGGGATGGTTCTGCTCTGCTATGGAGTGGGGCGGCCTCTTTTTGAGTCTGGGGGCAGTTTTGGGTGCCACAATAGAAGGTGTAAAACTGTCAGAGTCCAAAGGAGGGACATGGGGATGGGGAAGGGGCTGGAGGGGAGCAGAGCCATAGGAAAAGCAGCTGAGGGCACTTGGTGTGTTCAGCTGGAGGAGACTGAGGGCAGAACTCAGTGGGGGCTGCAGCTCCTCCCGAGGGGCAGCTCCGATCTCTGCTCTCTGTGACCAGGGACAGGACCCAGGGAACAGCTGGAGCTGTTCCAGGGGGAGGTTTAGGTGGATACTGGGAAAAGGGTCTTCCCCMGAGGGTGGTGGGCACTGAACAGGCTCCCCAGGCAATGGTCCCGGCCCCAAGGCTGCCAGAGCTCCAGGAGCGTTTGGACAATGCTCCCAGGGATGCACAGGGTGGGATTGTTGGGGTGTCTGTGTAGGGCCAGGAGCTGGACTGAATAATCCTGGTGGGTCTCCTCCAACTCAGGATATTCCATGATTCTTTCCCAGGATCTGCAAATCCGGAGCTGCAGACGATGTCAGGACCCTTCTGCCCCAGAGTTGCCTTTTCCGTGGCACAGAGTGGGACTGAGCTCACCCTCCCAGCCTGCAGTGGGCACAGCCCAGCCTGGCTCAGGAAGGTGTTATTTCCCCCACATCGCAGACCTGCAGACAGGACTGTGCCGTCATCAGTGCAGTAAAGCACTTGTGGGTACCCAGGAGTCCCCCCCCCTCAGCGTTTCCGTGTTTTCTGCTGTGCTCGCTGTGAAATGACTCAGATGAACTAAAACCCTCTGAAGTTCCCAGGTAATTTTCATTTCGCTGTGATCCGACCGTCTCCTCAGAGCGATGAGACCTCTCAGTGCCAAAATTTAACAACTGCAACAATTCTCCTTAACACCTCCTGCCAGCGATATTGTTCATCGCTGAATTGCTTCATTAATTCCAAGTCGATACAAGCAGCTTCCTTTTGTCAATCTCACTATATTAACATATAATTTCAATGTTTGGGACCAGTTTTCAGGCTTGGAAATGAGATTAGCTTCAAGTGATTAAAATAACTTCTCAAGACTGGGCAAAACCAGCGGCTCACAAAAGCTGCAGATTGATCTTTGCAGTGGTAAATGGAACAACCATTCCCAAATTACAAGTTTACCGTTGCACCGCTCAATTTTTTGAAAGCTGTTTTGCTTTCAATRTCTTGTTTTTTATTATTTTCCCTGGGAAATCAACACGGGCAGGCTTCATCCAAATTGCAGCCCTGCTTCCAGAGGCTTCGCTGGATGGGCAGGGGTGCATTTCCCTGCTGATGGGATGTCAGGACTGGCTGTGCTGAAGGACATGAAGTGCAGGGAAGCAGGGAATTCTTCCCAGTGCTCCCTGTGAACGTCCCCTTTGCCACTCCAATCACATGTGACATCATCAACCACAATTAATTAATTAGGCCTTCCTGCCATAGGGTTGGTCAGTGGTGCTCCCAACGGAGCCAATTCCAGCCCGGGAGCAGGGATGGGGCTGTGGGAGATTGATGGGTTTACCCTTTCCTTAGTGCTGCCTGGGAGGGTCCCACCAGGGCAGGGTGGACATGAGCAGTAAAACACCAGTGACCCATTGTYCCCTGTGACCTGGCTGTGACATCAGGCTGGACCCTGCTGCCCCATGGAGCGCCCAGATCCAAAGGGATCCATTCATCAGCCCTGGCTAGGCAATTAAAAGCAGGCACAGGCTGTCCTTGAGCACACACGGGGTTTTCTCCTGTTGCAGCTTCACACTTGGCCTGTGGTGCACACCCAGGGCCTGGAGGTTTTCTCTACACTCGTGGTRCAAGTCCTCTTGTGCTTTTCCTCCCTTCAGCGTGGCCTGAGGGGCCTCCAGAGCCTTCTGTGGCTGACATGTAGGGGTGACATCACCGTGGGGACATCCCTGACCAACAGAACCCAGAGGGGGAGGTGTGGAAACATCCAGGTCTCCGAGGGGCAGCTGGATCCAGGACTAAGAGCAGAGCTCTCCTCAACTGATGGGAGAGGCAGAAACACCCCCAAGCCAGGAACTGGCGCTCTTGTCTCAGGGAAACCTAAAACTGAGAGGGATCAGCTCACTGGGAACCAAAACAGAGCTTTTTGGAGAGAGAAGGAGACTCAGAGTGAAACGGAGATCAAAGATGTGCAGCTGACAGAGCTGCTAAGGCTCGTTGTGTCTGCAGGGAAATCAATGCCACCGAGCTCATGGGGAATTTTGCTGGAATCTCTTGAAGTTTTACCCAAAGCTGAGCTCCACAGGTCGGGTGAGTCCAGTGCTCCCAGCTGTCAGTGAGAAGTTTTTAATTCCGTGGCTGAGAAGTTGGGAAATGAGATCAACTCCCTCGAAAGCGACACGGGCAGAAAGGAAGGCTCAGAGCACCCTCAGYGGGGGCTGAGAGGAGGAGTGAGTGTAAACCTCACTTCAGAGGGGTTTGTACAAAGGGGAGAAGCTGCTGCTCCATCCCTGGAGGTGTTTGTAACCTGTGTCCACTGTCTGAGCTCTTCAGGAGTTCTGGACACAATCCATTGCTCCTTCTGTTTGTAAAAAACGAGCATCAAAAAGAACGAATCAATGCAATCTTGGGGATTGTTTCCTGGGGAGCTTCTCCGACACTGGCATCTCTTCCCTCCCAAGCCAACATTTATTTTTCAACATCCTGCACGAAATGATGGTGCTCTGCAGTATGTTCACCCCTCCAGCCCTTGCCCTGCTGTTCTTTCCTGTCTCTAGAAGGTCCCAGAGGTGCAGCATCACTGGGGCACCACCTGGGCGGGTTCAGCTCAGCATCACCACTGAGAGAGGACCAGAAAGCTCTTCGTGACACACAGCAAGTTCTCAGCACGGGGTTCACAGCCAGGTGGTGCAAAGCAGCTGTGCAAAAGAGGTTTGGGAAACAGGAACCCTCCCTCCTGCCCGCAGTGATGGTGACCTTTCCAGAGAATCACAGAATATCCTGAACTGGAAGGGACTACCAGGATCATCCAGTCCAACTCCTGGTCCTGCACAGACATCCCAACAATCCCAGCCTGTGCATCCCTGGGAGTGTTGTCCAAATGCTCCTGGAGCTCTGGCAGCCTTGGGGCCAGGACCATTGCCTGGGGAGCCTGTTCAGTGCCCACCACCCTCTGGAGGAAGAACCTTTCCCTGATATCCACCTAAAAACCTCCTCTGGCACAGCTCCAGCCGTTCCCTGGGTCCTGTCTCTGGATCCTGCTGAGCTCTGCCCTCATCTTCTCTTCTCCAGCTGAACATTCCAGGTGCCCTCAGGGAGCTCCTCCAGGCACAAGGGAGAGGTCATTCCAACCAGAAGGAAGAAGAACCTCCCCAAAAGGCCGTGGCCAGCGAGGCTGAGTTGAAATTCTCCTCAGCCAGGCACGTCTGGAAACCTCCTTCACCCCTCGCCGCTGCCTGAGGCTGTTCCGGCTCCGAGCCTTTCGCTTTCATGTTGGAATGAAAATATCATGATGTACAAATTATTACTTTGTAATTAATTATGCAGAATAACCAAAGCGAACATGACTCCAGCATTATGACAGCTTTGAAATTTACCACTTTGTAAATTAATAAGTAATGAATCTGGCTTGCTGGGTATATGTTTAATATAAGAGGAGGTTACCTAAACAAAAAGAAAGGCTTAAGCTGATTTAGCTCTAAGAGAGTGAGAAGGAGCCTCAATTTTTGTTGGCAAGGAGGAGAGAGGAAAATACATTTCTTGTACCCTTTTCAACTGCATGAGAGACACTGGCAGGGGTGTGACCATCCCACTCTACACAGCTCCTGCACCCAAAACTGACTCAGATTCCCCCAGGCTTGGCAAGACCCTCTGGCCAGAGTGAGGGGACACAGGAGGGAACCTCTGCAGATTTGGTTTGTGAAATCAGGCAGCCAAACTCAGGGAAGATCCTGGGGTCCATGAGAGTTTTGCCACTGCTCTGAGCCCGTGAGGCACAAGGTAAATTCCCATTTTTATGAGAGCTTTGCTGCTGAGCTCCTGCCACCCACCTCAGGATGTCTTTCCTTTGGCTCCAAGTCTGGGAATCCAGCCAGGGGKTTTTGGTATTCCCAGCTTGTTTCTGGCTCTCACTGCCTGGCTCTCCATGGGCAGGGGGCATGGCACGGGACCCCAAGAGCCAGCTGAGCACGGTCAGCCTCAGCCCTAAAGCCTCTTTAGTTCCTCTGTTCCTTCCCAAGGAAGGGAAGGGACCMAAGGAGCATCATCCCTCCTGTGTCAGATTGTGCCTCTGCACAGCTCTGCAACACATAGACCATATTTTTTCCCTCCCTCCCYGTTCCACCCGACTTTCTGCAGCCTGTGAGTGTCATTTAAATCACTCCCACTCGAGTGGCAGGGCTGTGCCTGGAGCTACAAGTGAGAGCTGACCTTGGCAGTGCRGGCAGCACTAATCACGGTAATTAGTGACACATCCCTACACGCCAGCCTGGCAGCCAGGGATGCACRGGCCACCTGTGGTGCAGGACGTCCTGCGCTGACCATCAGCTCGGGGCTGAGCTTTTCCCAGCTCTCCCCACAGCCAGAAATCACACCGTGCCTGCAAAAGCAGCCGCTGAGGACAYGGCCCCAAAAAGCAAACCCTGCTTTGCTCCATCTGGTGAGCCAAGGCAATTCCAGAGCATTTGTGACACTGGACAGGCTCATTACAACTCCCAGAGCACACCGAGGTTTTCCCTGGAGCCAGATCACACCTTTGAAGGGGATAAGATGAGCTGCATCCACCTACTTTGCCGAGAGCAGAATCCCTGCCAGCCCCAAACACCATAAACATTCCCACAAGCCATGGGAACAGACATCAGTTTCCCTCCCGGGCACAGCACAGACATTTTTCTCGGGCACAGGGACRTGTTTCCAGGAGTCAGGAAAGCTTTAAGAGGCCTCTCTCACCGTATTATTCCAATCACTCCTTTTGTGTCAAGCGCTGCAAATTCAGCTAATTCGGGGAGGGCAGAGGGGGAGAAAAACCTTGGGGGAAAAAATCACACCCGAGAAAGCTGGATGGGGAGTAAAAATAGCTGCTGAGCTATTTCCTAATAACCACTCGGGCTGGGCACGAGGCCTCAGCCACTGACAAGGCGCTAAAGAGATGACGGGTGGCGTCTCAGCGCTTCTTCCATGCCAACAAGTTTCAGTGCAAAGACAGCCGAGCTTTTTCCCTCCTCCCAAGGGACCTCTCATTTCCCTAAGAAGGGAGACTGGGATATTTATGTGGGATCAGCCCATCCCTGAGCGCTGCTGCACCAGTGGTTTGCTCTGCAGCTTCCAGGTTCTGTCTCGAGGAACCTGAAGGAGCCACAGCCTGGCACGGGAGCTTTGGAAAACAAAAATGCTTGAGAACTTAAAAGAAATAATGTGTGTGTGTTCCTTGGGATGGAGCCAGCCTTGCAGCAASCATGGATATGGCTCTTTCCTCCCGGGAATGTCCCTGTCTTACCCAGGAACCGGCGTTGCTCCCCTGATGCAGGATGTGGATCCAAGCCTCTGGCATCCYCTGGGATGTCCCTGTGTGGAAAGGCAAAGGCTGCCTGCAAACCCTTGGTGTCCACGCAAAGTTTGGATTCGGAGAGACTGACATTTCCCAGAGGAGGAAGCAGCACTGCCACTAAAAGGATCAGCAGTAACCACGATTGAGAAGGCGAAGGTGGAGTGATGCAAACCCGGGTCAGGACCTGAGGAGCAGCACCGGTGAAGCCCCAGCAGAATGTTTGGATCACCAGCCCCACAGGGAAAGGCTTTCCCTATGTTTGGACTGATATTTTGTGGTTCCCAGAGGAACACAGCAGGCTCTGGGTTTGTGGGCTGACCACTCCCTGCCCTAAAAGCAGCTGAACCCCACTGCCTCAGCACCCACTGGGAGMTGTTCCACTTGTTTTCTTCCCTTTCCAACTCTATGAAACACYGGCAGGGATATGATAATCCCACTCCACACAACTCCTCTCCCCAAAACTGACTCAGATTTCCCCAGACTTGGTTGCTCTTGGCCTGAGCCTCCTGCCAAGGTGTCTTTTGTGTTCTGGGTCTGAACACACATTTAGGATACTCCAAGGGCAGAGGCAGGTAAGAGCAACACTCCCAGGTTTTCCCTATATTTTGACCGATATGTTTCATGGTTCCCAGAGGGAGACCAGAGGAACAAGGTCAGCAKGCTGGATTGGTGGGCTCCTACCCTACCCTAAACCCAGCTGAACCCCCTTGTGCCAGGACCCACCGGGAGTTGTTCCTCACAGCATCTGACGCTTCTTCCATTAATTCCTGTCTCTGCCTCTCTCAGCCACGTGGGGAAAGTCATCAGTGTCTGACACCAAGGGCAGTGTCTCATTCGGGTTCCCTCCTGCCCAGCAGCTGCTCCCTCAGCACGGGAGCTCGGGCAGATTGCAGGGATGAAGTGTCCGGGCGGGCGGCTGCGTGGATCGCTGGGATTTAGGGATTAGGGGGAGCGGATTGTCAGATTCTAGCAGGGATCAGTGTGAAGGCTGAGCGTGAGAGCAGATGTTGGTGATTTCCCCCCCTCCTCACTGCTCATCCCCACCCCGGCGCTGTCCCCTCCGAGCATTATCCACTCTCAGCATCGGAGATCTCCCGTCATCCCTCTTTTAATTTGCCAGCCTGGCTCCGAGGGAGCCAGATGCTTTCCCCAAATCCACAGGCAAAAAGACTCAGTTAATATAAAAGATTAAAGGTGTCTATCTGCCTGTCTTCCCTTGTTCCTTTTGCTCTTTCTCCGTGGCACAGGCTCCCTCCCTCACTCCGTGAAGACACATCCTTATCCCCACAGAGCAGCACTCAAAGCCCCTCACCTGCACAGTCATCGCCTTCTCTGCCCAGACAACAGCAGCTCCTTCATATGGAAGAGCCTCCTCTTTTCCTGCTCTTAACCTTTCCCACCCAAAACCCTGCAAGTTCCCTGTGGCCACCAATCCTTCTGCTCCTGCAGCAGACGCCGGAGATGCTCCGTGCCAGACCTGTGTCCCTGTTTACATGGAACAACAGATCCACGGCCGACCCACTCCCTGCAACCCTGGCAGCACATAATGAGTCTCCAAGGCCTCTTCTCCAAGAGGCTCCAGCAGTTCCCTAAAAAAGCCCCTCTGTAGCCGCTTGCTCAGTTTGACCTCTGTCCCTCCTTGCTGGAGCAGCCGTGGTTAATGAGCCAGCCCCGTGCAAAGGGGCTGGGACAGAGCTGGAAGCATTCCACTGCAATCCATGGAGGGGGCACTTGTCATCAGCACAGGTACCCCCAAGGTCGGGATAAAAAAAGACTCAGGAAATAGGGAAAGGGCACCAAGACRCCCGCGCTGAGCAGCAACACGAGAAACAGCGACTCGGCGCTCTGGCGGCACAGGATGAGTGCAAAATGGGGAAGGAGGAGGTAAAGGGGAACAACTCCCAAGCAGGCAGCTCCCTTCCAAGAAAATCCTGTGCATCCAAAGCTCCAGACAGCGGTGAAATATCRGCCACTTCCCAAGGGAGCCGAGGGGGATCCGCGCCCACCTCACCCCGTGACAGTGGGGACGGGAGGAGCCGCTCAGCGCGGCGCGGGGACGGGCCCCGGGGCTCAGTCACAGCAGCACATGAAGCGACCAGACACAAGTTAGCGGTGTCGCAGAGTGGAAAAAAAACGGAATAAAAATAAAATAAACCCATCTAGGATGGCTACCACCAGACCCYGTGGCTGAGCAGGTCCCCCCTGCTCAAGGATGACAATTTAAGGGGGGAGGAAGGCCAGAGAAATAAGCAAATAACTCCGTGCCCACATTGCTTATACGGGAGAGGAGATTTAATAGACAGAGAGAGCGGAGTCTTATCAGCACAACTCACGCTCAGCAGTGCGAGGGAGGGCATCATACATTAGCTTGCTTTGACCTGCAGGGCCCTCAGTGGGAATTTTCTCCACCACACTGACATGATGTTGTTTAGATGCAATGCACATCTCGCCTGCATGGAAACATGCTGACACTTTGGAGGCTTTTGAATACAGAGAAGGAGCAGAGAGAAAAAAAAGATGTCTGGGTCAAAATGTTTCTCTAATAGGTATAGATTTAATTCCATGGTCTGGAGGGAAGGGTGGGAGAAGAGATTATTTTTTTTTTCTCCTCCCTATTCCCTTTTCAGAACATGAAAAGGAAATCCAAAAGCATATTACTGTCCTGCTCTCCTTTGCTTTTCTTCAATTCTCTGGTTTTGCTGTGGCTTTCTCTGGCCCTCCCACCTCCATCAGCACATACAAGACCCAGGGAAGATCTGGCCAAAACTGCTGACAGTTYAGCTTGGATAAAACATTTCTGGGTTCCTCTGAGAAGGAGTGAATTAACATCAGATTTCTCAGCACACAAGGCAAAATAAACAGGGAAATTATTTGCCCAGCCATGCCAGTACTTTAAATTCTTGCAAAGAACTGGGTTGTACACAGACAGAGAGAGAATATGAKGTATCCTTTCAGCTGGAATTGCTGGTAGCCCCTGAGATTTCCCACTTTGCAGTTGTATTTCACCTTAGACACGACTCAGAGCACACCRGCACCCAACTCTGGGAGGGGAGCAAGAAGAGGAGCAGCAGCAGGAGGCTCTTGGGCTTCACTTCGGTTGTGAAGATTAAAGTTGTCTCAGTTGGGTGTCAGGGCACGGTGAGGAGGATTTGTGGAGACCACAGGATCACTGAGGGTGGAAAAGAACTTTGAGATCATCGAGTCCAACCTGTCAACCAGACCATGGCACCGAGTGGCACGTCCAGTCTTCCCTTAAACACCTCCACGGACAGGGACTTCACCACTTCCATGGGCAGCCCCTTCCGATGYCCAGTCACCCTTTCTGTSAGGAAATTGCTCCTGATGTCCAACCTAGACCTGCCCCGGAGCAGCTTAAGGCCATGTCCCCTCATCCTGTCGCTGGTTCAGCRCACAGCCCGACCCCCCCGGCTGCCCCCTCCTGCCARGGAGTTGTGGAGAGGGATAAGGTCCCCCCTGAGCCTCCTTTTCTCCAGGAGCCCTCCCAGCTCCCTCATCAGCCCTGTGATGCCCGGGGACCTCTCCCACCACATTCTCCAAGTGGGAGGATACCAGGACCGGCTCTGCGAGCAGAGGAGGCAGCAGGTGCCTGGCACTGCCAGGGTTTGCAGCAGCCCAGAACTGCAAAAACAGCCCCCTGGGAGCAGGAGAGCAGTGCCAGCTTTCCTGGGCACCGAGGCAGCCTCGTTTGTCTCCATCAGGTGCGAATGGGCTGCTCAACCTTCAAGCGCTTAATTAGTTGCCTTTTTGTTTCTAAAAGCAGCACTTGGGCGCCGCGTTCCCCCGGAAGGGGAGCGGAGAGGGATGGATGGGCTGGGCGTGGGCACAGCAGCCCCATCCTTCCGTTCCACACCAGCTCCCGGGAGCCACAGGGGCGAGGAGCCAGATGCAATCCCAAAGCTCTGCTCCAGTGGTGAATGCCCGAACAGCTGGACTCAGCCCTCCCGCTTCCAGGAGTGAGGAACTGGTCCATCCCAGCATCCCCAGCATCCCCAGCATCCCTCTGCTCCCGGTCCATCCATGCACAGCACATGGGGCACCTCCCAGCCAAAGCACATCCCTGGAAGCATCTGTGCCTTCCCCAGGGGCACAGAGCACCAGCGGTCCCGATCCCTCCCTCCCCCCACCCCAGCTTCCTGCTCCAGCTTCCAAAGAGAACTCTGCCTGTGCCAGCAAGGTGGGCAGGAGCTAAGGAGAGACAAATCTGCCTCAGCTCGGGTCGGGGTAGGTCAAAGTGATRAAAGAAGACACGTTGGAAAAGCCACTGCCTGGGTATAAAATTGATCCTGGCTCCAGGCTCCCGGGGAAGCCGGGGTGGGGATGCTCCGTGCCCACGGATCCGTCGGGAAAAGTGCCCACAGAATTCCTCGGTACCTGCATTGCTGCCCCYGCTCAGTCCCCAGCACTCAGAGTTGTTTTCTTTCCTGTTTAATTCCTCCTAACTCATTCCCAAGACATCCCCCTCCCTCCTTTCCCCATGCTTTTCCTCCTAGATAAAAACAATATGTGATGCCTTTTTTTTTATTCCGGCGGGGTTCCAGCTAATAAAAAGATTTATAATTAAGCCAGTAGATTTCCTTTTGCTATGCTGTCCTGGATTATGAGAAAGTATATTTATATGCAATTATGAAATGAACAGTATTTCTTACCCAAGTGAAGCTTTAAAAGTCATTATGAATCCATTAACTCAGCAGACCTTACAAAAGGCCTTCTCTGCTCTGGATTTATTTTAATTTAAAGCAGATAGGAAACTTTTCCCCTCCTTATTTTTTAAACCCAGCTTTTCTGCAGTAGGAATGTGCACAAATGAACAAGATGCATCAAATTCAGCAGGAAGGCCAAACTCTGGTGTACTCTGCACCACTTGGAGTCCTTCCAGAGTGTTTGCCCTATATCCAAGTGCTCCGTGATCCCAAATTAAYAGAATCATGGAATGGTTTGGGATGGAAGGGACATTAAAGCTCATCCAGTTCCATGGRCAGGGACACCTTCCACTGTCCCAAGTTGCTCCGAGCTCCATCCAACCTGGCCTTGGACACTYCCAGGGATGAGGCASCCACAGCTTCTCTGGGAAATCTGTCACCTTATCCTGAAAGCTGGGAAATGCACCATTTTAGAGAGTCTCCCATAAATCCTGTGCCTCCTTCCTGTGCCTCAGCATCATTGTCCTGCAGTTCTGGGAGCTCCTCTCCRTGGGATTACAGGGCAGGATTGTGGTGCTGCTCACAGGAACCACCTGTTCCTTTTCCTGTTTCTTTTGTGCTTCCCTGCAAAGCCTCACCTGGAGATCCCACGGAGCATTTCATGCTCAGTGGTCTGCGGCGCTCCAGGCACATGTTGGAAGAGCCAGGAGACAAGAGATGCAGATTGGAAAAGCCAGAGAGGAAAAACAGTCACAAACTCTGCTCAGAAAGCTCCTGCAGCACCAAAATCCAGGTGGGAAGAGGCCCAAAAGCTTTCATCGGGACGTGTGATCACTGCCGTGGCTTTRCTGGCAGCAGGATGGCAGCAGCCCAGTGCTCCCAGCACCACGCTGGGACCTGCTGGCAGCACTGTCTCCTCTGCATCCCTGGCTGGCAATGGCTGGGAATGAAKGGGAAGCAGCAGCCTGCCCTCCCTCCCGCTGCTCCCAGCCCTCCTCAGCTCCCAGAGCTCTGTCCCTGGGAGCAGGGGAGCAGCCCTACCTGCCATGGCTGCAGGTTCCATCAGCTGGGGCATTCCAAGGAAACCTTCTGGATCCCCAACAGCTGAGGGGGTTTCTCCTCCCCATCTTTAGTGAGGTCCTCAGTGCACTGGAGAAGGCTCTGGGGGAAATCTTCGAGACCCTTCCAGTGCCTAAAGGGGCTCCAAGAGAGCTGGAGAGGGACAAGGGATGAAGGGACAGGGCACAGGGAGTGGCTTCGCACTGCCAGAGGGCAGGGTTAGATGGGATATTGGGAAGAAATTCTTGGTTGTGAGGGTGGGGAGGCCCTTGCACAGGTTGCCCACAGAAGYTGTGGCTGCCCCWTCCCTGGAAGTGTCCAAGGCTGGGTTGGATGGGGCTTGGAGCACCCTGGGCTAGTGGAGGTATCCCTGCCCATGGCAGGGGTGGAACTRGATGAGCTTTAAGGTCCCTTCCAATGACTCAATGATTCAATGACTCTCCAAAAGCCCCACCTGCCCCATCCATARCTCTGCCTGACAAGGAGGGACCTGCTGCAGGATTTTAAACAACTCGTCAGGCAGAGGAATGGCCTCCACCCAGCAAAATATGCTCCAGTCCCAACCATCCCTCAGCATTCCTTATCTCCACGCCGGCTGAGGATGGCTCATTTTACTCGCCTTAAGAGGAAATCCATCTCCAAGTCACCAAAGAAGCCTCAGTTGCAATGGCCTTTTCATTAATGTGGTGGCAATAAAGCACAGCAGCATCCCCTGGCTGTCACGGGGGAAGGAGCTGGGAGGAATATTAAGAGGGAATTTGCTGGCAAGAGGATGCAGGGAGGAAGGCAAACCCCGTGGTGGGGCACACCACTGCCCCTCCACCAGCCACACTCCACTGGAGAGGGCCACAAGTCCCTCACGTGCCACCGATTTTCCCCCAACCCCTGCAGAACTCAAGAAAAGACAAATTTTGGAGTGTTCATTGGGAACTGCCCCAACAGACCCTCGGGGTGGCACAACCACTCACTGTGCCCTTGGACTGGTGGCTGGAGGTGCTGCAGCAGCTCCTCCCAAGCTGGGCACTCCACCGGGCACCTCCAGCATGCRGAGGCACCTGCCTGTCCCTGCTGTCCCGTGGCAGTGGGGCTGGGAGCGCTCCCTGTGCCGAGCTAAACCTCCCTGACAGRCTCGATCTGCCTCTGCTCCCCCGTGACGCTTTCACTTCCAGTCGGCCCTGGCGGCGACAAAGCTGCTCTGACACCTTGGCTGTGGCTCAGTCTCATCCCCCCGTGTGAGCCGCTTCTCCCTGTCTCTTCGCCGTGCTCTCTGCGAGCTTCGCGCTGACAAACCCGTTCTGATCTCCTCCCCCCGTGCTCCCCCCTCCCGGGGACTCCACCTCTGCAATTCCTCCAGATACAGCACGGCTGCTTTATTTAATAAGAATAAAGGAGTACCCACGGCCGGGGAGCTCTCTGCRAGCCACACGCTCTGGGATTGATCTGGGGAACGCGGTCACGCTTGGTTCCATTACACTCGCCCCCTTGGCCCGTAACACTCGCTTCCTTAGCCGTGGATTTTTCAATTCAGCYGGAGCAAAACTCCCCGTGTGTCCTGCGGCACGAGGAGCAGGGCTCTGAGCTCTTGCTCCCGGTTTAATCCCAGCTTGCAATTTACAGAAGCTTTGGCTGAGGGTGAAAGGTTCTGTGTTTCATTACGGGGCCTCGCAGGGACCTCTGCTAACCTGCACTGAGCAGCACTTCTTGTCACAGCACAGCAGCTGCACTGGAAGAAAAGTCAGTGTCTCCGATACCTCCCCAGCTCCAGCAGCCATTCCCTCTGCCAGCTGCCTGGAACAGCAATAAATCCATAATGAACTTTGAAGAGCAGCCCTCCGTACAGGTRTTCTGCCCACAGGTCTGCCCCAGAACCAGCTCTGGTTTGCATCCCCCCTTGAAGTGTTTCCAGACACGCCAAATAATGATCCACTGGAAGAGATTCTTGCACCTACTGCGGGGTTTTTTTTTCCTCCTGAAACTCTTGGAGCACTTCAAAGACAAACAAGCTTTGCTGTGCTCGTGCTGCAAAAGGGGGAAGCTCCATGCAGAAGGCAAAGATGGAAAAGCACAGGCCCCAGGCCGGTGGGTGGGCACCAGCCCTCACTGCTTCCAGCAATCGATGTGTCTTTGCTCTTAACGCCCACCTGAGGAAAATCCTTTTATCCCTTTCTCYGTAAGTCTCTGCTCCAGAAGCACACACCCTTCCTCTGATCGAAAGTACAACATCTCAGAGCGCATGTTCATATTTAACAAAACAACCTTCCTTTAGAAATTCACCTCATTGTACTGAAGTCCATCTCAGAGGTGCCTTAGTCATCCAGGAAACAACAGCAGCCAGCGCCACTGGGACCCGGAATCCGTTTGGGAGGGATCCATGGTGCAGGCAATGCTCCCTGGAATCCCTCTCCTCTGCAGTTGGCCACTATCAAAACACGAGCACAGCCTGTTCGAAAATCAAAGCTGGAGGTCAAGCAGCTAAAAGCTCCAAATTTGACACTTCCTATCCCATTCACAGGATTTCAAAAGAGAACACCAGCTTGGAAATCACGCTGTTAGCAACAGCTCCTGGCTCTTAGCTCTGGAAAATGCTGCTGTTCCCTCGTCACGCCATCGGATTTGTCAAGGAGTGGAGCCCAGGCCCTTTTGCTGCTGTGGGTCATTAAATGGGTCCAGGCACCACGGGAAGAGGGTGGGTGCTGGAGATGTGGATGCAGCAGGAAGGGCCCTGGGAGCAGCAGCTGTTCCACAGCATTGGCCACTGCTCTTTGCTGGCTCAAGTCATCGGTGGGAAGCAGACCCAAAAGCTCCAAGTCTGGGGCACTGAGAAGAGGGAGCTGCTCCCAAACCCAAAGTGAGTCCTCAAAGAGCTCCAGGTTCACAGACYCACAGAATCCCTGAATTGTTTGGGCTGGAAGGACGTTACAGTCCATCTCATTCCACCCCTGCCATGGGCAGGAACACTTTCCACTATCCCAGGTTGCTCCAAGCCCYGTCCAWCCTGGCCTTGAACACTTCTGGGGATGAGGAATCCACAACCTCTTGGCAACCTGTGCCAGGGCCTCCCCACCCTTACAGAGTAAAAGATTCCTTCCCTACATCTTATCTAAACCTTCCCTTCCTCAGCTGGAATGCTGAGCCTTTGCCAAACCRGCCACAGCCTCTCCCAGTTCTAGGGCTCCTCATTTAATACCTCAAACAGCTTTATTACTGCATAATGATGAGTGATTCCCTCATTCCATAATCTCGGTGCCCACCTCTTTCCCAGCTTACGCACACAAAGCAGAGGAGTTCAAACCTCTCAGCCTGAAGCTGGAGCTTAAAATGCAGTTGGCACTTGGGTGGACACCTCCAGAGGAAATTGAAAAGCCTCGGTGTGTGTTCCCGAGCGCTCCCCGTGCAGCCCGTGAGATTTGCTCCGGCGGATTTTTCCCAGGCAGGCAGGCAGCAGCGAGAACACGGGAGGCGGAAAGCACATCTTTAAATTTTCCCCAAGCTGTCTCCTGGACAGACAATCCCATTAAGCGAAGCAGAGGGACCTGAAGCTGTGTAAAAGCAACAAGGTGAATCTCCTTAGCGCAGAAGCCTGACAGATGAGAGCAAAATGCTGCCTTTAACTCCGTTGTAACACAACAGAGCGCAACGCGTTCCCCGAGGGTGAAATGCAACCCYGCTCTGCAACCCAGCCAGGTGAGCTCCCAGCTGCCAGCAGAGATTTCACYGAGGCTCCCCTCTCCAAACCCAGGGACTTCATTTGGAGATAAGACAGTCAAATGAGACAGCTTCGAAGCAATATGCTCAAGGTCAGCTAAGGAATTAATTGCAGAGCAAGAAGCGAACTCGAATCCAGCCGCGGAGCGCGCTTAGCCCCAAAGCCACTCGTTATAAGACATGCCATTTATCAACATCTATCAAATTAGGCAGAGTACCATAAAGCCAGGCTCGTGGAGGGTTTTTWAAAATGGCAGGAGAGGAAATGCAGTTTCCCCGGTTCTTGAGAGCATCTCACGGAGGAAAATAGTGGCATAATAAAAGTATTTTAAAAGGCGCCTCATGTGCTATTTATCTGCTGCTCAACAGTCTCCCTCAATCYGAGCGCAACACGTTGGTGATGGGGAGCTCAGACACATAATTTAAAGTGTTACTGAAATTTCTTCCACGCAGAAGATCAGCCGCTGAGATCAAAGGCTGACGCATCCAGTGACTCTGTCTGTGACAAAAGGGAGAGATTTCTAACAGTGAATTACAGTGTTCAACAAATTGAGCTCGTCTCCCCCAAGAACGCTTCCGTTGGCACTTAAGAGTACAAAGTTTGTTCTAGATGGGCCACTTGGAGAGAAAGAACAGCCTGTCTGGGGAGCGA
The DNA here is from genome assembly GCA_018881555.1 of Amblyornis subalaris. Classification (NCBI taxonomy): domain Eukaryota; kingdom Metazoa; phylum Chordata; class Aves; order Passeriformes; family Ptilonorhynchidae; genus Amblyornis; species Amblyornis subalaris. Next base: position 1,142,916 of record JACAXG010000038.1, on the reverse strand, counting down.
CTCATGGAAGGGAACACCGCTGTGCTGGAAGGTTGCAGAAATGCACCAGGAAATCAGCCACCAGGCCAGAAATTAGAGAAAATATAAAGTTCTGGTGGATACAAGTTGGACCAGGCTCCTCAGGGAATGGTCACGGCCCCAAAGCTGCCAGAGCTCCAGGCGTGTTTGGACGACRCTCTCAGGCACAGGGTGGGATTTTGAGGTGTCTGTGTAGGGCCAGGAGTTGGACTGGATGATCCTTGTGGGACTCTTCCAGCTCAGGGCATTCCATGATTCTCTGCCCGGTATCTGAGAAAACCATATGAGCCATTTTTGCCCAGCCTCTCTGAAAGCATCACCTGCCCGGAAGCAAACACCTGTCCTTACACCTCAGGGCAGATCATCACATCCCTCCAGGAACACAGCAAAAACTCAGGAAAACAAAGGCAAGAGACTAATACACCATTCGGGAAGCAGTGGGAATGCCCCATCTTCAGCCAAGCCGTAATTCAGCCACTTGAGAGGACATCAAAGTGTTCTCCAAGGGGGTAATTTTAAAAGGAAGCTTCCCAGGGASGGTTGTCATGAGCAGCATCCCGGTCCCTCCACACCGGGCACGGAGGCACAGCTGGAGCTCACCCCTCCTGGCTGGAGCCTCCTGGCCTCCAGCTGCTCGTAAATAAATGAAACCAGCCTTCTCCTAAGCTCACAGCACGGGGAGGGCGAGGAGGAGCATTCCCTACGATGGAGTTGTCTTCCCTGGCTCACCAATGCCTCGCCTCACCCTGGAGCCGGCTCCTTTGTTCCCTGCCCGCCGCAGATGGGATTCCTCCCGGCGCTTCCCAGCCCGGGCTCTTCAAACAGCGGGAGCTGTGTTTTTGTTGCAGGTTGCATGGAGTTTGGGAATTGCTTTTTTTTCTCCCCTCCCAGCTCCGAGCGTTTCRTTTGTTTGATTTTGCTGAACCACAGGCATATTTGCGGCAACGAYACACGGAATTCTTTGCTGGGTTTTCCCCACCAGCTTCCTGCCCTGAATATCAAATACTCAGGGAYGTGCATCCATGCTTGCCACCTACATGGGTGCTTGGATTCCTCCTATCAATGGGAGCAGGGAAGGCTTCCTTTCATTTGTTTTCTTTACAGGATCACAAAGCAATTTCAGAGGTGTTCTCTGCAGGGAAAAAATACCTTCAAAACATGATAAACAACCAGCAAAACGGCGCTGTCTGGGGTTTTTAGGGAGGTTCCATGCAAACAGCAGGAAGTAGGGGGAATCCTGCACCTTCCCACTGCAGTGGGCACACACCAGACTCAACTTTCTCYGCCCCCAGGATGCTCTCAGGGTTCTTTTTCCACCTTCACCTGGCACAGGTGGAGGCTGGAGCTGGCTAGCAGCTTTCTCACAGGGTTGTGGGAGGACACTCAGGGAGAAMAGTTTCCCAAACCACCTCCTGGCATGGCAATGAGTGGAGGAGGGGAAAAAAAAAATCCTGCTCTTGGTCTCACACCTAAACATGCCCAACCTGAAGGCAAGGCAGGGTCACCGCCTGCCCTGCACTGCAACCAAGACAATGCTCAAGTGCTCCGACCCCACCGCTGCTTTCCACTCCATTTGCTGCTGGAAATCGCTCCGGTTCTCCCTGCCTCTCCCTGTGTCCTGTCMCTCCAGGTTCCCGCCCCGCTCCCYGCTCCCCTGGCCGTATCCCTGTCCCCGGGTCGCCGTCGCTAATGTCACAATCATTCCATCTGACAAAGTCTGTGCGCGGCCGCGGCTCCCCTGTCTCCTTGCATCTCTGTCAAGGCCCCTTCCACACGTCTGAGCATTTTCATGACATATGGTGCTGGGACGTGGGGGAGGGACGCCGAAACCCAACCCCGTCAGCCACCAGGGAGGACGCGTGGGAAGGACCTGGAAGACAGCTGGATGGTGAGGGAGGCGTCTGAGGAGGGTGACCTTGGAGGAAGTTGGTCCACCACAGCACTCAGCGCTTCTCTCACCTCTCCCACAGTTGGTTACCCAGAGGAAAAGGCATTTTTGGAGGGTTTCTCTGTCAGGAATGGCTGATCCTGCTTTGCACTTCTATTCTGGACCCTTTGTGGTCACCAGAGCCCACACACAAAGGCACAGCCTGACTCTTCCTCAGCCCAGGAGCTGCTCAATCCTCTGGTGGATCCAACTCACACCCCCAGTTTGAGTTAGGGTTGGGCAGGCCACACACACACCTCAGCCTGGCAATGTTTCACCGGTGTAGGAACTCACCAAAGCCACTCACACCGCCCCAAATGTGAGGTCTGAACCTCAACCCCAAATCCAGAACGCTCCCAGCATCACCTCCAGCCCAGCAACCTTTCCCTCCCCAGTGCTGCAGACTTAAGGCTACTTTTCTCAAAGCACAGTCTTAGCAGATCCCAAAGCTCCCAGACAGCTAAGAAGCCCCAAAAGTCCTTCTAAGACAGGCTATTCRCCAGAATCCAAGTGGATTTCTCCCTCAGTAATTAGATTTTGTCTGCTTATAATCCTCCTGGTGTTTAATTCTTCTTCACCTGCTGTAAACYGGTGGGAGATGTGGCAGATGATGAGAGCAGCTTGTGCTCCAGGCAAGAAAACAAAGTCATCTTGTCCTAAAGGGGGTTCAGAATGAAAGACACTCAGCCACCAAAAGACTGAAATAAAATGGACCTAGATCCAAATTATTCCAACAGCTCCCCAGCTCCGGGACAGAGGTGACAGCAACACCCCTGTTTTAAACTCCTCGCCTCCTCAGGAGCTCTAATCCCACTGAGAGCCAGCTGAACTTCAGCTCAAGTGTTTTGGCAAATCCCATCTTTGGCAGATTAAGGAGAGAGCCAGCAGGAGCACAAATCCTTCAGGGCATCCCGTTCTGGGCACAAACACCAAAGAGCCCCCAAGGCTTGGAACGACCTGGGATGGTGGAAGGTGTCCCTGCCCATGGCAGGGGTTGGAATGAGAGGAGCTTTGAGGTGCTTTCCAATCCAAAGCAGTGTGGGATTTTAGGATTCTCTAAGACCAGCAGGCTGCACAGGGAACAAAACAGAGATGGGATGAATCTGGCACATATGGGTGGATTATGCTTTTTCAGCTTTATTCARTGATACTGCAGCATCTGGTGTTTATTCTCTATCCCTCACATATTCCTGGGGTTTGGGGAAGCTTCACAAGACTCTCCAAGTACAACAACTATGAACACAGTCCCAATCTGGCTCTCACATAAAATCCTGGAAGAGAGGGAAGCAAAGGCAAACATCCACGAGTCTGTGTCCGAAAGAGTGGCAGTGGTGACCAAGAGGTGACTGGTGAGGGAAACAAGTGGACTTATCTCCTGAAAATTGTATTTTGTAATCTGTAACAAAGCCTTGGACGAAAATTGAGAACCACAAAAGAAGCACCTCAGTTCCCCCAATGAAAAACAAGCCCCCAGATTTACAAGCAAGAGGCTCGTGCTGCCTGGGTTCTTTGCTCTCTGCGTTGTATTAAAAACAAATAAGCCAATAAGGAATGCCAGACAAAACAGTCATTTGTCAGCTGACACGAGGGAAGGATGAGGGTACACTTCAGGAATTTATCAAGGAGATCTGTTGAGCTGTGCAAGTTTTTTTTTTTTTAAGAAAGATGCTGAAGAGAAAGCAGCTTCCCTCTTGAACCTGTGAGCTGCTCAATGAAATATAAAGCAGAAACACCTCCTTAACAGCCAGTATTACCTGGCAGCTGATTTACCATGTCTGCCAAGGCCACCAAGCTGGCGGATCACAGCCAATGCCTTCTGCCCCCCGCATTTCCAGTGAGCCTGGAAATGGCTGGAGCCTCTGAGTTATACAGAGACTCTTCTAATACAAATATCTGCCTGCCTTCCTCTGGGGCTGGGGGAGAGGGGGATATTGTCAGTGTGCTCAGCGTTGAACAAAGTTTGTTTGAACTGGGCTTAACTGCAACAAGAGCAGCATTAAGCCAACCTCGAGCACTTGTGAAAACACTCTGCTTTAAATAGTGCCTCTTCAAGCTTTAACGTCATGTGAGGCTCAGGAAGATTTTATGGGCCACCGAGAGCATGTAGAGCCCTGGCAGACGGTTTGCAATCCCAGCAGCTCTGCAGCAGCAGCGCTCAAGGAGCTTTGAAGGGTGGGTGTGACACCCCAGGAGCAGCAGCCCCAATCCGTGCATCCTCCCAGCAAACCAAGGTGGAAACCCCTCCCCGCCCCACCCTAAAGCTGTGCTTTTGCAGGATTCCAGCCATCAGGCAGCGTCTAAACTCAGGCACTCCGTGAGGAAATGATTTCTCAGCAGCCCCTGGATGCTGCTCATTCCTGTCGCCAGGGTCAAACCGCCGCACTGCGTTGGGCCAGGCAGGCACTTTGCATGCTCAAAATTCATTAAAGTCAAACACTCCTAAGACTTTTTACACATGAAAAAGCAGATGAAGGTGAGACAGAGCGGTTTCAGCGCAGTGCAGGCAGAGTTTTATTTAATGAAGGTGTATTTACTCAGAAGAGCTGAAGGGCTGCTTCTTCACAGCAGGTCAGGGGCTGCTATGCAAATACTAATAAATATTTTGCACTTTTCAAGAATGCTCTACCCAAGTGCTCTGCAAGCGTGAACCGCGCTAAACCTCCCAGGATCTGGCAGGAACAAGGGAGAAAACAGGAGCAGACACTTTGTCCAAGACAGAAACGCAGGAGCCTCTTGGGTGGGAAGCAGAGGCACTTGACAGCACCAACAGCTTTCCCAGCTTCCCCACGGAAGTGCCTTCCCGTCCTAACCTCACACTTGTGTGGCTGGCAGCTCTCTAGAAACAGCAGCTCCGCATGGATTCAGAAAACAGAGTCATCTGTGGTTCATTACTCCCAACAGATTTCACGAGGGATCCTGCCTGGTGTCTCAGCTGCTCCTGAGCCAGCTAAGCCTGCACGATCTGGTGCTGGTAGGGAACAGCAAAGCTCCTTATGGAACACCTCACACAGGGCAAAAGCCGTCACGGGGAGGAGCTCATCAAGACTGGAGAGATCCCTGCTTTATTCACTGGAGTTCCAGGAGGTCTCCGTGGGCTGGGGGACAGAGTGTGCAAAGGGGCTCCTGGTCAGTTCAGCAGCTCTGGAAAGCAGAGGCAGCTGAGAGCAGCTCCATGGAGAGGAGCAGCTCCTGCCCTGCAAGAACTGGAGGGGAAATGAAATAACCAAGGATGGCTCCAGGCAGAGGGGTTTTACAGAAGGACTCAGGAGAAGGTGGCACCGAGGTGTCAGGTTCCCAAAACACTCCCTCTGGGGAGCTGTAACATTCCATGAAAGATTTATGGAAGATTTCAGGAGCAGCTTTCCTTCCTTGTGCCTGCAGTTTGCACCCAGTGCCCTCTGACAGTGGAGGACTGGGAGGGAGCCATCTCAAAACCCACGAGGGAGATCCACGGCCCTGAGAGCTGGGATCACACCACAGGACAGGAGTCCTCCACCTCTGAGACAACAAATCCAGGCTATTCCCTCAGCTGAAGCGCTTCCATCTCCGGAGGGGTTTGAGACACAGACACCAAATCCTGCTGCTGCCTGTGGAAGTGGCAGCCTGCAGATAAAACCTGGAGAAATGCAACTGGGATCTCCCACAGCAGCAGAGCCCGAGCTGCCCGGAGCCAGCAGCGCTGGATTTCTAAGATACCAACTGACTTCGAAATCAATACCGAGATTATTGATCCAGGAAGGAAATACAGACTGGCGAGGGAGCCTGGTCAATAGCAGCCCCAATGGGTAATAAGTTTTAATGGAGGCCAGAAAAAATTCCAATCTGAATTTTGCGCTGGGGCAAGACTCTGCATACGCTGATCTTTTCAGCCCTGGAGCAAGCCAGAGACTCCTCAGGGCGCTGCTGATTTTCCAAGTGACCAGCTCAGGTGCCAAGGTCTGGGACAGCACATCACTGCTGAGAGAATGAAAAGAGAAACCCCATTAGCTGCTCCCAGYGATCTGTCTGGCACAGGACGAGCTGCTAATGCCGACTGCCTTGAAAATCAGAGCAAGAAATTCAACCTGCACAGTCAAGGCCAGATTCAGGCGTGCAACTCGGTGATGGCAGGAGTTCAAGCACTTAAAATGTCTTTTGAAACCACAGTAAAATCCTGCTGTCCCATCCCTCTTGGAAATGGACTCCACTGAATGTCAAGGCACTGAAAGGCAAGAACACAACAGCAACAACAACAACAAAAAAACCAAACCCAAACCAGCTCTGCTTGACTGAGGCTGGGAGGGCTGCAGCAATTTCCCTTAATTTGTCAGCAAAATCCCATCAGCTGCATAAAAATACAAAAGGGGGTTTAAGTTGCCAGAAGGGCATCCTCAATATCAGGGCAGGGACTGAGGAAAAACTCCACACCACAGTCCTAAAGATGAGAAGCTAAAGGCTTAACTCCAGTGTTTTGGAAGCAGCAAAATCTCACCTCCAACCACACACCCCCGGGAGGCAGCAGGGTTCCTGGGGTGCTGCAGACCCACACCAACTGCAGGAGCAGCATCCTCCAGCTCCAGGGAATGAAGAACCTGTTCTGCACTTCACAGACAACACCAACTCTGACCTCTCTTCACAGCTTTCTGAGCAGCCATCGCCTAAACTCCCCCTTTATTCCCCTGTCAATACCTGCAAAACAGCTTTAGAGGAACAAACAGCTCTTTCTGGCCCTTTGAAAAGACTCAGGCAGGCCAATACCACCTTGGGATACCTGAGGTAACCCCAAGGCATGAGGAGCTGCAGGAGAGGTGGGAAGGGAGGTTTGGAGAGCAGGATTTTCCTTGGAGCGCTGCTGGCACGGAGGCTGAAGGCTGCCAGCGCCCAGGGAAGCAACTGGCACGGTCTGACAGCCCTGCAGGAGGATAATTGGGCAGACAGTGCTGTGCAGACAAACTAAAGTGTTTACTGGCTTTAATATTTAATTGTGTCAAATGAAGAGAGAGGAGCTGGGGAATGTGAGCTGCGGAGGGAGGCACGAGCGTGGCGGGGGCTCCAGTGGGGCACCCGAGTGAGCCAGAGCACAACCTCAGGAGCACATTTGGGGTGTGCCCTGCTCTGCCCCGGCACAGGAAGCAGGTTTGGGAGAAGGGGGCTTGGAGGGAGCATTGCAGGCAGAGCAGGGAAAGGGAAATGCACCACATGCAGCAACCATGAAAATAAACATTTAAAATCCGGCTCTGTGGGACCCGAGTGGCCTCAGCCCAGCCACAAGGTCCATCCAACCTCATGGATAAGGAAACTATTGGCATCCACATCCCAGCATGGAAACACTCAGAAGCATGAGGCACCCGAGAAGGGCTCACCCAAAACAAGGAGGCAGAGCACAGCTTGTTTGAAGGATGGCTTTTCTCGTTAGGTGTTGGAAAAAGCTGCCCAGGGAGGTGAAGTCGCCATCTCTGGAAGTGTTCAAAAGGCACCTGGATGTGGCACTTGGGGACATGGGTTAGGGGGGATTATGGTGGTGCTGGGGTGGTGGTTGGGTTAGGTGATCCTGAAGGTCTCTTCCAGCCTTGATGATTCCGGGATGCACAAAGAGATGCCTTGCGCTGTCACTCCTCTGTTTAGGGTCCCCTCCACCCTAAAAACCCCAGCAATTCACCCACTGGTCCTGCTGCCTCTGCTTAAAGCTGTCCACCTGTCTCTGGGAAAGGGCTTTGCACCACTTTTTCCCTTGGGATGCAGCCTGGGAGAGCACAATCGCTGTCAGACACACTCAGCCCTTCCTACGCCTTTCCCCAAAGGACACCAAATCAGCTCCAAACAGGTCTCTGGAAAGCCCTACATCCCACCAAGAGAAAAGCCTGGACTTCTGTGCTACTAAAGCCACTGTTTGTGTTCTGTCTCTGTTCTTGGCCAAAGCCAGCGTGGAAATTCAAAGGAAGGCTGGCTCCATAAATATTGCAGTGTGAACAACACAGGGCCTTTGCTGGATTATCACCGCTAAAAGGAGCTGCAAAGCATCCAACTCCACAAATGAAAGATGCTAATGGAGCGTTCCCAGTGGACAGCAGGCTGTAGATTACGGGGAGCTGCTCTCACATCCTGCGAAATGTGCAGATTTAAATAACGCTTCCCTCTCACACGGAATAAATCTCAGCGTTGGCCGCGAAGGAACGCAGCTCAGGCCTCCGCCAGCCTATTCCAGTGGGCAGATGGCTCGTGGGAGATACAGGTGATGGATGGAGCACCTGGAATCTGCGTCCCAAACAGGTCCAGGAGAGGAAGGCTGTGCCACGCCTGCCTGTGCCGTCTCCCTACCCGCAGTACGCTTCAAACGCCAAAAAAAAGGGTTAAGACAGATTTTTTTCTCTCCAACCTTTTAATTAAGCCATTAGTCTCTTCCCCCTTAACCCAGGAATGAGAAGCCTGTCTTCAGAGGAGCAAATGATTTCCCCAGAGTAATGAAGATGCATTATCATACAGAAAAAAATCATTAGTTGCTATGTCCAGAACAATGCGATTGCTCAATTACCGCACTAAAACAGATCGCGCCCTCCCAGCGCTCCACGGGCACGCTCGCAGGAGATGCATCCAAATGGATGTGCCCTGAAAAACAGCACTCGCTCAGGAGAAGGCCTGGACCATGGCAAAGGTCTTACCTGAATTATTTTCCACACTCAGTTCACTTTTAAGACACCACAGCAACAGGCGGCAGATCCCAGGAGGATTTTTTCCATGTGCTTTACAACCAAGGAGTTGGGATGTTGGGCAGAGGAGCTTCCCATCACACTGAGAAGGTCTCAGTTACCCTGGAAAGGATTCACCAGGAAGCCCTCTGGGACTAGGACACACTCAACACTTTGAAGGAGCCAGTGGTGGCACACACTGGGCAGCAGGGATGTGGTGACCTGGGGTGTCACCCACTGCTCCCTCACGGAGCCCCTCTGGATGAGGAAGGGCCACGCGAATGTCAAGTTCAATATCAAGACTGACCCAGCTTGTTTTGCTTCCCTCTCTTGGAAGGGACCCACTGGGATCATCCAGTCCAACTCCTGGTCCTGCACAGACATCCCAACAATCCCAGCCTGTGCATCCCTGGGAGTGTTGTCCAAACGCTCCTGGAGCTCTGGCAGCCTTGGGGCCATGCCCATTCCCTGGGGAGCCTGTTCAGTGCCCACTACCCTCTGGGGAAGGACCTTTTCCTGATATCCAGCCTAAATCCCCCTCAAAGCTCTCGGCCAGCTATAAAATACCATTCACCTCCAACTTATTTAATGAGGATGATCCAAGCCCCAATTTCCCCTCTTCACCGCCCCCAGGATGATTAAGAGCAGGATTTAGTCATCGAACCAGGGTCCCATTATTCCTTCAAATGTGTAATTTCAGTCCTTCTCTCACCTACCGAGATACCCATTAAAAAATGACTCATTAACTCTTCCCCCTGCATCTTTGGCACGATAATTCCAACACCGATGTGGGTCAAGCAATGCTATTCATGAACTCCCATCAAACCCATTTGGCCTGAAAAGGGAGGAGTGGGTGTCAAAAGGGAAAGAGTTTTATTTAGACATTTTCTCCTCTACATGAAACACTGAGACTTTTTTTTTCCCCCCAAGACATCGCTGAAGTTAATTTACTTTAAAAAAAAGGTTTTGAAGGCTGAACAAAGAACATATCGTATCAAATGAAATGTTTTATTTGACCTGAAACAAATATTTTTGGTCTTGTTTTCAGTTAACCCAATATAGCTTTTCCTCTTCAGTTTTTCGGTTCAGACAGACAAGGGGAAAAAAAAAAAGAATCAATTTGAGAGCTCCAAACAGCCCATTCTGTAACAGTTGTCACAGAGACTGTAGCTTATGTTAATATTAAAATACTGCTTTAGCAATTTATGAACATTATCTGGAAAGCGAAGGCACAAATTAGCAGAGATGAAGGAAGTTACCCGAGTTAATGCATTTTTGGCACTAATATCCTTCTATTGTTCAGCTGATCTTAAAGAGCCACAGGTTTACACTGACAAAACAAGGGAAGGCTTGATGGTTAACACAGCTTGGAGATGATTCCCGAAGGGTTTCCACCCTCTGGAGGTCAAGGCACACAGAATCCTGGGATGGTTTGGGTTGGAAAGGATCTTAAAGCTCATCCAGTTCCACCCCTGCCATGGGCAGAGACACCTTCCACTATCCCAGGGTGCTCCAAGCGCTGTCCAACCTGGCCTTGGACACTTCCAGGGATGGGGCAGCCACAGCTTCTCTGGGCAACCTGTGCCAGGGCCTCTCCACCCTCACAGCCTAGAATTTTTTCCTTATATCTAAATCTTAAGTCATCCCAAAGCTTCTCTTCTCCACGCCGAACAATCCCAGCTCTCCCAGCCTTTCCTCCCAGCAGAGCTGCTCCATCCCTCTGATCATCCTGGTGCCTCCTCTGGACTCTCTCCAGCAGCTCCACGTCGTTCTTGTGCTGGGCCCCAAAGCTGGGGCAGCTCTGCAGGTGGGGTCTCACCTGAGCAGGGCAGAGGGGCAGAATCACCCCTTTCCTGGGGCCCACGCTGGGGGATCAGCCCAGGGCACAGGGGGTTCAGGGCTGGGTCAGTCCAGCTCTCCCCCACCAGCACCCCAAGTGCTTCTCCCAGGGCTGCTCTCCATCCCTTCATCCCCAGCCTGGACTGATCCCATGGGTTGCCCCAACACGGGTACAGCACCAGCCTTTGGTCTTGTTAAACTTCCTACAAAAAGACATTCCCACAGGTTTTCAATCCCCACATCCTGGTGAAATCATGAAAAATTCACATCCTGGACTTGATTACTCTTCCAACCCAAACCACTCTCTACATACAGAGCATAATATTTAACTATTTCGGAGAAGGTTCAATATATTGTGGCTGCCACAGGATGTTATCTACAGCCAGGATTGGTGCTGGGCTCCAGGGCAGCAGCCCTTTGCAGGAACATTCCCCACGGAAGCAGGAGCGAGGATCCCGGCTCCGTCGGAGCCGCCGGTGCTGCATACGGTGCTTGCTTTAGTTAAATGCAAACCAGCAATCTCTGCCTTCACATGTGACAATTGCCATGCGATTTCTGTCTCATTAAGCTCTGAAATGTAAAACAAATGGGATTTATGTGGCTGCTGCTCGGCACTCGCTTGCACGGAGTCAAGTCTTGCCTTTAGTGGCTCTTCAGTCTTATCTCTGCCTTATCTCGTCTGTGGTGGTTCCCCACCTCAGGCTGAAATGCCCTGTGAGGAACAGACAGACCAGGGGCAGCGCCAGCGAACAAATCCTCCTATTTTCCCCCCAGGTTGTGATCCCGACTCCCGTGGATCTCACATGAGCCTTCCCTGCCTCAGTTCCCCCCACCTGCCACCGTCAGATCCACGGAGCTGATTCAAATTCCAGCCCACCAATCCAGCGTGTTTATTCACAGCACTGTGCATGGAATAACAAGCTCTGAAAAGCAGTTCTTTGTAAGGCTGGCAGGAGGAAAGCTACAGGCAGCATTTGGGAGGTATTTTGGAGAACATGGACCATCGGTGAAGTGGTTTCCCACACGCAAACCAGGAAAAAACTACAGGCTGCTTACAGAGCATTTGATTCCAGCAATCATCTCCTGAGGTACAGGGAACACTGAAAACTCGTTATTTGGGGTGATTTCACTCGTGCCACTGGCACCCAGGCTGGCCTGGCTGAGGCTCAGGACATGAAGGTTTATGACCAGAAGTGTCCAGAGCCACCACTCCGATCCTTTTCTTCCGACTACAAAGACCAACCATCCGCAGATGCTGCTCAGACTGGGAGCACCAACAAGAGTGTTCCGAGATCAGAGCACCTACAGCAGCACAACTGGTCTCTGAATGCCCTGGAGATAAGCCATAGAATCATGGAATCATTAAGGTTGGAAAGACCTGTAAGATCATCAAGTCCAATGGTCAAGTCAAGGGGATTCGCTTAAACCACATCATTTGGGATTACCCACCCCTGGAAGTGTTCAGGGCGAGGTTGGATGAGGCTTGGAGCACCCTGGTCCAGTGGAAGGTGTCCCTGCCCATGGCAGGGGGTTGGAATTAGGTGATCTTTAAGGCCCCTTCGAAGCCAAACCGTTCTGGGATTCTGTGATTACCTAGAAAAGTGTTGGAGGGCACCAGCCTCTGATTTGGGCAGCCCAGTGTGAGTGCTGAATTTTGCCAAGAGTGACTCAGTTTTGGGCACCCAAGTGGCCGCCTTGGAACGTGTGACATTTACTCAAAGTATCAGGCAAATGCCTCAAACCCACAAATTCTGTGCCCAGAGGCAGAACATCACCAAGCTCTGGCTGCCATTGTCTCCTCCAGCCCTGCCCCAGGGTGCTCAAAGAGCCTGCAGCAGCACAATGATCCAACTCCAGCTCCACACCCCCCACTGCCCCAAGGCCACCTTCCCAACGCAGCAAATATCGTCACCTCAGGCACAGAACATCCCGCAAGGAGCAGAGCGCGGAATCGCAATGCCGGCGGCACAAAGCGGCACAGGAGGAGACGGACTCTGGAGAGCCTGGAAAACCAGGGAGGGACAACAGCAAGGAGGAGGTTTCTATGGGAAGCACAAAGCCAGATGTTGTTCAGCAAAGCCCCGCTCTGCACGCTCAGGGGAGAGCCTCGGACAAAAGCAAGAGCTCCCACTGATGCCATTGTCGGGCTCGGAGAGCGGAGATTTCTCTGGAAGAAAAGCAGCCCCGTGACAATTATTTATTGCCACAAAAACATCTTCCTCCTCGGCTTTTGTTGGTGCAACACGGACCACGTGCAGCTCCAGCCAGGGAGAGAAAAGCTACCAACAGGATCAAGGCAGGCTGAGATTAATCTGGTTTAACAGAGATAAAAAAACAACTCGAGCAATCAGTTTTTAAATTAATATTAAAGTTGTAAGTCACCTTTGACTATATTAAAACACAAGCTGGAGCACACAATAAGCCCCAAATAAGCCCCACTGGCAGGCAGAGCAGCTCCCTTATCAACCACTAACATCCCCTGTAAAATAATAACTGGAAGCCAGACTGCTCCGAGAGAAACTCCCTCTCCTGGGGCAGCGCGATGTGACCCAGTTCCTGCTGCCATTTCAGGAGCCCTGGCTTGGCCAGTGCTCCTTGTGCCAGCGAGGAACTCAGCTGCAGCAGGAGCCACGCGGGAGGGAGAGCTGGCACGGAAAGGCTGAGCAGGGAGCTGTGCTGGGGGGGCACAGAGGAACGGCGCAAAGGGACGTCACAAAGTGAAGCCCCTGGGCTACAGTGTCCTTCCCCTCCCCAGCAGAGGTGTGGAAATTTGGGAACTGGTTTTCTCCCAGTCCTTGGCTTCTTCTTCTCAACATTTCCAAGCTTTCTTCTCTATTGCTTTGGAAGAGGCAGAGAGGCTCCCACCGAGGGAGCACAGCCTGGATGAAGCCCTGCAGCACCGAGGGAAGCTGGACTCGGCAGCTCGGGACTGATGGGCAACATCCCAAGGTCAGCGGGCAAAGGACACCAGAAATGATGGCCCCACGATGGACAGAAGGGTCATGGGAGAAGGAACGCTTCCTCCGTGGAAGAAGGAACACTTCTTCCATGACCAGCACCCTGAGCACCACCCCAAAGTCAGGGAGGGAACGGGGACACTCTGCTCATTCTGACCACTGCAGTCATCAGGTGGCTCGTGCTGGCTCTAACCAGCCCTAACACAGAAATGTTTCCTGCCAGACCCAATTAACACCAGCATGGCCTAAAAAGGCATCTCTGGGTAGTTAAGAGGGGCTGAAACTGTTGATCTCCACAGGTAGTTGCTCCACACAGGTTGAGGACTGAGCCACAGCTGCTGGAGCAGAGCCCACCAGCCTCAGCTGCTGATGTACAGGGGGCAAGTGGGTGTTGGGACACAAAATGAGGGTCCTCGTGCTGCCCCAGAGCTCTGTCACCAGGGGAGCTGCACGAGCTGCTCTCCAGCTCGCTGCTGCCTGCTTGAGAGGGCTCCAAATAAATAAATAAAGCCAATGCCTCATTAGCATGCAAATGTATTCAAGCCCCCATTTCAATTTGAATTCTATGCATACGATCAGAGTGCAAAATGCAAATTATACAAATGCACCCATAGGAAGAAACTAGCAGGAACTCTGCACAAAGGGATTAGGGCCAAGCTACTTCCCTCAAAAGATTCCAGTGCTGGGGGGGCTGCTGTTTGGGAGGATCCTTTAATGGCCACCAGTCACGCTGCACTGAGCTTTGCTACAAACACTTGGAAAAGCATCCTGACTCCAGCTCTGGAGCAAAGGCTGGTTTGAAACTGGCTCAGGGGAAAGGAGGGGAGGGTGGACAAACACACACCAAGAGGCAAGAGGTGCTGTACTCACGGCCAAGGGTGTCCCCAAGGGATCAGCACCCATTCAGATCGGCCTGAGGGGGCAAAGGTGTCCCAAGTGCTCCTCCAGCAGCCCCCAAAACGCAGCACTTGCCAGCATCTGCCAGCATCTCTCCATCCACCAAGCAGGGACCTGGGTCAGGGCAGCCAGCTCAGGGCAGCAAGAGGGGTCTCAAGCAGTAGACACCACCAGGAACGGAGTTACCACCACTGTCTCCATCTCAGAGACAAGGGAGGTGATGCTTCCCCAGCCTTAAAGGGCTTCACCTCTCCTTCCCATGGAGATTTGGCTGGGCAAGGTCTGCAAGGTGTGGGAGGGAAGACAGAAGCCCAGCTTGGAGGGTCCTCTGTCGGCTCAAGAGAACCCCAATGCCCCTGATTTTAGCTGAGTAAGGCTGAGCTCTGCTCCTGCAACAACCCCAGCTCCTGTGTCCAGGCTCCCAGGCCCAGCAGCCCCGTGGCGTGGGAGGTGCTGCTCCAGGGAGACACCGAGCCCGGGCAGAGCAGGCGGGAGGCTGGGAGCGCTCATCTCTCCCTCCTACGCGCGCGAAATTCTCAACCCACCATTATCGTATTACATTTTCATTTTAAAGTAAATATCTGTTTTCAATTAGTACTTACCGTGAGGGGCATGCATCACTGAGAACACTTATTTCTCTTCCTTTCATTATTAGATTAGAAGTCGCTCAAGTTTAACCACATTTAGCAGCGGCAGACACCCAACTGCTCTGCAGACACTAATCCTCTTCCCACCTCCACCCTCACCAAGGTCCCGATCCAGCTACTGCAGCCTCCCTGCCAGGCTCCAAATCAAGGTGTGACACGAGCCTGCTGCAGCCCTGGCCAACCTCCCCGGGCCCATCCACCAATTCCCTGCTCATCCTCCCTCCAGGCTGCTAAATTCCCATTGCTTTTCCTTCGTGTCACAAAATCTGACCCTCTCCCCATGTCACCTGTGTTAACAAGGAGGGGCACAGGGACTTGCCCAAGGTTACATGAAGTGAATGAAACGTGGAGCAGAGCTGCCCCAAAACTTAGAAATACAACCAAAAGTAGAGGGGGGATCAACCATTTCTGGTGTTCCACCTGCTCATTCACTAGTGGGTTAGCATACCCCAATATTCTTCTCAAGTCTCCAAGCCTCCTCCTCTTCCTCAAGTGAGATCTCCCAATATTCTTCCCAAGTCTCCCAGCCTCCTCACCATGAGGAAAGCCCTTCCTCCCACTGAGATCACCCAATATTCTTCCCAAATCTCCCACTCCTCATCCTCCCCCAGTGAGGAAAGCCCTTCCTCCAGTGAGATCATCCCAAGCACTCCCAGGCACTGCCTGCTCAGCCCTCGGCGAGAGCACTCTAAGCATAATAGTACTATTATACCTTGCTCATTATGCCTCATTTTTATTACCTGGCCTCATTAAGTTAAGAAGCCTCTGTAATTTAACTGCATCTCTTGGTCTCCGCACGGGGGCTCCAGCTGTGCCTGTCGTCAATCACTTTATTAAAAACACAGGACAAAAATTACAATTATACCCATTACTGCCCATCAATCTCTTCGATTGCCTCTTAGGCCCTTTCTTTACCCGCTCAATGCACCAGTGCCAGACTGATATCATTGGCACCCTCATAGTCTTTCCATAGTTCCAATAATTAGGAGCTGTTTTGAAGGTGCTCTCAGAGCCCAGCAAGGGAGGCAGAGGCTGGCACACGATGTCCTCGTGGTGCACAGCACAACAGGCAATAAAAGCACGCAACCAGACCAAGAGAAATAAACCGTGTTAGACAATAAAACCTAATTTTATCAAACCTAGCACGAGATGCTTTACAGACACACAGATCAGGTTAACACTGGCTTAGAATTCAATACCCCATGACAAATTGGCACGTTGACAGAGCCACCACGGTGGCTCACGGGCCAGGCCAAAGGCAAGAAGAGATCTGCAACCCATTTCCAAACCCCAGAGAAGAACCAGCAATCAAATGTTTCTTACAACAGCTTCCCCTTCATCCACCACAGGGATACTCATCACCCCTTGTGCACAAAGAACCTCCGTGTTGAAATTTCAGCTATCAAAACACGGTATTTTGGCAGCTCTGCTTCCAAGTCTCCAATCCATAAACTACTCTAGGATGTTTCCTGCTCTACAACAACTTCCAAAAGTTCAACTTTTCTTCCTGATTTTGAACAAGATGCTCCCACTGGGACAACAACTCCGATCTGCTCGAGTCAGCAGAAATTTGCAGGGGTTAAGAGCACTACACGGATTTCTGTCTATGCTTGGGAGAAAGCCAAACCACGGGGAGAAACCTCCCTGCTGCAGGGAAAAAAAATAAATCACTGTGCTGGATGAAAGGTTTGCTACAACCACCCCTGCAAAGACATCGTCAAGGGACAGCAACCCCTTGGCAGTTCATGGTCCTTTTCCTTGAGGTGTTTCGCTCTTCCCCCCTCTCCTCCCCGCCATCCCTACTCATCCCCAGGGAAAAGCAGCCTTCCCTGGTTAGCGCTTCCCCTCCTGGTTTGCTTCCATACAGAATGAGTAAAATGAGGCAGTTTTGGAGATCACAGGGAGTACGCAGGGAGCTGCACAGAGATGCTGAACGAGCGTAGCAGACACCACCTTGTTGCAGTCAGCACCTCCCGCAGGAGGGGAGGAGGGTGAGAGGTGGCAGCTCTTTCAAGGCACAGCATCCGGAGGAGTGGGCCAGCGCGGGAGCGTGGCAATCCCAGCGCCCTGGAATGCTCTGGCCGCTGCCTTTCCAGCCAGCCCATGTGATGAGACAGAGCTTTGAAGATTTCAAAGGGCGTCGTGTTCCCCAGTTTATCACGAGTGTCTATCTTAAACCAATATTATCATTTTAAGCATGACCGGAGCAAGAGGAATCTTCAGCAGGCGCTCCTGTCGCGGGAGAGAGAAACTTACACAAGACGCAGAGGGGAAAAAGACCCCTCAGACTCACAACCCCGTGCAGACCCCGACACATCCAGCCCGTGAGCTGTGCTGCTGCCATCAGCACAGATCTGTCAGGAGGGACACTTACACTGCTCCAGGCTTGACAGCCAAAGGCATTTCTGCTCTGCCATGAAATTCCTCCTGCTGCCCTTTCCGGAGCGTTACAGCTCTGCCGAGCCCCTGCTCTGCCACCCCAGTGGAGGGGAACGGATGTTTTCCAGAGGGTGGCAGGTGACAGAGAAGCCATCACCCCGCCAAGAGCTCCCCACACCTTGACAGGGAGGGGAAGAGCAGCCACGTGGGATGACACCCGCYCCAACACCCAAACCGTGAACACAGAGCCTGCACCCACCAATGAAAAGCAGCCAGGAAATCTTCCGCTTCACCAGACCAAGAGCAGATCACCACAGCTAGGATGTGGGGCTGGGGTCACCACAGCCAGGATGTGGGGCTGGAGTCACCACAGCCAGGATGTGGGGCTGGAACCACCACAACCAGGATGTGGGGCTGGTCTGGGACAACTTTAAGCACGCAGAGGTTGTCCGAGCTGCACTCAGAACAGGGTTTAGGCACAAGAAGGCACAGCAGGACTGAAAGTGCTTCCCCTGGTCTCTGGTGGGGAAGCTCCTGAGCAAGGGCAAAGCAGCAGTGTTGTCTCGCAGGTACAGAGAGGAGAGACACCTGTCTTGTCACCTGGCAATTCCCATTATTAGAAGGGCAAATAAAGGCAATCGCAAGAAATGTACCATCAGCCAGCAAGTCAAGCTTCAGCTTAGACAGAAGGAGTTAATTTACAGCCACTCCAAGCTTTGATATCTTAAACCTTTTCAGCGTCTGGACAAGATGAGGAATAAGCACAGACAGTGTCAGACTCTGTGAGCGGGAGGACAAAACGCTGCAAACAGCTGTGCCTAATTTTAGCATCTGTTGGTTCTGTTTCTCCAGCACTTGTGGAGGGTGGGGGGTGGCCCCGTCACTCCTGGCTTATTAAAGACACAGCCAGAAGGAAAAGAGCCGAGCGTTGAATCACACTCCGGGATTAGCTCATGGGAGGGAGCGAGGAACAGCACAGCCAGGCACCGCTGCCCAGGAATGGCAGCCATTCCCTGCTGCAGGTCACCCCACACCCCACGAGGATCCGCAGGGAGAGCTGGAGCTGCTCGTGGAGGTGATGAACCCCTTACATACGTTTATTGGTGTGGGGGGCACAAAGCTAGGTCGGACACAGCCCCACATCCCCCTCCCACACCCTGACTGACCCTTCCTGCCTGTGGAGCATTCACACGCTCTGCTCCCGGGCAGTCACCTCAAGCTCTTCCCGGACATGGGTGCAATCAGGCACTGGTGTGGCCACGCTCCTCAGGAGAGGGGTGGGAGCTTCAGAGGGCTCCCATCTCTTCTCCCCACCCCTACACTCAAGCAACACCTCCATCCCAAGGGAGCGGCCTCAGCTGCTGAACCCCAAACCTCAGGCTTGGCGCTCCGGGTCTCCCCGCAGAGCTGGAGCCCAGCGGGTCACCTTGGACCTTTCCCGAGGAGCGTGACACGGGCAGGTGGGAGCAGAGTGCTCGGCTCCATGCGAGCGCTGCTGCTGCCACCGCCAGGCTGAACGGGCTCAGTGAGGATCAAACCTGCGCTAACTCCGCCAGGTGACCTGGTTTGGAGCCAGAACGCTCGGGTGTTCCGTCCCCTGCGCACCCTCGGCGTTCCCTGCCTCAGCCTGGGTGCTGGAGACACCCCTCGTGTCCTCAAGCTGCTCCTCCGGGGCTGGAATTGCGCAGCCTAATGGGGCGAGATCCTGGGAAAAGCTCTGGCTGCTGCCAGGACGCGGCCGGGATGCTCCGCTGGAGACACCTGGAGCAGCCAGGGCCGGTCATTAACCCCACACCCTGCGGGGGGACGGGTCCTGGCAGGGCAGAGGCAGCCACAGACAGCAGAGGCGCTCATAAGGCTCACCCGAGCACAGAGGATTTTGTCTCCTGTTATTCTCGTGCAGCTGGGAACGAGTGGCTCCAGTCAGTGACTTGCCAGCTGGGGAGAGAGCAGCAGCTCTGCACTGTCGGGAATGGAAGCACAGCCAGCTCGGCCTCCACCACGCTCCCTGAGTTTTTCTCCTTCTGGCAGAGCTTGTCATGGGCTGACCAAGACAGCAGCAAGAGACACCTCAGGGTGACAGGTGAAGATGCAAAGCGAGGAGTGGTAAAGAGCAGGGTTTTTCTGCAGACACAGCTGGAGGGAAGGATTCAAACCTCAGCTGCCTCAGCAACACCTCCACGAGCTGGCTGCGTTTAAATCCCTTCACAGGAGCCAGAGGCCTTTTCCTGTTGGGCAGAGAGAAACTCTCACCCAACACCTGAAGGCAGAGCAGCCAGAGGTGACCACCTCCCTTCAGCACCTGCAGGCCCAAAAGCGTTGCCAGCATGGACCAGTGTCACCCTTTCCTCGTGGGCTGCATCAGCCTTTAGCTGGAGGTGAGCTCAGGGCTTACAGCTCCTCACAAAGCAGTGACAGCTCAGCCCCATCCTTGGCCTCACCAGCAGCAGCCAAGCAACTCCCAGTTTGCACTGGAAAAGGCAGATCCACCCAAGGACTGGTTGCTTGTGCAGATTTGCAGGAGGGGCTGCTCCTCCTGAGTCAGCAACATCACCAGCTCAAGCCGACATTGGCCAAACCAAGTTTTCATCTTTGGTTTGCAGCCAGTGCCAAAGAAAGAGCAACCCTGCTAGTCCAGAAGGAGGCTCCACATATCCCTTTGCACTCAGTCCCATAGAATCACAATGGTTTCAGTGGAAGGGACCTTAAGAATCATCCACTTCCGCCCCCTGCCATGGGCAGGGATGCCTTTCATTATCCCAGGTTTCTTCAAGCCCCATCCAGCCTGGCCTTGGACACTTCCAGGGATGGGGCAGCCACAGCTTCTCTGGGCAACCTGTGCCAGGACCTCCCCACCCTCACAGGGAACAATTCCTTCCCAACATCAGCTACTCCTGCTCCAAGATGCTTCTGTCTCCACATCCCGTTCGGATCCAGGGGCTTCGGATCCATCCAAAGCAGCTCCTTCCACCCCGCTTTTTCCGGAGGCTCTCAAAATCCCTGCTGCTGTTCCTGCCGTGCTGGCCATTATGCAAGTTCGGCTGTCTTAACTCGCTGCTGAGCATACAAGTGGGGCTGACATTTATTTAATCCTCATAGTAATGTTGACTGTGTACTTACTGAAACACCTCATGCTTATGGAAGACATTTGTTTCCAAGCAGCTTATGCTAAATTGCAGTGATATAAAGGAAACACTTATCCAATATTGACATTCACTGACTGGCAGCAGACTGCTTGAATACTCATTTATGCCGGGGGTGGGAGGGGGACGGGACAGCAGGGACTTGAGAAGATTCAGGCCTTTCCTTTCTGATCTTTTAACGAGTCAGGTAATATTAAGTTAACGATAACCTGCCCAAAATGCAAGGTGGGACTCCCAACCCTGTGGCTTCTCCCACTCACTCCCTGCTAACGGTGGAGCCACAGAACGAAGCTTTGATCCCTCATCCATGAGGAAGTTTGTGGAAGTCCATCCCTTCCACCATCGGTGCATATTTCACCCGTAATTAGCAGGGCTCCTCTCGCCTGCAGCGTGTCCTGCTGGGCAGAGCTCCTCGGAAAAAATCACATTATCGAACATTTTCTCCATTTCCCCTCCCACAAAGCTAGGGTTGCTCACCCAGGAGGCTCCTGAAGTGCCCAGCTTTAGGTGCTGCAGCATCCGAGCCGAGCCCAGCCCACCCAGGGTGCTCCCCACCGCCTCGGCCTCGTGTCATATTGAGAACGACAACAGCAGACCCCAGAACATCAATCCGGCGGCTCTCGGGAGGTGAATCAGCCACCGCGCGACCACATCCCTGCGAAACCCGCGCGGCAATTCCACCCAACGCGAAGTAATTGGAAACAAAAGGCAGCATCTATTATCCGAGTTGAAAGTCTGACCGTGCCCACATCAATGGTTAATGAGCAGCAGTTATGGCAAAGCCCTCAAAACCCAATTACATCCTGCTCCACCCCGAAACGCAGCAGACCAAAAGCCGCTGTAGCTTTTGTTGCGAGTGGGGGCGTTGAATGAACACATTAAGACAAGATCTTATCCCCAAGTTAGCATCTGAATTTAACAATGCGAGCGTTCCACCTCCCACTTCCCCAGCATGTGACACTACCCGAGGCAGGACGCCCAGAGCCCATCGCTCACAGGCACTAAAAGCACATTTAGGTTTTAAGCTGTTTAATGCAACTCAGTAAAAGGAAGAGCCGTGTAACAGCCAAGTGACCTCCAGCTCCTTCTGCTCCACTTTGGAGGCTGCCGCTGCCACCAGGGAAAGGCAAACACTCGAGTGTGGGTCTTGCCAGCGAGGCGATGAATAAACAGGCTCGGCTCCACTCAAAGGGCATATTGAACCAGGACATCTGTTAGGCCACCGTTTCCAAGACCAAATCCCAGCATTTTCTCTGTCCTACCACAAGGCACGATTCAGAAATGGATACTCTGCTCTTCCCCCTTCCAACAGTCTGGAGCACGGACGTGCCCTGAGGTGCAGTGAAGTGGAGCAATGGAAACCCAAGAGTTTTGAGCAGCACCGCGATCCTGCTGCTCAGCCCTTGCCTGGGAGGACGAGCACAGGTTTTAAACTTTATTTCTCCCCAGCCAAGAAATCCCGCACATCTCCTGGCGCGTTTGAAGTTAATACTGGGTTCCCACATCCCTGCAAGAGCCGGGACACGTGCCAGCCCCGAAGGCAGGGCAGCCCGCCTCGGGAACTCACAGCTCCACCACACGCCTTAAATCCCAGCAAATCAGAGACTGATTTACAACCGATTTGTTTCACTGCCTATTGATTTATAAAATAAGCTTGTACACGGTCACTGTGGCTCTGGTGCTCCCTTTGGCCAGAGGTAGCTCTCGGTGAAGCCAAAGGAAAGACTTGTATTGCTCCTGAACGGAAGATAAATTAGGGCCTTCAGCAATTGTTGGTATAAATTTGCAGGGCTTTAAAATAAATAAATAAATAAAAGCTGGTTAATCCTACTGGAAGGATTCTGGAAGTGATGTAAAGCCAATTCTCCAGCAGCATTTCCATAAAAAGCCCCCTCCACCCAGCGTGCTGAAGGAGCTGAGAGCGCCGTGCAAACTTGCAAACCCGATCATTAAATCAGAGCTCTGGAGCAGCCACGCTCTCCATCACAGGCTGCTCACAGGAAGAAAACAGTTTATTCAAAGCCCTTGATCCTCAGCCAGCTCACAACCTAAGGGGCACATTGGCCTCTCCCCCCTCCCTTTATTTACAGCTACAAAAGAAAGAAGAGCACGGAGCTTTTTTATCCCAACATTTGCAGTCCGACTACGGAGCGGCTGGGAGCTGGTGACACGCGGCGCTGGGAACCTGTCAGGGATTTCTGGGCACGTTCCCACTCCAGTTGGTGTCCCCTAAACCAGCAGGAAAGCACGGAAATAATCGACATCAGCCCGAGATGTGCCGTGCATAAAGCGCTCGGGCACCTCCGCTTAACCTTGGAAGGGGAAGGCTGGAGGGGATGCAGCGTTGGCTCCCAGAAGGAACATCTGCCCTGCTCCCCTCCCTCCGGCACGGGGCACCTGAGCAAAACCCCAGCTCCTCCCTCCTGTGCTTTTCCAAGGGCTGAAGCCTCGCGGGAAAGCTGGTTTGAGCAAAGTCACCGGTGGTCCTCCCGTGGCTCTGGCTGCAGGAGGTGCAGATGGGAGATGGGGAAGCACGAACAAACCTCGGTTGTGTTCAAACAGGCCTCGGAGGAGGCAATCCTGCACCGTTTCTCCGGGATAGCACAGGCTGGACAACAGCACCTCGAACTTGAGGCTTATTTCAGTTTCCTTCCCCTGCAGCCCAGTTGTGAACACATTGTCCCTGCCGAGCCTGAACCCTTCTAAACCATTTCTGCCTTCTCCTCAACCATTTTCAGTTCACAGAACCATAGAATACCCTGAGTTGCAACTCCTTGGGCTGCAGGAGCTGCTCCTTGGCTTCGTTTTTAAAGCCCATTGGTGCTTGCACTCCTTGTATTCCCAAGGTGCTGACGTTCACCTGCTGGGTTTAGGGAACAGCCCAACACTTCCCTTGCAAAGCTGCCCTGCTCTCGACCTGGCTGCAGGAATTAACTTGGAAGAGGGACCACAACCACAGAATTCCAGGCTCCTCATAAACAGACTCGTGCTTGTCAGACCCAGAAACCCCCCCAAGTGTCCCCCACAGCCACCAGCCCTCGCACACACCCCTCCCAGCACCCCAAACCTCGTGGTTTTGCTCCCTGACACCCACTAACCACCCCCAAGACGTGAAAATCCTCATCTCTCAGTCCTAACCAGTGCTGGTGGGAGGAATTGGCCTGGTTTCCCTCCTCAACAGAATTTCACCCTGCTCCTCCTGGGGGCTGCCAACTAGCCGGTGGGAAGTTGAGCCACTGCTGCTGCTAACGGGCCCCTCTGACAGAAGATTGTAAAGCATTCGCTTCCAGGGAGGAACCAAGTGAACTGTGAAGGAGAAAAACATACCCTGCAACACCCAGAGAACTCGGTATTCATCACCCTGAGGGAAAGCAAACATGCCTTTGGAAAGAGAGCCCCAGACAGGCAGAAATCTTCCCATCCAAGGTAAATTTAAGATGCTGCCAAATTCATCTCGTACAGGCCAGTGAGAGGAGGAGGTGGTTGGAGGTGCATCTTCAGTGCTGCTCCTCCCCACGGCCCCACCTCCCACAGCCGAGACACCTTCCCCAGTCATTTCCAGCCTCCCCCTGTCGTTTCCAGCCTCCCCCAGTCGTTTCCAGCCTTCCCCCAGTCGTTTCCAGCCTCCCCCAGTTTGGCTGGCACTGGAGCAGGGGAGGGAAGGGTGAGTTATTCCCCAGGCAGAAGCAAAGGCAGCAGTTTTCGTGGCAGCAGCGATTCCTTCCCGCCGAGGGGCTCCACACCTCCCGTCCCCACAGGAGGCAAATCGTGCTGGGACTTTCTCTCCCTTGCCCCAAAGCCGTGGCCCCGACAGCTCTCAGGGCTGGAAAAGTGAGCGGTACCAGGGGAAAACCAGCCCTGGAGCACTGACCTATCGACTCAGAGAGAGCCAGCACAGGCTGTTTCACACCATCTGCAAGGGGGAAAAGACGGAGGATGCTCCAAGGAAGGCAATTTGTTCTCCCCAGGGCCCCTCGAGCAGTGGGAGAGATCCTCCTCCCTGCCAGGCTGAGCCATGCCTGGTGTGTCCAGGTGCAGAGCGGCCCCAGACAGGAGCAAAAAGCAGCTTCCTCGTCCTGCAGGCTCCACTGGGAGCCCAAGTTCAGCCTGCACGGTCTGCAGGAACAGCAGGATGGCACCGGGATGCCCGTGAAGTACAAACCCAAGGGCACAGGTGTGCAGATCCCATGATGGAAAACATCCTCTTGGTGAGGCTTGGGATAAGGAGCTTTTTTTTTTTAAAGCAGTGTCCAGACCTCAGATCCCAAGCAGGCTTTTCAGCAGAGGTGATCCTTTCCCAGCCCTTGGCCTGGGGAAATTTAATTATGGCAAATCCCTTCAAGCCACTTTGGCAAGAAAACACAGCCCTGCCTGCCCCTTGCCCACGAAAAGGAGCTTCTGAAACTCCTGAAGGGCACAATCAAGTGATTTTTGTTGTCCCTTGAAGAGAATTTTGGCCCACGAGCTCCTCCAGAGCGAGGCAGGACCGCCCTGTGTGTACCCACAGAGATCGCACCCCAAAACCTTGGGGACACCTCTGCCCACGGCCAGCGAGTGCCACCACATCTGGACACACCGCAGCGGCTGCTGGGGGGGAGGCACACACAACACACGCTGGAATATCGGCTCCAGCACCTCCAGCCAGGCCTTTCCTCCCCCCGAGGACCGTGTGGCCGAAGGAATCCTTTCCATGAAATCCCTTCAGGGATCCTTTGCACGGTTTCACCCCGACGGGAAGAGCCGCGGGTGCTGCCGGCAGCGCCTCGGTCGTGCGCTGAGAGCAGCAACTCCCCAGAAACGCGCTTGGCTCGTCCTGGGGGAGAACACAGCTGGAAAAAAACGCTCTGCAAGGCACCGTTTGTGCCTCCTAACCCGGCATGAATAAGCAGGTACCAGATGCACGATCCTGGCGGTGCAGGCAGCAGACAAATGAGCCGAGCCCAGGCAGCAGAGCCGAGGAGCCGCCGCGGCTCCCCAACGCGAGCGTTGTTGAAAAGTGAATGAACCCACATTAAAATCATGGCTGCAAAAGGAAGGAGCGGCGGGGAAACCCAACAAATCCACGCCTGCATCCCGCGCGCAAACTTCTCCAGCCCCGCTGGCAAAGCGCCCTTTGACCTGCGGGGAGCGAGTGGATCCGTGGGAGCGGGGAGGGATGCGGGAAGGCCGGGATCGGCTTCCCGAGCGCCGCTCGCCCCGGCCCCGCCGCTGCCCTGCTGTACCAGGGAGAGTTCGAATTTGTTCAGCCAGAAACCCACACCGAGGACGCAGTGGGTTTCTTTTGTGCGGAAGCGAAGGCAAATGCAAACACAGCTTTCTCCCCGAAGGAATATTAGCACAAGCGGAGAGCGGAGGGGAAGAGAAAAGGGGAAGGGAGGACCAGCGTGGGAGCCCAGCATCACAGCCGAGCCCAGGAGAAGCAGAGGGAAGGACGAGCAGAAGCGCAGACACCGCTAACACGGCGTCCCTGCTCGGGGAATAGGGTGAAACACAGCGTATGGTGGGGGATGTTCAGCAATAATGTCTGGCTGAGCAAAAAACCAGCTGCCCGTGGAGAAGCACTACTCTCTCCAAAAGTTTTATCCTTCATTTAATCAACAGATGGACTAGCTGCGTGGGTTTGGGGTTTTTTTATCCCTTTTTTTCTTTTTTTCTTTTTTTTTTTCCCCGAGCATCCCCAAGCCGTACCCTCACAAAAGCTGGCGTGGGGACCGCGGCGGCGTGACACAGATGGGATTTGACACCGGCGTCGGGAGGGGATGAGCAGCACAGAGGCGAAGCCGGGGTCTGGCTGCAGCTCAGCGTCCTCCACAGGTGACAGACGGTCCAGGGACCCGGCACACGGCAGCACGTCCAACACAGCTTCCCGAAGCGCACCCCCTTCCCAAATCCTGCTTTATTTTTTTTTTTCATTTTTTTTTGGGGTGGGAATCGCGCAGGTTGTAAAGTTGCGGGGCGAATTCCGCCGGATTCCCACGCTCCAGCCGTCGCTCCCGTGCTGCGGGGAGGTGGGATCGGGCCGTGACACCCCCGCGGGGTGCCCACCTCCCCCGGGCGGGCTGCGTTAGAGGCAACTCTTGTTCCCCGCATCCCCCCAGGAGCAAATCGCTCCCCAGCCCGGCTGCAGAGCCGCAGGCTCCTGTCCCCGCGCCGCCGCCAGCCCGAGCGGCTCCTCCGCGGCCACCGAAATTGAGCATCCATCGCCCTCCTGCACCGGGGGAAGGACCGGGCGGCGATGGGGGCGAGGGGGCGTGCGGGGTGGGGGGGGCTGTTGCTCGGCCAAGCCGCGTTTACACACAAACACGATCCAATTAAACCAAGCCGGAACAGAAAGCGCTCATTTGCATGCTAAAGATTTTTCCCTTTTTTTTTAAGCAATAAAGGTAAGCCGCCTCGGCGGGGATGCAGGAGAAACTCCGCCATCCTCCCTCTGCGCCCCCCACCCTTCTCCCCTCGCCAGACCCGCACCCCAGCCCGAGAGCCGGGCCCCCCCCCCCCCCCCGCCCCGGGCTCCCGCGGTGCGCCCCGCTCGGAACTCCGCGGCTCGTACCGTGGCTGAGCAGGAGGCAGCCGAGCAGCAGCAGGAGGAGGTCTGCCTGGAGAGCGCTCATTCCTCAGGGTGGGCTCGGCGCCGGGGGTCGCGGCTCGGCTGCCGCTGCCGGCGGGGGCTTCCGGCCGCCGCCCGCCGGCTCCGCTCGCGCGGCTCCATCGCCGCCCCCCCAGCTCCTCCCCCGGCAGCGCTGCCTTCTCTGGCGGAGCCTCGGCGGCGCAGCCCCGCTTTTGGGGCGGGGGGGGGGGGGGAAGGGGAGGGAGGGAAAGTGCCGGGGAAAGGGGGAGTAACTTGCGCGCAGCCGGGGGACGGCGCTGGCTCGGCGCGGGGCGGTTTTGAGGGGTGGGGGGTGTTTGGGCATCCCCCCCCCACCCCCGTCCTCAAAGCTGGGCGCACCGAAGGGTAGGGGGGGTAGGGTGGGATGGGGGATACGGGGAGGTGTTGGGGTTGCTCCCGCCTCAGTCGTTGGGGAGGGAGGAGGAGGAGGAAGGGATGCTCTCCCCCCTCCCGGTGCAGCCGCCGCCCCAGAGGGGCACCTAAAGCAAGAGCGCAAAGCCCCGCGTGGCTTTACCCGCCCCGGCGCTAATTTTAAGGTGCGGAGGGGTTGCTGCTCGTCGGTCACAGCACCCCTGGAGCCCACAGCACACCCAGACCCCTCCTCACCTCCCTGCGGGGCAGCCCCTGCCTTCCCGGGGGAGAGGGGGGGATGAAACGGGAGGGGGAAAGCTGGAGCCTTATCCTGAAATACACAGGAATGCCCCCAAAATCCCGGGAAAAGAGAGTGGGGAATAATGTGCGTGTGTCGCCCCCCCACCCCCCCCCGGATAAATTACATCCAACAACCTCCCACAAGTCCAGATGGAACTGGAAATGGGTGGGGGGGCCTCTGGAAGACCCCCAGAGCTGCACCCTCATTTTCTCTGGAAGGGGAACAGCAGCACTTCACACCTCCACAAAAACCTGCATGGGAGCTGGGAGTAACAAATAAAAATAGAAAGCCCCAAAATAAAGTTTTGTTTGTAAAGGGGGGACCCTGTGCAAGCACTTCCAGCTGTCATTTTGCAGGGCTGAGGCAGAGGGCAAAAGGGCCTTTTCCTCCCTTTAATCACCATTTTTGTCCTTTTTGGTGTGTTTTCTTTCTTCCTTTAATTTCATTTTCACCCAGCGGGAGTGTGGGGCCAGAGCAGAGGTGCCCAAAAATCAAAATCGAGCAATAAAACCGTTGCTCAGCACCACACTTCGCGTGGCTACCGCTGCTAGAGCCTCCCTCATCACCACTCTGAGGGGTATGTGGGGATGGCTGAGCCAATTATTAAACCAAAATTAGAATGTAATTACGGCTGTGGACTCTAATTACTGCAAGGTGAGCTTACAGAAGAGGCTGCACACCTCTCCCTGCTGTTCTTGGGGGCTCCTGCTTACCTTGGGGGGGACCATGGCTCAAGCACGGTTAAACCAGGGCTGAGCCGTGACTGGCAGCCCAGGTTTAGCTGAGAAAAGGATAACTTTCCAACAGACACTCGTGCTAACAAGCTAAACTGCTGCCAGGTGGTTAGACCCGGCTTAGGAGCCGCGGTGAGCTGGGTTTTATTGATCGGAGCACGAGCAGCGCACGCAGGCTCTGCTCTCAGCGGAGGGGGAGCCACCCTGCAAATCAAGAGCTTTTATTATTATTTTTAGCTGGCATCCCTAAGGAAATAAAGCTTATTTGGTTCTGTCCACGTGTGCTGGTTTGCCCATCCCTGCCTGCTAGTGTCCCTGGGAGAAAAAGGTGCAGAAGTGGGGCTGGAATTATCCTATTCCTGCCTTTTTCCACTCTGAGGGACAGTGGCACTCCCGGAGTGGATTTTCCACCAGGACACCACCTCCAGCCCTGGGAGGGGTTTGGGCAGTGGCCACAATCACTGTGGTATTCCCATACCTGGTGGGTTACAGGTGGTGCAATTTTTGGTGTATTTTTCCTGGCAGCAGCACTGATTTGAATGTGCGTGGAATAAATTGCTCAGTGCC
Organism: Amblyornis subalaris; assembly: GCA_018881555.1. Taxonomy (NCBI): domain Eukaryota; kingdom Metazoa; phylum Chordata; class Aves; order Passeriformes; family Ptilonorhynchidae; genus Amblyornis; species Amblyornis subalaris. The sequence continues at coordinate 1,113,884 of JACAXG010000038.1, read as the reverse complement.
TGATTTCAGTGGGAATTAGATTTCTAAATAATTCCAAGGCTCTCCCTGTTGTGTTTCAGTTTATTCTGCAAAATGTTGTTTGCTTGCAGACGAGGGGTACTAATGTATATTAAGGCTGCTACACAAGTCAGACTCTCCTGTGAAGCTTCAAAACACCATTAACATTTGCATGGCAATTTCTTCTTTTCCTTTCACAAAAAATATTATGCCTTGCCTCTGCATCCAAAACAGCAGAATTTTTAACTTCCAGGAATCGTGAATATTTTTCTTTTCCTTTTTTTTTTTTTTTCCTTTCTCCTTCCCAGTGAAAACATTTCAGCTGGAAAATTCTCATCATTGCAATACTGACCTTTGCAAAGGGCTTTAAATCCTTGAGTGGAAGTAGCAGGTAAGTGCGAAGTTTTATTAACTGATTACCTCTGTGGTTTCGACTACATTGGTAGTCAAATTTGATTTAGAGGGCCAGGCATGGAAAAAAAAAGAAAAATCAGCTTTCTGACATAATTTTGGCTCTCTGCAGCCTGAGCATTGTCCTGCAAGATCAGCTCCCCTCCACCTGATTCCAGGAGAGCAAATCAAGTGCAAACTGATTATTAGATGCTCCTCTCGGATATCTCATTTAAATCTGCTCTGCCTTGTGGAAGGAAATGAATCATTCCAATTAAAAAGCCGAGAAAATCACGGAGCTGGGGGAAACAGCCTTTGGGGAGGAATTTTAAGCTGCTGTTGGGCGGATCCGCCCGTGGTGGGACTGGGGTGTGTTTGCAGCTGGGAACCCCATATTGGGGCCCTTTGCATCCCCCCGTTCCCATTCCTTGGCGTGGGTGGGGCCGTGTCCACGTCTCCCCATGGAATTTGGGGTCGCACCCCTTCCCCCCTGCAGAAAGAGCAATTCCAGAAGCTGGAAAGAGCAGATGCTCAACCTCTCCCTTCCTTCTGGACACCAACCAGGTACATTCCTCGGTTTTTTTTCCCCTTTTTTCCCTTTCTTTCTTTGGTTTTTTTTTTTTGTGTATTCCACGTTGACAAGTGCAATAGATATGAAACACCACAACAACGAGAGCCCAGACTTTCCCATGCCTGGGCCTCTCTTACTTCCAGGCTATTTACTGAGAAGTATTTACCGGGAAGCACAAGAAACAAAATGCTCTGAAATGCTGCAGCAAAATGGAGGGGAAAAAAAAAGGAGAATAATATAAAACGTGTAAGCAGCTTGATCAAAATGAAGCAATATTGACAGAAAATGGGGTTTTAAGCAGCAGGACAACAGCAACTCAGATGGATTTCATTCTTGTGGTATTACAACGCTAAGCCAAGCACCTGGAAGAGAGAGAGAGAGAGGAAAATAATCACACGTTTCCCTGGTTTATAAAATCTTTTCCTTGTCATTTAAAAATACGTATGACAAGCGAAAGCTGTGCAGAGTCCTGCTGCAAAAACACAGAGCTGGGACTCGCAGGTTTTCCCTGCTCCCGCTGCACAGCTTTCCCCAGGGCCTTGGGGAGACGCATCCCACGTGCCTCAGTTTCCCCACCGCTCCCCTTCGTCACCTGTTTGCAACACAGATGCTTCGAAGCCTGGGCTGTCTCCTGGTTAGAAAACAAAATTAATTGGAGAAAGGAATGGAGGAAGGAGCAGCTGTTCCTTCAAATAATAGGAGTGAGGCACAGCGCTTGTCACACGCYGTGGGATCTTGCTGCAGGTTCGGGGCTGGGAGGGCGTGGGGATGCCAAGGATATCATTGGAGATGGCAGGATGCAGTGAGGCCACTTTGAGGGTTTGGGGGGATATTTGGGACTGTGTTTTTCCTACCAGCAGAACCAGGGGCGTTGGGGCAGGAATCTGATCTCCCGGGTGGTCACCACCTTCCTGGGATGCTCTTGGAGAGGGMAGAACACARGGASACCTTTTCGGGGCTGATCTCCTGGGTGGTCACCACCTTCCTGGGATGCTCTTGGAGAGGGCAGAACACAGGGAGACCTTTTCGGGGCTGATYTCCTGGGTGGTCACCACCTCCCTGAGATGCTCTTGGAGAGGGCAGAAAACAGGGAGACCTTTTCACTTGGCCCCAGGAGGCTGCCACTGCTTTTCCCCGCCAGAGTGAGGGCAGCTGCCTTGCACAATTCCCCACTTCTGCCAGCCCCTCTGCCCGGGACACGAGAGGAATTTGAGTGTTCCAGCTCTGGCTCTGCYTCCCTTCCCAGTGCAGTCCCAGCCAAAAAATGCCAGTCCCTTTCCACGTCTCCCACCGGATCCTCTTTGAAAACAACCCAGGGAAGCGGATCAGTGGGGGGTGCCCGGGCTCTTTTCTCTCCCTGTCTCCTTTTGCTCCCGGCTGTGTGGAGAGCTGCCAAAAGCCCTCAGCTTGTGGCACTTGATAAAGCTCTGGTACAGCAGGTCTGGGAGCAACACGGGCAGAGATGGGCAGGGCCTGGGAACAGCCGTGGGGAGGGGACAGAGGAGCTAGGAGGGTTAAAAACAAAAAATAAAAGAGCTTCGATGCCGTTTTGGGTTCAGGTGGGGATAGCTTGGCTTTCTACGCCAGCCTGGCATCCCCTTTGCCTGAGGGGAGCCAGGGGGACCAGCGGCTGGGAAGGCTGGAGCTGGGTGTCGGGAGCAGGTAGGAGCAGGGATGGAATCAGGACCTCCCTGCCGGGGCTGCTGCCAAGAGGTGCCCTGGAGGCTGCAGCAGTGTCTGGTGATCACACAGGGCCTTACCAACCCCCCCGGAGCAACCTGGATGTTGGGACAGACTGGGGAAYGAGGGGCTGGAGAGCAGCACTGTGGGAAGGGAGCTGGGGGTCCTGGTCGAGGGCAAGTTGGCCAKGAGTCAGCAGTGCCCTGGCAGCCCAAAGGGCCACCGTGTCCTGGGGACATCAGGCCCAGCTGGGCCAGGGAGGGGATGGTCCCACTCTGCTCTGCGTTGGGGCAGCCTCACCTCCAGTGCTGGCGGCAGTTTTGGGTGCCACAGTACAAGAAAGATCTRAAACTGCTGGAGAGTGTCCAAAGGAGGGACATGGAAATAGGAAAGGGTCTGGAGGGTCCATACGAGGAGCAGCTGAGGGCACTTGGAGTGTTCAGCTGGAGGAGACTGAGGGCAGAGCTCAGTGGGGGCTGCAGCTCCTCCCAAGGGGCAGGTCCGGTTTCTGCTCTCTGTGACCAGCACAGGGAACAGATGGAGCTGTGCCAGGGGGTGAAATGGTGGATATCAGGGAAAGGTTCTTCCGCAGAGGGTGGTGGGCACTGAACAGGCTCCCTGGGGAATGCTCCCGGCCCCAAGGCTGCCAGAGCTCTGGGAGCATTTGGACAACGCTCCCAGGGATGCACAGGGTGGGATTGTTGGGGTGTCTGTGCAGGGCCTGGAGCTGGACTGGATGATCCCTGTGGGTCCCCCACWGCTCAGGACATTCCACAATCTATGAATTCCTCCCGTGGCTTCCCACACCCCCCTGCTGCTCTCACAGCCTCGGCCTGTCCCCGCCAGCACCAGGGACCCGCGAGGGACCAAAGGCACAAAAGTGGCCAAACCCCATCACCGACTCGGCTCCCGTTAGGCCCTTCCTCCCTGCACCCAGATCCGTCCCCAGGCCATCCCCCGGAGGCTTTGCTGGCTCCTTCCCTGCAGGTCTGTTAATGCAAAGTTATTTTAATGCCGTGCTTTGCATTCAGCTGCTCCCTGCTCCTCTGCCAGCGGCCGCTGCCACGCCACGTGAAAGCAGCCCAGTTGGACCCGCTGGAATGTTGTGCACGGATGGGCCGGCTGTGCTCAGCCTGCCTCTGGAATTTGGGATTCAGGGAGCACCACTGAGAAGTTGGTGGTGAAGAGGGGCGGCTCCCAAACCCCGGGGTGAAGCTCCAGGAGGTATTTCCATGAGGGAATGGCCACCGTGTGAGAACTCCCTGCTGTGATCAGACACAGGGAGCACCAGCCAGCCTTTGGAATTCCGGTTGCACTGCCCAGATGTGCCCAGGTGTGCTTGGGAATTGTCTCTCTGTCCTGTTGGCGTCACAGGAGAATTGGGGCCAAATTTCACCCTYGGTCACCTGCCCTTGGTGGTCGGCGATATTCAGATGTGGGCAGATTGTCCCAATCCCCTGGAAAACCGCTAAACCTCTGGATTAGGGTGTTATTTGCGTGCCTGAACATGATAGACACTGCTCTGCGTTAGTGCTTACTAAGAGCTACCCTCTGATCCCGACTTTTCCCAGGTCCCACGAAACTTTCCCAGCTCAGCAGGGAGGTTGGAGGAGAGGGGAGAGCTCCGCAGCTCCTCCCGTGGCTGCAGGAGAGGAGCTGGCAGCAGGAAAACGCCACGGGAAGGATGTGCTGAGGCTGCTGGACACTGTCCTCATCCCCAGTTAYGCTTTTAATAGAATTTTTGGCCATTTTTCACCCCCCAGGCTCGCTCTGAAACTTAGCTTGGACTTTTTTTTTGCCGAGGAGATAAAAAGCGGTGCTTTAGAAAACGGTGACCGAGCCGTAAAGGGTTAAACGGAGCATTTGTATAAAAACAATGAATCCCATTTTTGCTTGATTGGCACATTAATTAGGCCCGTGTCCTTTTGCTGCCACCGCAATCAGATTGGAGGAGAATGGGAAGCTTCCACACCGTTATATTTATCTCAAGATTACAAGATTTCCATTTTTTTTTTTTTTTTCCCAATGCAAAGAGGGGGGGAAAAAAAAAAAAGAAAAAGAAAGAAAAAAAAAAAACAACCCTGCTACTTTATAAACGTGGCAAGGGAACGATATTATTTAGGGCTCGGTGAAAGTGTGGCTTCCTGATTGCAGCACGAGAATTAATCTTATTATGTTAACAAGGGATTGTTATGCTAAGGAGGAGAGGGAAGAAAAGTTCTGTCTCTCAAGTGTGCCGGGAACGAGGCAGGGACTGCGCAGGCTCCGGAGCCAGCCTTGAATTTCAGAGCTCCAGCGAAAAGGAGGGAGCCAAAAGTCCTTGTGGTTTTTACAAGGCAATTTCCCCTCTTTTCCSTGTTTGACAGGGCGAGGTTGTAACTCCGGCTCACAGCTCCCAGGGCCCGGGAATCTCCTGGGATTGGCTCCAGAGAAGCTCCCCTRGTAAATAATGGGCTGGATCACACCGCTCGTACCTGGGCTGAGCTACATCCTAAAATCTCAAACGAGACGAGCCGAGACTCTGAAATGAGGCTGAGCAGGGTTTTACACCCAGATAAAAGCCAGCTCCAAGCCCAGAAAAAGGCGGGGAATGGGACGCTGGAGATTTCCATCTCCTCACCTTCTTGGGAAATGTGTCTTTGTGGGAAGGAGGGGTCGTTTTACCCGCTGAAAAATTGAAAAAAAAAATTATTACTGAGAAAAAAATTATTGTTCTGCACCACTTTTGGTGCTTCCAGGCGTAAAAAGGAAAACCTCTGGGTAACCCTGAAGCTCCTTGCCCTTCTCCCAACCCCTGAATCCCAAAATCTGCAGGATGGGGAATAAACATTGCCCAACACGCGTTCACATCCTTCCTCCCACCTCTGCGAGCTGGCTGTGAAACCGGGCGATGAGCAAGAGCTCTGAGTCAATTCCCAGCCCCATCTTTCCTCTCTTTTTTTCCCCCAGAAAGCTCCCAGAGCCCGTGAGCAGCGCTGGAAGCAGGAGTTGGCTGCAAAATTCCAGCCCGTCCCTGGGATTCGCTGGAATCGAGGCAAAGGCGTTTGCTGGAATGGTTCATTCTTTGAGCGGAGATAGAAACGTTGCCGTTTGATTGAGGTGCCTAATTACACAGCTCAAAAAGTAAATTACAGCTATCAAATACCCCAGTGAATATTCCTTCGCAAATAGGCAGAGAAGAAAATGAAATTTTTTGCGGGTTTGCTGGCARTTTTGAAATGAAAACATTGTCTCTGATGGCGAATGTTAAACCAATCCCTTTCAAATTCTTCTGCAACTGCTAAATTCAAACGGTGCTTTGGTGCAGACCAACCAGAGAGTTCACCCTGGTAGCTCTGAGCTACTTTTATTTCTTCTGTTTGGAGGGTTTGTGTTTCTTTGTGACTTTTGGAAACATTTGCCCTCTCTCTCTGCCATCTAATCTTTCCAGTGAAAAATATTAATAGCAAGTTTAAAACCAGATAAAACTGCCCAAGTGGAGTAAAAATCTTTGTCATACGAAGGAAATTGGTCGGCAGAAAAAGTTTAATAGSAAAAAAACCCCACCCTGAGCCATCCATCTCCTCAATTAGCAAATACACGAAAGTCTGAATTTCATTCCCACAAGTGGAAGGATTTGTAAGCAGCGATGAAAGTGAAGGGGAACGTGGGGAAGAGCAGCAAATGCCTGGATTGGGGCTGGAGGCTGAGCTAATCCATCTCCATCTCATCCCTCTCCCTCCTTGCCGGGATGGAACGGCTGCTTGGATGCTGTTTGCTGATCCARCTCCTCCCTGAAGATGCTGTTCCTCACTTTCCTGGGCTCACCCCCCAAACCAACACTTTATYTCACCTGCAGCCACAATAACTTGGATTTTCTCTGAAATATCACCCTTCTGGGGCCAGGCTGCAGAGTTCTGCTTCCCCCAACTCTCCCCTCTGCCCCTGCTTTTGGGCTGCAGGAATAGAGGTGGGAACCTCGCGTGCCTCAGTTTCCCCCAGCACACAACGATGGGGGAGTTAGGGAATGTTTTCCGGCTCTTTTTGCTGCAAAACTCCTGCAGCAATCACTCCAATCTCCATTTGCCTCCCTGCCGAGCCTTCAGCCTCTCTCCCTGTGTAATGAAAGCCAAGCATCGCTCCGGAGGTCTCTGCGTGCCTGGAAATTCCTGGGGCCTATTAGGACCAAAAAAAAAAAAAAAAAAAAGTCAATTTTCTTGTCTTTTCCTCTTTCCTGGCCTTTAGGAACAAACCCAAAGCCCACAGCAATCCCTCCTTCCTGGCTGCCTCATTAAGAACATCCTCGTGCATCCCCAGGCTCAGTGTTTGTGGTGCTTTGGGGACACTTTGGCATCTCCTAATTTGCCCCGTGCCAAGCCTTTATCCCGGGAGAGGGTTTGTTGTGTGCAAGCAGCACGGCAGCTGCGCGGGGGGGATTTGTTATCCCATTCCCAGGAGTGTGGTGAGGGCTGGGAGGGGAGGCATTGGGATTTGCAGCCCCAAGGAGCCCCCGGGGCCTCTGGGGTTTTATGGCAGGAGAAGACACAAGACAAGAAAGCACCGAGGCGTGGAAAGGGAATCCCATCTGAGCCAGGATTCTGGAATGGCAGCAGCTGAAATGCCCCCTTTGGAATTTGGGTGAGGGCAAACAGCTTGTGGAAGGTGCTRTTGCTCGATTTGCTGAGCCCAAAGGCAAAATGAAGCTTCTGTTTCACCATCAGCCACAATTCCTTGTGTTTCCTCTTAAATRTCAGCTGTTGGGAATAAAAGTTTGGTCCAGAACCTGCTCTTGAGCATCCCAACAGCACATCCCTGGATGTCAGCACATCCCAGACTCACAGGCTCCTCTGTCATATCCCATCCTGCTGCAGCCACACAGGGGCTGGAAGGGGAAAACCCTGTGTGCACTCCGAGCACAAACAGCCACTGGCTGCACTTCCAGAGTGTGTCCAGGGAGACAGACGRGCATGGCATGTCCTGGGGGGGGGGAATTTTTCCCTGCTGCACGACAGGTTTTGCCCTAGCACTGGTCAGAGAAAGCCCAGCATTGCTGGGTTTCATCTAATTTCAATTACAGTCATTAAAACTTTCGCTCACATGAGCCGAGCCCGTCCAAGAGGCCGGGTCTGACAGGCCATTAGAGAGGGTTATTTATAGCAGGGCATGTTAATTTTACAGGATCACACACCAGTGATTCAGTGCCTGGCATTGCTGAAAGGAATCACTCACAGGAGTAAGTGGGAGCTGACATGAAAGCACCTAAATCCAGGCAGGAGCTCCCGGGTCAGGGCAGACGCGGCGGCAGCGGCGCGTGGAGGGGTCACACAGGGTGGGCCATGGGTTGGGGACTCACGTGGGGGGAGCTGAATGATCAAATCAGCCCTTTCTGCCCCAGTTTTGTTGTGAACTGATGGATTGAGGCAGCGAGCAGGTCAGGGGAATCCGGGGCAATGGGTGATGTGAGATYCMGGGAGAGCAGGCACGGTGCTGGCGATGCTGAAGGGAAGGGGCTCCTTTCCCGCAGCACCTCCAGGGTTTTCCAGCCCTGATTTGGGAGGTGGGAAGAGCCCACTCTGTGGAACAGCTTCCTTCCTTCCTTGCTCTCTGCTCCATTGCATTTTCCTGAACCACCTGGATGCCCAGCTCTGCAAAAGGGCTTTGCTCAGCCTTTATCTGCCCCAGCAATGGGCTTGGAGACACTGAATGAAATGTGCCGGAGATGAGGGAGGAGGAGGAACAGACAAAAAAAATATAAAACCTCCTGCATTGTATTGAATTCCCTTGAATTTTAAAGTGCTTCATGCTTGAAGCTTTCTGGGTGGAAGAATAGAAGTGGGGAGAGGGAGAAAGATACAGGACAAAAGGAGCCTTTCCCAGACAAGGCAAGGACAGGCACAAATTACTCTGGCCCTGGGTAGSGCCTGATCCAGAGGGTGCTGGGGAATTTTTCCAACAGGCTTTAACCAGAGCCTTGCTGAGGACAGCCAGTCCAAGGCTGCCTTGAGCTCCTCCCTCCTTCCACCAGCCCATGGACATCCTGGTCCGTGGTCATCCCACAACGAGGGMCCAGCACGGCTTGGTAAGGGCGGCTGCAGGACAGGGCAGTGGCAGGAATGAGGGCATGGAATGGGAATGCTGAGGGCATGGACAGATGGACCACTGGCCACTGCTCTGCTCCCCATGTCCYGGTGTGCACCAGCCCCGGGAACATYGAGGGGGGACCATTCCCAGTGTGGCTCCCCCARACCAGCCCCACTCCACCCCGGGGGTTTCTCTGTACCCAGAGGTGTTGGAAACATCATAGGAAAGTTGTGGGGATTTTGGCCCAAAATCCAAGGGGAGAAGGAATAGCATCCCACCTTCCAGAGTCCATTAGGAAATGGGAATTTTCTGCCGGGGGGATATTCTCCGGAGGTCTGGGCTGGCAGCATTTTCCCTCCTGGTCGCAGCGAGGCTCGGGCTGTGCTAAGGCACACGCTGGCAAACAGCTCAGGGACACGCCAGGGCTGAGGGGAAGGACRCTTTTCCAGCAATAAATATAATAAAGGGACCATAATTGCACTGAAATGTGACCCCCGGMGTGCTCCAGGCCCCTGTCCCCGAGTCGCCCACATCACCCCCACTGGCAGACAGCACACCCACATTTTCCTGCCAACCTCACCCTGTGGGTGATGTYGATCTCTGACAGAATTGGGCACAACCCAATTAAACCCGACCTCCTGCTCCCCTCCTCCTGCCCAGCCAGGGCCCCTCACCCCTGCCTGTCTGCCCAGCTCCCTCATCACACCCCCCTGGACACGGAGCTCCCTTTTTTTAGACTCCTACAGCACCTCCTGCAGCCCTGACCTCAGCTGAGCCATGCAGGCCATGAGATAATCTGATAATCACAGCCATGATAGCAATAATCATCATAATAAACCATGGCCTGGCCAGGGTACCTGTCCCCTAGGCACGAGTGGCAGTGACAACCAGCGATTACATACCTAGGCTGAGTGAGCGGAGAGGCTGAGGGGTGTGAGGAGCAGAGCAGGGGAAGCAGGCACACAAACCTCACCCAGGAAAGTTTTTCCAAGAGCAGCAGGCAAGGGTTTAACCACCAGCCCAAAGAGCCATGCATGAGAGAAGGGCAGAGTGGTTTGGGTTGGGAGGGACCTGGGAGATCATCTCATTCCAACCCTGCCATGGGCAGGGGCACCTTCCACTAGCCTGGGTTGCTCCAAGGCCTGCCCGGCCTGACCTTGGACACTTCCAGGGATGGGGCAGCCACAGCTTCTCTGGGCAACCTGTGCCAGGGCCTCACTTCGCTCACRGAAAGAATTCCTTCCCATTCTCTAATCTGAACCTACTCCCTTACATTGAACCCATCCCTCTTGTCCTGCCACTAACACTAAACCAACATCATCACTGAGGTGGCAGTGCGTTTCCCATTGCTGAGAGGTTGTACATCCATCTGGAATGATTTCCCCACAGGATCTCAGTTTGTCCCTCTATAGCAGGGAGAGTTGGATGTCTCTGCTGGAGAAACGATGCTGGGAGGGCAGGGGAAAAGCAGCTGGAGATGTGATGCTCCTGGAGCTGTTACACCGGTGCAGGTGGGTTATGGAGGGAGTTCTTCAAGAGCATTTTGCAGAAGGGGATTTTGCCTGCGTGGGGATGGAGAGAGATGATGAAAGTCAAACCACTCCTTTTATTCAGGTCCATAAAAACCTAATCCCACTTGAAGTTTCCTGATGGAAAGTGGTGATTTTTCATAGAATCCCGGAATGGTTTGGGTTAGAAGGGACCTTAAAGTTCTTCCCTTTCCTACGCCTGCCATGGGCAGGGACACCTTCCACTATCCCAGGTTGCTTCAAGCCCCGTCCAACTTTGGACACTCCCAGGGATGGGGCAGCCACAGCTTCTCTGGGCAATCTGTGCCGGGGCCTCACCTCCCTCACAGGGAACAAGTTCTTCCCTTTATCTTTTTTGTCTAAATTCCTTGGAGAGCCTGGCCCTTGCTCTCTGATGTTACACAGAGCGTTTCCCCGTGGATAACACCAGCAGAATGATCGCATTCCCTGGAAACCCCAGCTCCCCCCAGCCCACCCTGCGCCTTTCCCCTTGTTCCTGTCCCCGCTGTGGCACATTAAGCCTCCGGAATAAGCCCATTCCACGGGCCACTTCACCTCCTCCCCTGTACCTGCGAGGAATCCCAGCTCCCGCTCCTCCTTTGATGCCTTCCCTTCAGCTGCCGCCGAGCAGAAATGCTCGGATCAGCAAACAGATGGCGGCTGAGGCATGTAGCATAAAATATATTTATCAAGGCAAACAGCTGTAGCCCATTTCATTCTGAAGATTTCTATTAAAAGTTCTCTGGAGCTACAAGCTGCTCCGGCTCTGCAGCCGGAATAAAGCCGAGGGGACAAATGGCTTTTTGCAGAGCCTTTCTTTCCCCTTCTTTGGCTCTTTTTTTCACTGCCTGGAGAAAGCCCAGCCCAGCTCTGCCTGATGAGGTCGGGGACCAGGCTGGGGTGGTGGCATTTATGGGTATTTTTTGGGATCATTGTTGTGCCCAGCCATGTGCTCCGGGTGGGGCAAATAACCCAGAAGGTGGCAGGAGTTGCAAGACTTGCGACAACGTTGGGACATCAGAGCTGCAGGGTGGATGATCTTCACTTCCAGGGATTTCTCTGCTCAAGGCCGTACGTGAAGAGCCCAGATCCGGGAGGGATGGCTTCCCACGGCCCTTTGGCAAAGTCTAGTTCGTTGTTTTCCTTGTTTTTACCCTGAAAAGACTTTGCCACCACATTCACAACGTGAGAGAAGGGCCAAGTTTGGAGGAAACGCAAAGTTTTGCTCGAGTGTAAATGAATTTTCTTGGCAGGCGTTCCTTTCGCAGCGGCGGAAAATTCACGGCGTTTGCCACGAATTTCATTGAAACGTTGACAAATATCACAAAATCCTCCACACAAATGGGAATTTCCACATTTTATATTAAATACACTCTCTGAGCACTCTGGCTCGTGTAGGACCCACTCCAGTGTGGCCCCCATTGGGCAGAGGTGTCCCCAAAGGGGGACATCCCACCCTCGGAGCTCACCTGCCCCCAAAGCCAGGACTTCAGGGACACCCAGGGAGAAGGGGTGACTTGGAGAGGAGATGGGCTGGGCATGGAATGATCTAGAAAGGCAAAACCATGGAGCTGCCTCTGCTTATTCCACATGGATGTGACACTGCTTTACATCACTCACTGCTGTCCCCAATCCCCCCTTTCCTCCACAWTTCCCTGCATCGGAACGGCTTTTCCAAAATGATCCTCCCAAGCCCCAACTGTAAACAACTTTTTATCCTCTTTTTTTTTTAAAAAAAGCCTTTTTTTCCTTGCTTTTCTTCCTTTTTTTTTTTCTAAAATATTCCTGGCAGCCCCTCCTCTCTAACTGCCTGCCGCTTCCCCAGCCAACAGCAACGCTTTCCATCCCAAATCCAGCTTGCTATTTTCGGTTGAGCGAGCRGTGGGATGAGAAGTTTGCCCTAAAAATGTGCTCAGAGGAGTCAGGATGCCATATGTGCCTGGAGATACTCACTGCCAGCCCCCCGAGCAGGGAATCCTGGCAGGGGCTGGGGGCATTTCCTGGGATCGGGGACTTGGCCGCCTGTTGGAGAAGACAAGAGGGTCACTTGGGCGGTGAGGGGGCCACAGCTTGTGAACAAGACCCAAGAGATGTGGGTGTTTATTCCAGCTCGGATGTTGGGTGTAATTCCCTCCTTTTCCATGCCTCGGTTTCCCTTTGCATTGCTCTGCCCATGGGTAATTCCATGTAGGGGATTGAGCAGGGAATAACAGCACCTGTGGCGTAGGGAATATGGAGAAGGCACTGTGAGCTTCCTTTTCCACTCTGAGGATGGAAAATGTGCCTCAATCCCAACACTGGATCTTCACCTCACCTCCTGRGTTGCTTGGGATGCCCCTTGGACAGGGTCTGTGCGGGATGGCTGGAAGGAAAATGTGCCAGAGGCACTTATCCACCTCCAGAGGAGCCTAAATGATTCCTTGATTATCTCATTACTGCTCCCGTAAACAGCTCCACTCCTTGAAGGACGCGCGGCGCCGCTCCCGGTGACACTCGRGCTGTGCTGGCKGCTGATGGGATCCTGGSGCTCCTGCAGGATGATCCCGGTGACACTCRGGCTGTGCCGGCGGCTGATGGGATCCTGGCACTCCTGCAGGATGCTCCTGGCACCGGGATGGGCCCCACACCTTCTGCCTCTGGCCTGAGCTGGGGTGGGGAGGCAAAGGGAATGGGAATGATGCCCCTTTTTGGTGTGTGTTTATCAGTCAGGGTGTGTTATCACATCCCAGAATTACCACAACCCAAAATTATGGAATCCCAGACCGGTTTGGGTTGGAAGGGACTTTAAAGACCATCCTGTCCCACCCCTTGCCATGGGCAGGGACACCTTCCACTAGCCCAGGTTGCTCCAAGCCCCGTCCAACCTGGCCTTGGTCACTTCCAGGGATGGGGCAGCCACAGCTTCTCTGGGCAACCTGTGCCAGGGCCTCCCCACCCTCACAGGGAACAATTCCTTCCCAATATCCCACCCAACCCTGCCCTCTGTCTCTCATGTCTTTGCTCTGGGTGCTGTGACCCCTTTGCAAACTGCTTGGAAGCAACTGTGTAAATGATCATGCCAAAAGATTTTGAGGATGGGTGAATGGATTCAGAGGGTGCTGGGGGGTGGGGGGTGTGCTGGATATTTGGCCTTCCTGCTTCACTCATCCCAGAGATTTTGTGGCTTTCAAAGCCCCAGGGAGGACGCTCCATGCTGCCACACGTCTCCCGGATTTGGAGACCGGGACGTGCCCGCAGCGGGGGAAAAGGGAGCTGCATCTCACCTCCAAAGGAGAGACATGAAGGGAGAGGGAGAGCAGAGAGATCAAAACGAGCGAAGCAGCAGCAGGAGGCAGGAGAAGAAAGGCAGCGGGAGAACAAGACCGGTCCCAAAATATCCCTCCTGTTTCCTGCGCCGCAGACCAAAGCTCACGCCGGGAAAGGCTTTTTGCGAGGGGAAGAGGCTCTAAGCTCTGCTCAAAGCTCTGCCTCGGGGTCCCCGGGGAGCCGTCCCCGTGCCGAGCCGGGAAACGGCTCCCGCTGCGGCCCCGGAGCGCTCCCTGCGGGGCCGCGTTTGATCGGAAACGCTCCAAATTCTTCCCGAGATGGAGCCTGAGGAGGAAAAGCTCCACCTTGTCTCAGTTTTATTGCTGTTTTTTTCCCTTCCTGACCGGTTTGGCTTAAACAGCAAATGCATTTCTAGGGTGGGGGAACTGATTTTCTGGGTTAGAACCTACTTGCTTCACGTATTCCCAATGGATTGTGAGTACGGGAGTGGGAAGGGGAATGATAAATCCCAGATCTGCTGAAGGACATTCAAATACTGGCGACTTAGATAATTTATATTAATTTCTTTGATGTGGCAACAGGTCAAGCCCCTAATTTGAAGGGATGATGACAATTTGGGAGCATCTCTCGTGCTCACCAGCATTGAGTCATCCGGATGTGGGATGGAGCTGGGATGGTGGGCAGGTCTCATTCCTGTATTTGGGGACATGAGGGTGTAGGGAAGGGCATAATCCAGCTCTGCACCCTGATTCCCCACCCTTTTCTCCACTTTTCTTTGGGTTCTTGCTGGTTTGTGTCCCCTCCAGCCACACCAACAAAGATAACCCGGAGCTGCCAATCTGCCCCCTCCTCCTCCATCATCCCAAGGATTAAAATGGAACCTGGATAATAATTAGGGCACTTTGCAGGGAATTTAAATTGGAAATAATAAAGCAGAAGTAGCAACCCACCTGCCACCCCAATCCCATTGTACCCCCAAAGTGCCCTGAAAGGAGGCTCTGAGCTTCCCGAGGTTACCATCAAATGCATCAGAGATGAGAAATATCAATGTAACAGAGCCTAGAAATTGGGAATGAGATTAAAGAAAACATCTCCATGTTTGGAAAGGAAGAAAAATAAAAATTAAAGTCAAAATTCAAGTTTCCTGCACTTATTGTTAAATAAAAGCCATCATTTTATTGTCCTGCTGGACCGACAACAGCCTTGGCAGGGCCTTTCATTTGGCCTCGACAATTAAATTCCCTTTTATTACTGCAAGAAAAAACCTCATTTGGCACCTGGCAGTTCCTTGGTGTCTCACAGCCATCTCCAAAGGCAGGTGGGGCAGAGGGGAGCAATCGTTTCCTATGGACTGGCAGGATGGAAAAGTCCTCGCGGTGCTCCTGAGATCCCATGGGAATGCCGGCCTGGCTCTCCCTCCTTGTGTCCAGAGGGACCTGCTTTGGGTTCCATTCAAGCTCGTCCTCCCGGAAGGCACCTGGGGGTTTATCCACACACATCAAGAGGTGGAGCATTTCCCATTTTGCTTGATCATTTATTCTCAGGGTTAATCATCCTCCCTGCTCAAAATTCAGCCTAATTTTGATCTGAATGTGTCTGGCACCAACGTCCTGCAGCTCCCGCTCGCTTTCTTTCCCTGCCCAGCCTTTTCTCCCTTGGAAGATGCTTGGATGTCATTACAGCTCCCTTTTTTCTGGCCCCTCAAGTGATTTCCCTCCAGCATCTGCAATTTTGCCAGGCTCTTCCCTGCCCTCCCGGATTCCCATCGCGGGACCTGTCAGAGCCTCATCACACCTTAGGATGGCTCTCAAAGCACCTAAATAATATCCCCAACCCCCGGGGCCCTTCTGCAGGATTAATTTTCCACTTCGAGACAGCAAAACGCTTTCCAGCTCCCCGCGCAAAATAAACACAAGGCGCTTGCTCCTTCCTCAAGCAGCTGCTCGGGGCTGATTTCCCTGGAAGATTTTGGGATGCTGACAGCCCCATCGCCGCTGCCTCCCTCCCTCCTCTCCTCTCCCCCTTTGCTGTCCGTGACACGGTGACGGCCTCGGCGCAGGAGGAGATTAGCCTGGTGGCCGTGCCTGGGAGAAGCACCGCTTCCCTTTTATCTCTGGGAAGCAGGCGTGCTGGACGCAAGCCCTGCAGGGATTTATCGAGGTGCCCTGGATCTGCCTCTTCCTCCTGCAGCAGCTCCTTGGCACCTGCGGAGCACCAGCCCCGACAAGAGCGGTGTCGGGAGGGGTGTAAAGGGCGTTTTTGTTTTGCCAAGGGCAATCCCGTGGAAATTTTGCGGTGAAATATCTTGGAGTCATCTCCTTTGCCTGCTCCCGGTCGCTGCTTTGGAAATCCTGGGTGATGCTTTTGGGTTTTTTTACAGGCACAGAAACTCTCTGGCCTTTCCAGGTGATTTAGGGGCTGTTTGTGGCCACAACGCGGCTCCGAGCAGAGCGAAGTCAGCAGGAATGGTGCGGGTGGAAAGGGATGCTTGGGAGGGGATGGGGTGTGAAAATGGGGACGGTCACGGTGAGAAGTTGGCCTGGGGAATGGAACACAAGGCAGCTGGAGCTTGGTGTGGGATGGTTCATAAAGGGATGGTTCAGACCCCTAAGAGCTCTCAGGGGTGTTTCGATGCTCCCTTTGCCTCCCTGACTCGCAGGGATGTGTGTGTAGGTACGGTAGGGTATGGAGTATATTCCAATCCCGGCTCCRTACCCCATGGATGGACCCACAGATCATCTCCATCTGCCAATTTCTTACCCTGTTCCCTGGGACCCTTTTGGATGACACCCATGGCCTTCTCCTGGTTTTTGGTGTTCCCAGCAACTGCAGGGATGTTCCCCATCTTTGCTGTCACATCGGGATGGGACAGAGGAGGGACCATCCTTCCCTTTTTGGGGGAGTTTTATGCACTCCTGCCCTTTTTGCGGTGCAGATAGAACAGCAGCGGCTGTGGGAATATTTGGGAATGCATCCAGGGAAGCCGGGTTATCCCCATTTCCAACAGATGAAAACTGAGAAAGGCAGGGATTAAAACAGTGCAAAGCTTGTATTTCTGGATGCTTGACTGCATCCCGAGCCCTGTTTTCCAAAGAGAACAGGCTGCTCGGAGCASTCAGTAAATCAGGGCCCTGTAAATGCTCTCAGAGAAGCACTTAAAAATCACTCGGCGCTTTTAAAGAGCGTGTCCAGCGCTCGTGTCTGAAGYGCCTCGGCACGGCTGCGGTGCCCAACACCCCCCACAGCCCCCCGAAGTGGGAGTCTGGTCGCTCCCAGGAGATCCCGATGCTCTTCCCAAAGGAGAACCCAACAATTAACTCCGGTTTGCAAATGGGGAAACCGAGGCACGGTGTGGTTTAGCTCGAAATTCCCACTCACTGGACTGTTTCCCTCTGGGTTGGGCTGTGATTGGAGACACAGCTCCAGGGGAGGGCTGGCTCCAGATGCTTCCAGGCGTTGAGCCACGATTTGGCTTGGCAAGGCTGGAATGTGCCATTTCTGTGGCTAATGCTGAGAATGAACAGGTATTTTCTGGCTGGATGAGTATTTTCTGGCTGCTTTGGGGGATCTTTGGGGAAAAAAAGAAATTACATTTTGCCCAAGTTTTCCCTGAGCATCCCTCGCATCCTGGGAGGATGGAACGGTGCAGGGTCTCCGGACCAGCAATCCTGCACGCGAATATCAATCCCATTTTTATTTCATTCCATGCCCCTTCCTTCCCCATCTCCACGCTCGGGAGAGGCTCCCACCTCCTCGGCAGGGACCGAGGAGGCTGCGGGTTCGCAGGGTGCGACACAGGTACGGGATTTCACAGCTGGTTGCTTTGTAATGGGATTCTTTTATTGGAAGTTGTTTCCCGGGATCCGGCTCTGATTAGCGGATGCAAATCCTGCCCCGCATGCTGATGGATCCGCTYTGCCCCCGGAGCCCCCGACACAGGAGGGAGGGTCACAACAACACGAGCGGAGCGATTCAGCTCCCACTCGGACACCTCGGCCCTTGCTCCGTGCGACCCCGCGGCTGATCCAGCCCATCAATCCTGGGAAACTCCTGTTTGGAGAGAGCGGGACGAGGGGCTGGCAGGTTGAATGAGTGCTGGGAGAGCAGATGCACATTTAAACAAACCATCCGCTCGCGAGAAGAAAACAATGACTTAGTACTTTCTAATTACCATCCTGAAGTCAAGCAATTACTCCTTATTCACACGTGATTACCAAGAATAGCTTAAAATGAATAAACATTTGGGGGGGGGAAAAAAAGCGCCTCTTACTAAATTTTCATTAGCCACCACAGTGAGTAAGATATTTACACTCTGGCACAGCCCTCATAAACACAGACAAGACGTTACTCAGTAAATGAGTGAATTAGTATTGTGCTAATTGCCAGGAATTGTTATCAGGTTACTACAATTACTACGGATTGTCAGCAGGATCAATCCTTTTTGTTATTTTTTTTGACAAATAAAGGAGAAATCTTAGTGTTGTGGTTTATGCAGTTACAAATAACTGGGAGGGGGCAAGAGGCTGTTCCTTAGGGGGATGGGGAGAGGAGAGGGAATTGGCGAAATCCAACATYATGCTTTATTTCTGAGACCGTGGCTCTGGGGTGCGTCTGGGACAGGGCTGTGGGAGTTTTGGGTGGGAATCGGCAGGGGTGGGAGTGATGGAAGTGGCAAAACGCGTGAAAGCACAAGAACACGATTTCAGCCTTGTGCGTCTCCCTCTCTCACGCTCCTCGTCATCCACAGCCACCCGMACACCCACAGGGACACCAGACCGTGTGCCCGTGGGTGGCGCTTCCAGGAATCCCATCCCACGAGCCTGCCCACTCCGAATTCCCACTCCCACCACTTTCTCACTGCTTTCATTGCCCGAGGCTCCAGGACCCAAGCGGAACTGTCCCTTTGGCAAAAAAAGCTGGGATACAGGGGAAAATGGCAAAAGCCACGCGATGGAGATTTTTTTGGTGAGCCAGAGACACAAAAGAAGGTTTTCGGCAGGATTTTGGACTTTGGTAGCGTTGGAGTTTGGAGACTTTTCCAAGGGGATTTGTCTTCATTCATCTCCTGCACCTCCGGGGTTTGGGGAGGTGGAGCGGGGCTGGGGATGGTGTTGTGCAGACAACCCGGTCTGTGCACCTAAAACCTGTCTGCTCTCCCCGCTAGATCAGTTGATCTAATAAAAGATTTTATCTGGCCCTATAAAGCGTCTCCCGTGGCAGCCTCAGCCCCGACACAGCTGCGGCTTCCCCGGAGCAGACAACGCCGGGGACGGCACTTTGGGCAGCAGCTCTGCGGAATTGGGTGCTATAAATCCTGCTCGTTTCCCCTCGTGTGAAGCAGGGGATAATGAGCAGGACGTGTGAAGTCTTGATCAGCTGCTGCTGGTGCAGCACACCAGTGGTTTCGGATGAAAAGCAATGAGGGGGAAAAAAAAGTGGTTATTAGAGCAGAAGCGCATTAGGGGAAAAAAAAATAATCTGACTTTCCATTATGCCCCTGGAGCTCGACTTTGCTGCGAGCTGTGGTGCTTCCATCAGTGCTCTGCTTCTCGTGGCATGTTTAGGTTTTGGATACCTCGGAGCAGCTCAGATCCGGGGGTGTTAATCTGGGGGTGGAGGTTGGGATCACTCACACGGTGACATTAATTGAGGTCTTGGGGACGTCTCACCCCATGTGGGTCTGAGTGGGGTCTGTGGGCAGGTGGCTTTGACCAAATCTCCTCATCACTGACGAAAAGACTTTTGCATCGGATCAGAGCCACCCTGCAGGTGTTAATGGATTTATATTAATAGATATARTAAATAGATCAATATTGCAAAGGTTGGGGGGAGAATACAGACCTCCTTTTTCAGCCTCTYGGGCTCATGTGCACACCCAGAAGGAGGCACATCATTTCAGACATCTGCACGTGTTGGGTCGTGGTGCTGCAGCTCAATATGGACCCTCCTGCTCCCTCAAAGGATRGACA
Organism: Amblyornis subalaris; assembly: GCA_018881555.1. NCBI lineage: Eukaryota > Metazoa > Chordata > Aves > Passeriformes > Ptilonorhynchidae > Amblyornis > Amblyornis subalaris. The sequence goes on along the minus strand of JACAXG010000038.1, from coordinate 1,094,421 downwards.
CGGGGCTGGAAATGCCTTTGGAAATCAGCTCTGAGCAGCCAAAGWTGTCAGTCTGCTCTTGAAAATAATGAGGGAGATTTAAAAGCAAAAGGAAAGGCAGAAATAGGCAGCGATTTGGGTTCTGCCCTCTGTGAACTCGGTGGCTCTGAGGTGGCAGCTCCACACGCTCATCCTTGGGACTGAAAAAATGAGTGTCCTTATGGAAAGGGATCCACGCCTCCAGCTCCTTGTGCTTCCCCCTGCCTGCCCTCAGCCTGCACCTTGCTGGAACAGCACAGGCCCGAGTCCTGCTCCCTCAGCCCTGGAAATGCGCAGGATGCGCTGGAAAATGGAAATAATGCTGGTGCACTCTCGACCCTAACGCACCCCAAATGAGCTGGAAGGACGCTGAGCCAGGAAAAAACCGGGAGGCAGGAAGGGAAAATGAAGGAGTTGCAGGTGAGGAAAGGGATTTGGAGAGCTTCCTGGTGTATCAAAGCTTAAATTCCTGCTGCTCCATGGCTAAATCCTCCAGCCTGCCGGATTGTGCTGACCCTGCCGTGCTGGGAGAGCTGCTGGTGGCTTTGCGGGGAAAATCCTCCGTGGGCTGTGGCTCCTGTCCCCACGGACACCGTTCCATCCGTGTCGTCCACTTGACCTCCACGGGGGTTACGGCCACATGCCCGGGGTGAGGAGGAGCGGAAGCTGGAGAGGGTGAAGGAGCAGGAGCAGCTCTCTCCCCCGTTCCCGACCGTGAGTCAGCAGGATCCCTGTTTTCAAAGCTGGCTGCTCTCGAGAAGGCATTTGCATTTCAGAGAGCTCCTGCCTTGCTCTCCCACTGACAGTGTTTAGCTTTTGTTTAAAGCCGGGCTCCTCCGCCGCGCTGCAAAAGGGGCCGAGCGGAGGAGACAAGAGGCAGGAGCCTCCGGGTTTGATCATTTCTTCCTTTGTCTCTGACAACCCCCTCGCTCGCCAAGAGGAGCCTCTCGCAAAATCCAAGGCTCTTCCGGAAAATAAAGGTGGAGGCTGAGGGGGCTGAGGCTGGGACGCACACACGCCAACACCTCCAATCCATGTGGATTCATCCATCGGGGTGCAGCATCTCCATCAGTTTGGGCGGGGAATAGTCACCCCAAATGGCTGGGGAATCCCATCCAGCTCTGGGGTGCCAGCAGAGGAAGGACATGGAGCTGCTGGAGCAAATCCAGAGGAGGCCATGGAGATGCTCTGAGAGCTGGAGCCCCTCTGGAGCCAGGCTGGGAGAGCTGGGGGTGTTCACCTGGAGGAGAGAAGGCTCCAGGGAGACCTCAGAGCCATTTCCAGTGCCTAAAGGGGCCCCAGGAGAGAGGGAGAGGGACTTGGGACAAGGGCCTGGAATGACAGGACAAGGGGAAATGGCTTCCCACTGCCAGAGGGCAGGGTTAGATAGAATATTGGGAAGGAATTGTTCCCTGTGAAGGTGGGGAGGCCCTGGCACAGGTTTCCCAGAGCAGCTGTGGCTGCCCCATCCCTGGAAGTGTCCAAAGCCAGGTTGGACAGGGCTTGGAGCACCTTGGGTTAGTGGAAGGTGTCCCTGCCCATGGCAGGGGGTGGAATGAGAGGAGATTTAAGGTCCCTTCCAACCCAAACCATTCCAGGATTCTGTGATTTGCAAATGTAAATGCAGATTTGCAAATTAGCATTTTGCTCCAAATTCTTGGGGAGCAAAACTTCCCTGACGGCACCAGGCAGATGCAATGGGTCACATACTTCATCCTCTTCCATTTCCACTCACTAATTCCACACCCTGGAAGCAAAACCCCAGCAAATGTGGGGAATCTGTTCAGCCACCCAACACCTAGGTGAGGAGAAAACCAGGAAGCTCAAAAGAAAAGTCCAGATTAGTTTGTATTTCCTTATTCACTCCCTTATTGGTTCTGATTTTTCTTCCTTTTATTTGAGGGAAAAGAAGGAACGTGTGGGGTTATTTGAGTGTTCTGAGGTGATTCTATTTACTGGGAGCTGATGGGATTGATTTACACAACGTGGGGAATGCAGGGAGGGCACAGGAGATCCTGGAGCAGAGCAGCAGTGTTTGATTTCAGGGCTGGCTTTGCTGTGAATTCTAATGCCAGCAGCAACTTCAATCCGTGGTCAGCTGAAAATGAAGGATTGGGAATTGTTTTGCTGAAATTGGGATAAGGAGTGAGGAAAAAAAAGCACCTCGCTGTCCAAGAGACTTTTTTCAGCAACATCTTGGGGAAAAATGATCAAGTTTTAGTCACTTATGGATTTCCTTCAAGGTCGTGGGGGGATTTTTTATCTTATATTTTTATTTTTTATGCCATTTCTTTTAGAAGCAATGAAGTAGGGGAAGAAAAYATCAGAGAACTGAGGTTTTATTTACAGAGAATTATGAACTAAAGGAAAACCCAAACATTCAGTTCATAAGTTATTCATTTAATATGGTATAAAGTTGCAAACCAGCCAAAACTGCTACTTTTTGGGCTACTTCACTTTCCAGAACTCAGAGAGGAAATTTTCTGAGAACAGCATATACTTGAGAAGCTTCTTTTGGGGTCTCTTGATCTCAAGCTTCCCTTCCTGAGCTCTCAGGTTTGTTCTCCCGGTACATAAACAAAATTCCCAACATCAGCATCTCTCCAGCAGGAAACCTCACCCCGATCCTACACGGTGTCCTTGGACCGCTCAGATTTGGGAAGTCCCTCCAGCCTGAACTCTTCTCTTCAGGAAATCCTGAGCTGCTCCTTGTGACCTTTAGGAGAGCACAGAAAAAGCCTAAAACCTTCTGGCAGGAGCCAGGCAGAGACACACCCCGGATCCAGCGGCTTTGCCGCTTCTCTCACGGTGACATTATTCCCTACGGAGGCTGATTTAGATCCCCAAGACCTCAAAACTCCCCAAATTTTCCCCAAGTTCTACATCAATCGTTATTCAGCTGCAATATTCCAAATGAAAGCCTCAGACTTCATTCTCCATGCCTTTATTCACCTATTTTTCGTTCTTCTGTGGAAAAAGCGTTGCTTTCCTGTTGGACAGGGATATGGCAGGGATATCACTCGTGCTGTGGTGTCCCTTCCGCTGGGATCCAGCTGCACAAGGACATCAGGACATGATTGTCCTGGCAGGAATCACAGGATGTTTTGAGAGGCCACACACCAGGCTGGGCACATTGGAGCAAATGAACAATTTGCAAACACTCGGGAGGCTGGAATTTGTTGGCTCCAAAGGCACAAAACTCCGGAGTTGCAGTGCCGGGTGATTCATGAGCAGCTCCACAGAACCTGAGTCATTTGGGCAGCATTCACTGGTCGGGAATGGAACCAGTGAGGTTGGAACAGTTTATAGGGAAAAATAAGTTGATGGCAGCACTGGGAATTTTCTGCAGGCTGAGGTTAAGGGGCAAGAAGGGGAATAAAAACAAAAATGGTGCAGTGGGGATGTCACACAGCCCCAGCATGGGGACCTGGGAGTCTTGGGGTGCAGAGCATGGGAAGGCAGAGGGTTCTAGCCCAGAGCTGCAGAGCATCCCACTGCTAAAAAGGGATTTGTGAGCCACGTCTGGGCAGGTGCTTGAGGGATCATCCAGAAGATGACATTAGGATCACAAAATCCTGGAATTGTTTGGATGGAAGAGACCTTAAAGCTCATCCAGTTCCAGCCCCTGCCATGGGCAGGGACACCTTCCACTATCCCAGGGTGCTCCAAGCCCTGTCCAACCTGGCCTTGGACACTTCCAGGGATGGGGCAGCCACAGCTTCTCAGGGACACCCRTGCCAGGGCCTGACCAACCTCATAAAGAAGAATTTCTTCCCAATAKCCCATMTAACCCTGCCCTGTGGCAGTGGGAAGCCATTCCCCTTGTCCTGCCCTTGTCTCAAGTCCCTCTCCCTCTCTCCTGAGGCCCCTSTAGGGCACTGGCAGGGGCTCTGAGGTCTCCCTCAGCCTTCTCTTCTCCAGGTGAACACCCCCAGCTCTCCCAGCCTGGCTCCAGAGCAGAGGAGCTTCAGCCCTTGGAGCATCTCTGGACTCGCTCCAGCAGCTCCACGTCCTTCTGCTGTTGGGAGCTCTGGGTTTGGGTTCAGCTCTGCAGGTGGGGTCTCACCTGAGCAGGGCAGAGGGGCAGAATTCCCCCTCCCCATGCCGTGGGATGATCCCAGCACAGGTTTGTCTCTCTGGGCCGAACTCTCAGATCCCACATCTGCCAGCTCAGCCCATGTTCCCCCTGGGCTGCCACGATGACAYAAATCCTCAAACCCACCCCAGGGGCTTTGACTCCAAGCCCAGCCTTGCTGGGAAAAGCTGCTGAAGCTCAAGGAGCTGTTGAAGTGGCTGAGCTGAGCCTCTGCTTGGCCAAAGTGGCTCCCAGGGCAGCCCTGGGCTGTCCCCACCCTCCCTGCACACAACGAGGCCCCAGGGGTTCAGCACCCACCGTGCGAGGCCCAGCACTCGGGGTGATGGTGGGAAAAGCATCACAGCACGAGAAAGAGTTAGAAAATAAATAGATTTACAAAACTCTGAAAGCTTCAGCTGAGTGCTGCTAATAACAATATATTATGGCAGGAGCAGGGGCAGGGAAAGGCTYGGGGTATTTATAGACCCAACGAACCCTGGGATCCAGGTGCCACGTTTTGACTCCGCGCCACCTTCTCCGCTGGATTTCGTCGCTGCCTGAGGATTATTTTGGAAAGAGTTATTATTATCCCTGATTTATTGCTCTGCACTAGGGGGAACTCTTACTTTCCGCCGAGACAATTACGGAACCCTCGCCGAGAGCCACTTCAAGGCATGGCAGCCTCTGCTCCAGCCCTGATTGAGGCAGACGGGGGATGTTGCTTTTCCAAGGGTTTGGCTGATGAGGCACCGAGCCTCGTCTCCCCSTTACCTGCAGATGGGATTTTCATCTGTATTAAACCAACAGTTCAAAGCCTCTTAATTATTACAACAGCAGCTCGCGGTTTGCTGAGGTGGAGGTTTCTTTTTTAGCCTTTCTGGGAAGTTTTGGTTTCCTTTTCCTGGCATTTGCTGTTCTGGGAAGCAGCCGTGCAGGCACACCAGGGGATGCATCTCTGGTTTGCTCCCCTCCGGCTCATTCCGTATCCTTTGCATCCCTCACTGCCACTTCCTGCCCCACCTTCCCAGGCTGATACAGGCCTATCAAGACTGTAATCAGAATAAAGTCAATTAAGGACAGGATTAGACTGAGAGGAGGTTAATAGGACCGTGACAACAGGGCATTTATATCCCAGTCTTTCCCTTCCACCCTTCACTGTCCAAGTCTATTTTCCCCAGCCCATCAAATCTGAGCTGCCTGTTAATGCTTCACCAAGCACACTGTGAGTTCTGCAAGGAAAACCTGGCTGGAAAATTARAACAACCACCCCAAAAAGGGGTATCTGGACCCACCAGCCCCTCGTGATGACATTGCCCCAGCCCTGCCATGTGCCAGTTGGGAATACTCTGGGAAATAAAGGTTTCTGTTCCGTCAAAACCCGTTTTAGCTGTTTCTTTGCTCTTCATTTTGCATCAGCTTCTGACTTTCCTCTCCAAAAGACCTTCAGAAGAGAAAGAAAATCAACATTTTGAGGTCCAGCACATGGGGGTATGCAGCAGCCTCCCAKTCCTGGGTGGGGATCACAGGACTCCGGGAGTATGGCTGTATCCTGGATGAGAGGGGCTGGAATTTCACCCTTTCTGCCCCAAGCCAAGAACAGGGTTTTATTTCTGAGTGATTTTGCCACACAACCAATTGGAGTCGACTATCCAAGTGCTCTCCGAGCTTTACAYCCCCCCCACGATTTCTCCAGGGAGATCTCTCCTCCCTGAGCAGCTTCTCCAGCCTCTTCAGCCATCCCTGAGGGATGAGCAGGACACGCTCCGGGATGCTGAAAGCCCACGTGGGTTCCTGTCCCTGGGAGAGGATGGAAACTGCAGCAAAAAACCAGGGAGGTTTCGTGGCTGAAGAGCAGCTGAGGGTTTGTGGAGTTTTTGTTGGGGTTGTTTGTGTGGATAAGGAGCCCACCCAAAATGGAAATATACTCCAATTTACAGATCAGCTGGAGAAGAGCTGGGAGCGGAGGGGAGGGAGGGGAATCTCTACACAAATTCCAGTCCATTTTTGCTGTTCCTGCTGTGATTTTCCCAGCTTGTTGTGGTGAGAGCTGAACTGGGGTCAGTGGTACYGGCTGCCTCCTCCAGGTGGGCACATCTGCAAATCCCATTGGGAATGGCTCCTTYTTTTGGCTCTCCGGGTCAGTGTCCCAGCACCCAGGGCCATCATGATGGGCATAGTACAAGTCATGGAAATAAAAGGATGGTACCCAAATCCCGAAGATTGCAAAGAAGCCATAGAGTCAATGTGGAGCCTGGAAGATGCCCCAAACTTATCAGGAAATATCTATTTTGGGGGGGAAAGGGATGTTTGGACCACTCTTAACAATCCTGAGCRATTTTAGATAATCTGGCTCCTGCCTTGAGCATTTCTCGGTTTAATCATCCAAATACATTAAATTTTTTTTGGATCCTTGGACTATTGTTCCATATTCCCCTGGGGTTGTCAGAGGGACCAGATCCTAGTGATCACAAGCAATGTTTGGAAAATTGATTAATGTACATACAAAACGATTCTGAATAAATTACTCCTATAAATAGTCCTAAATAAATGCTCCCCATGCCATGATTGCATCTGCAAGTTATACATAAATAATAATACAGTAACACCAACAACAATAATAATTAATAATAAAAATAATAGCTTATTCCGTGAATAAAAAATTATGTATTTAATACTGGAAKGGATCCCTTCCCCTGAGTTTGTCCAATGCTTCATTTTCATTCCATCTATAATTTGGAATTCCCAAAACTCCTTTGGAAATGAGTTCAACCAACTCTTTATTTAAACCTATCCCTTGCTAGTTTTATCCAGTGCCAATTCCATCTTAACTCACTTGCAGAAATGAGAATTTTCCTTTTGCTCTCTCTACCTCGTCCCCTGTTTGTAAACCTCCATCAAACCCTCCTTTGGCCTCCTCTTTTCCAAGGAAAGAAACCCAAATTATTTAATCTCCTTTGGAACGAAACCTTTTGTGCCTTTTCTGGTTATGCCCACGAGGAATTGATTTCATTAAGCAATAAAAGCTCATTTGTCTGGTTTAGCTTAATTCACTTTCTGAGAAGCGGGAAGACACTCTGACACTCTCCCAGGTGGGGTGAGAGCCACAGGAATTCCTGCTTAGTTACCTCAAATTCCCTCTCTTCCTACCAAAAGTCTGGAATATAAAGTTAATATCCCAAACACGAGGAACTGTGGGCTTAATTTTAGCAAAAAGGCAGCAACTTCCCAAGATTTGATGATCCCACAAGTTTTTTAGGTGGACTTTGGTGCAGGTCTCAAGTTGACCGGGATGGGAAGCAACACCCAAAGCAATCCCAGGATCTCCATGTGATCCTGGATGTGGGGATTTCAACTGACCCCAGGAAAGCTTGAGAGGAAAGAAAGGGGAGGTGCAGAGGTCGAGGGAACCACTCTGCAAACACCCACCTTATTTTTGGTGCTGCAGTTGAAGAGAGTTTCATCTCTTTTCTCTTCTCCTGTTCATGGCTGGGAGTTGCCCATGGAGAGAAAATGGTGGAARGAAACCAGAGCCACTTTTCTGAGAGCTTTTGAGGACTTGGATTTTGGAAAACAATAATCTCGTTATTTCCACATTTCTTCCACCCTTCGAGTAGCTCTGCCCAAAACAACCTCAAAACCCCGCTGACCTTCGCTGGGTGTCAGGGACAGATTCCTACCCGCTCCRTGCCGGGAAAAGAGCAACGGAATCCATCAAAACCCACTTCAAAACTTCCCTGAGTCTCAATTCATTTGTCCCCATCATCKTCCCAGGGGCCGCCTAATCCTCCCGCAGCCCGGAGCCTGCCGCCGGCGTCACCTCTCGGGGGAGAGCCTCGCCCTCTCCCAGACCTTTCGTGGGAAGCGGCACCGTGATCCAATTTCCTCCTAATTGCACTAACAAGGATGAATTAGGACTTTCATCAACAGGGGCGAGCGATCGGTTCGGAGTCAGCCATGGGCGACGGAGCCAGAGATTAAACAAAACTATCATGTTAATGTCTAATAATACAACAGCAAGTGGAAATTAAGCACAAGACAAATCTGCTGCGCCGGCGACATTGGAGAGTTTGTTCTTTAAACACAACGTTATTTTAAAGGCAATGCTATTATTAGGGCCATCTAACTTAATTTCGGAGGCATAATAGAAAAGTAAATGTGCCGCAGTTGCACTTTATGTGCAATTTCGAAAACAAACCCAAAGTGAGGGAGAACGCTGCGTGTTGCTGAAATAGCCACTCCAGCTAAATTCCTYTTTGATATACGTTAATTATCTCCAGCAGGGAACGGACAATTTCATTTGGAGCGGCCGGCTGGATGCTGCCCGCAACGGGAGCGACTCCCGTGACGTGCCATAAAAATGGTGGGAGCAGCAGTGGGGCCCTCCCCATCCCCCTGGAAAATCCGGAGGGGTTTAACCCCTGGTTTGCCATTGCCTTGAGGTGAGGTGAGTGAATTTGTGCCTCAGTATGGACCCACATTCACCATCTGGATGATCATTTTCCTAGAGCAGCCAGTTTATTGGATTGGTCTGGAATTTTTTCCTGCTTTGACCAGTGGGAAAATACTTCCCTCCAGGTTCATGGGATTTGTCCCCCCCTACAAATGCCTGAGCAAAGCTTTCCTTGAGCTCTCCTGCAGTGCTGAGAACTCCCCCTGTGCCTGTGCCACGTGATCTTGGGATTGATCCGAGGGGAAAGTGATGCAATCCAATTCCCCCGCACGCATTCTGTTTTTTCCAGCGGTGATATCATTTTTCCCTTTTATTAAGTTGCATAAAACCTGCATCTTAGTGCTCGAACATCTCATCCTGCACTTAAGGGAACGTTTTAGAGGAGCAGCAGCATTGAAAGCTTTCTTTCTTTATTAATCTGGGACATTACCCCGTGGTTTATGGCAAGCAGGGAGGTAGAGCAGGTTGTAACGGCCGTGTAGTGCTGCTCAGACCTCATCTTTTTGGAGTATCTCCTTTTTGCTGCCTGTCTCCTCCCCCAAACCCCAGGGAYGGTGGAAATGTGGCATCAGGGTGGGCTTTTGGCTGCTGATGTTGGAGAAGGGGAYGATTTGTGCCTCCATGAGCATCAARAGAGCAGAGCACTGCAAAAAAATCACGTCGGGATCCACCTCCTGCCTGGCCCCTTCCTGAGCCTGCTCTGAGGGCCTCAGCCCAAGCCTAAAATAGCAAAGGAGGAAGGTTTCAAAGTGCTTCCCATGCCACCCTTTCTGTCTCATCCGTGCTGAGATTCCTTCCCTGCCAGCCGGGGCGTTCAGCGCGTATTCAGCGCAATATGAAATTCCTGCTCAGAACCCCCCAGAGAGGCTCCTATCGACTGTCCTTTAAATAGAATTAAAATTGACTCGAGACAGATCTGCAAACCTATTGAATTACTCAGTCCACCACCGAGCCCGGGCTGGCCCTGCAGGAAGAGATAAAAGTGCCCGGAGYAGAAATGAGTGGACATGATGGACATGAGGACATTACATTGGGGACCTCTCTAGATGGACTTGCAAAAATAAGTGACCTTGGCAGGAAATAAAAACCAGACCCCTGTGGTGTGGGTTTCATGGGTTTTTGGGGGCAATGGGTGAAGGGCAAGGAGAGGGGGTGAGATGTACCATGGCAAGGTGAGGATTTGAGGAAAAATGCAGAGCCTGTTCATCCCCCAGGTTCTTCCTCCCCAGCATCACAGAATGATTTGAGTTGGAAGGGACCGTAAGGAGCTGACTTTCTCCTCATCCAGCCGTTGGGTGAGTTAACAGATTCCCCACATTTGCTGGGGTTTGCTTCCGGTGGATGGAATTAGTGGGTGGAAATAGAAGAGGATGGAAGATGTRACCCATTGCACCTGCCTGGTGCTGTCGGGGAAGTTTTGCTCCCCAAGAGTTTGGGGCAAAATGCTCGTTTGCAATTCTGCATTTACATTTACAAATCACAGAATCCCAGAATTATCTGAGCCGCAAAGGACCCCTGCCCCAGACAGGGACACYTCCCACTAGCCCAGGTTGCTCCAAGCCCTGTCCARCCTGGTCTTGGACACTTCCAGGGATGGGGCACACATAGSTTCTCTGGGAAACCTGAGCCAGGGCCTCACCATCCTCATGAAGAAGAATTCCTTCCCAGTATCCAATCTAACCCTGCCCTCTGGCACTGGGAAGCCATTCCCCCTTGTCCTGGCGCTCCAAGCCCTTTTCCCAAGTCCCTCTCCAGCTGTCCTGGAGCCCCTTTAGGCACTGGAAGGGGCTCTGAGGTCTCCCTGGATCCTTCTCTTCTCCAGGTGAACACCCCCACCTCTCCCAGCCTGGCTCCATAGGAGAGCATCATGCTTTGAGCTCTGCACTAAAATAATCACAGAATCTCCTGAGGTGAGGAAGGACCCAGCAGGATCATCCAGCCCAACCCCTGGCCCTGCACAGACACCCCAACAATCCCASCCTGTCCCTGAGAGTGTTGTCCAAACATCCCCAGAGCTCTGGCAGCCTTGGGGTGTGACCATTCCCTGGGGAGCCTGTTCAGTGCCCACCACCCTCTGGGGAAGAAGCTTTTCCTGATATCCACCTAAACCTCCCCTGGCACAACTCCAGGCCRTTCCCTCGTGTCCTGCCACTGGGCCCCAGAGAGATCAGCATTGGCACCTCCTCTTCCCCAACGTGGCACGAAGAGAAAAGAGGCAGGAGCTCTTCACAAACCTGTCCCCACTCCCTGAGCTTTGTTGTAGGAGCTGGGAAGTGCCCGGGATTGCTCAGCAATGCTTTTGAGCTCTCACTGGTGTGGCTGCACATSGTGGCTCTGCATCCAGGGCCTGTCTCCGGGCCACCTAATGGGCTCCGCTGGGAGCCCTGCCCGCGGTCCACGAATCAGCAAACCTGGAACCTCAGCAGTGCTCCAGGCACCAGTGGCATTTTAAAAGACCTTTACCATGAGTGGAATTAACAGGGTACATCCCTCTGGAACCTGTTAGCTATTTTGTTCAGAACCCCTCCGACAGAAAAAAATATAATGTGCATTTATTTTGTTGCGGAAAAAATTCTCTTTAGGGCATCGGTGCTGTTCAAGGCTGTGCAATGGGAATCATTTCATCGACTGCGCTCGCTGGTGGAGGACAAGATACATGGGTGGCTTGGTGGGGTGAAAATGAATCATTCTGAGCATGGATAACCTCTTTTTCCTGGGCTATTCTTGCCGTGGGAAGCAGTATCGAGTCTGTAGGAAGATCACATTGATTTGGGGCTGGATGCTCTGGCAGGGAAGCACAAGGGGAGCACTGGGATGTATATAAGAGTATATTTTGGTCACCTGGCTGGGATATTTCTTATTCTCCTCTCTTTGGTGCACATGTTTGCACAGGAAATGATCTCCTTGGTGTCCAAATGTGAGGAAACGCTGGCAGGGCTCGGGAGCACCCCTGATTTATACCTGCGTGCGAGCCTGGCTCACCCCAGCTCAGCCACGGCTATTATTAGCTGACAGATTTTAAAGAAAAACTCCATAAATCTCCCCTTGTGCCATAAATACATTTCTGCCTTGGGAGACCACGGAGAAGCTCATTATCCCACATCCTGAGAGAGAGGCATGTGTCATCCGCAGTGACACGCCGAGCATCCTCAGGTTACCTCTCYGGCCGGGCCTGGGGAGCGTTTTCTGGAGTGAAAGGGAGTTGGATGCGTGCTCAGGGAAGAGGAAGGGAAGATGTGCTGTTTGGGCAAGGCAGGAGCCCAGGAAATAGGATTCCTGGCTTTCATTCCCTTCTGCCTAGCCCCAGCAGGGAAATAYAAACTATAAATTAGAAGAAAGAAGGTGGGAGGGGTTGGCTTTGAGGGCTGCTGTGAGCTGGTGTCAGGTGGGACATTGGTCTGCAGATCAGTTTGTTCCCAGGGCTTTCCTGCAATGAAAAAATAAGGAARAAAAAAAGGGAGAGGTTTGTGTCTGAATGTGGGTCTAGTGCAGAGTCTGATGATGCTTATGGACCTGGGAATTTCATTCACTACTGGTGCAATTGCCTCGTGCTTTTTCTCATGGATGGGAACAGCTGGATGAAAGGACTCCCTCAGCTCAATAATTCCAAACCGCCGGACCTGACGCAGGTTTTCCAATTCAAACTGACCCCCAAGCTCCACGAAGYTTTCCAGTGTGTTTTCTTGGTGCCAAAGGCTTTCAGACCTTCTCCTCCAGGTCCCAGGCACAGCTGTGGCTCTCCATTAAGATGCGGCGTGGAGCAGCAACCGCCGGAGCACAAACCAGTTCCCCGGATTGAGAACTTGCCAAGTGTTGGATAAGCCGTAATAGTCTCTTGTTGTAAGAGCACCCCGCTGACACAGCCTCTGATCTGAAAGGAGTAGGAGCAGAATTAAATTCCTTTGGTTGAAGTCTGTCCATTATTCTCGGGCATTGGATTGCAGGAGCCGAAAAAAAAAAAACCCACTCTGGAAGCAATAAAGTGCTCACTCTGGAGAGCCCTGAAGTGTCGTGTGCTTGGTGTTGGGAGAAATCACACGAGGCAGCTTCAAAACCACAGCAGCTCTGCTATCTGGGGCTTGCAAGAGGGTTTTTTTTCCCTGAGGAAAGACACAATCCTGGAAAAAAGGGATGGGAGCTGGAGAGCAGGGAAGGAGCGTTGAGTTGGATGCTCGCTGCCTGGAGCCCTCCCCATGCGGAGACAGTCCCGCAGTGCTTGGCTCAGGGAAGTCACTTCAGGACACGTTTTTAATATAGTTGGAAGCCTAAAGGTTTAGCCAGGTGCCTCGTGGGATTTGCAATTGCATCYAAGTGCTGCAATTCCTTGAAATCCTGCAAAATGCGTGAGGAATGAGCTGAAGGTGAGGGAGAAGAGCGGTGTGGAAGTGGTGCACACAGGGCAGGGTGTTCCATGGCTTTCCCAGAGAAGAACCAAAGCAGATGTGCTCCAAAATACCCTGGAGTTCCTACTTTTTCATACCAAAAAGCTGGAAAAGAGGATTTTCTGCCTGAAAAKCTTGGAGATGCTCCGAGGGCTGGAGGCCCTCTGCTCTGGAGCCAGGCTGGGAGAGCTGGGAGTGTTCACCTGGGGAAGAGAAGGATCCAGGGAGAACTTAGAGCCCCTTCCAGTGCCTAAAGGGGCTCCAGGAGAGCTGGAGAGGGGCCTGGGACAAGGGCAGGACAAGGGGGAATKGCTTCCCAYTGCCAGAGGGCAGGATTAGATGGGATATTGGGAAGGAATTCTTCCCTGTGAGGGTGGTGTGGCCCTGGCACAGGTTTCCSAGAGAAGCTGTGTCTGCCTCATCCCTGGAAGTGTCCAAGGCCAGGTTGGACAGGGCTTGGAGCAACCTGGGYTAGTGGAAGGTTTTGGACGTGAATTAAGGGGGTTGGGCTTGAATGATCTCTAAGGTCTTTTCCAACCCAAACAATTCCAGGATTCCACGATTCTATTATTCCACCCTCCAATCCTTGCCCAGCAGCCAATCAGCCCCATTCCCAACCCTGCTGCCAAGGGAAGACTCTTCCTTGTCAGGCACTGCTGAACTGCTTTATTAAGATGCATCTGGTATCGATGCCCTTTCCTCTCCCTCCCCTGCCATTCCCCTGATCTTTGTGTCAGCTGCAAACTTTATCAGAGCTGATGGGATGTTTTCTTCCAGGTCATGGATAGAAATGTCAGATGGAGCCAGCCAGCCCTCGCAGGCAGCAGGAGCAGAAGATTCCGTTGATTCCCACTCCAAGAGGTGCCTTTTGGAAGTTGTCAACCAGGCAGTTTTTAATCCATCTAATTTCTGCCAYGGTGATTTCCTGCCCTCCCAGTTTCTTAATCAAGATGTCACGCAGGACCCAACCTTGCAGGAGCTCGAGTACCTTGTGCTGACAGYGTCGCCTTTATCAGCCCAAATTTATAATCTCATCAAAAAAAGATATCAACTTAGCTGGGCAAGATTTATTTTCCATAAATCCTTGTTGATTGTCATCTTTTATGTTATTCCCTTTAATTCCTTATTAAACAAGTCCCGTAGCAGACATGCCATTATTTCGCCCAAAATCAATGTCAGGCTGACAGGGCTGTAATTACACAGGTCATCTTGTTTATCCTTCCCGCATATTGGCACAACATTCGTTTTCTTTCGGCTYTCTGGATCTCTCCCAGTGCTCAAGGGTTTATCGGAGATCAGTATCGCAGGCAGACCCACACCTGACTGGCTGGCGCAGGCAGGGGTGGGACGATTCCGCATCCCGTATGGAGATCTTGCGATTAATCAAAATTCCGAGATGTTTCAACTCTACCCTGGTGGGATTTGAACTATTTCCTTACAAGTGGAGAAAACYGTTCACAACCAGTGGMAGGTTCCCTGCCCATGGCAGAGGGTGGAACGAGATGAGCTTTGAGGTTCTTTCCAACCCAAAGTGTTCTATTATTCCATGAAAATGGGCAGAAAACATCTAAATCCAAAACTAACGCTCAGCACAATCCCCCACCAACCACGTTGGTGCTCTGAAATCTCCAGGGTTTGATATGAATTATACATTTATGGATGTGTGTAGGGATCACTCTCCCTCTGTTTTTATTTTCTCTCCCATCCTGGTTTTCTGGCCCAGGAATATTAAGTTTGTGCCTGGATGAGCAATTGCCACTTACACTGATGGGGCTTTCACGTTTCGATCTTTATTTCTCATTTGGGTTATAGACACTTCCCAGCATCGGCTGCCTCTRAGCCTATAAATTAAAACTTCCACGTTCCCTCTCCCGGCTCCCAGTTCAGCGGAGGACAGAACATCCACCCGGGCATGTTTTTCCTTGCCTCCACCTCAGGTGAGAGCCGTGCTACCCGCTTGGTTCCTCACGCTCTTTGGACAGGAGCATCAAAGGCAAGGGAAGGCATTTTTCATCAAAGCCGCCGGATTTCTCGGCCAATTTTWAGCGGATGGGGCTCAGCCGGGGCATCTTGTTCCAGCCCCGCTCCTTTGCCCTGGGGAATTTCAAAGGAGCCTCCAGCTCTGATCTGCACATCGAGCATCCCCTGCCCTTTGGAGCAGCTCCTTCTGCCAGGTTAGCAACAGGACGGAGCTCAGCCGGTGCGGAGGAGAGAGAGGTGGGAAAGGGGGAGGTAGGAAAGGCTAAAAAAGCAATTCCCAGGAGCAAGGCTTGGATCTGAGCTGGTGCTGCACATGTGGGACTGCAAAATAATTAGGAAGGAGGATTGCKTTTCTCTATGTTTTGTTATTAGGATGTTTTTCCCCCAGGGCAGCATTACACCTGCCTGATGATGGGAGGGTTATTTTCGTTTTTTTTTAATGTGCTGATATGAGGATTTACCTCTATTTTCTCCTCCTGAAACTGGGCTTCCCCCACTCCATGCCCACAGGATGTAGGAATGGTTTACCCTTGAGGTGGGAGGGAAATTAAGGCAAAGAGGGTGATCCAAGTCGGGTACAGCAAAGAGAGAGCACTTTTTGACTTAGTTGCAACCACTGCTCTTCTGGGCTGAGCAACCTGGGGTTCAGGGTTGCGTCTCTTCCCAAACCTGCCATAAGTTGCTACTCCAAGGCTGATGAGGTTCCCATCTCCTGGGTTCCTGGGGAATCTACTGAATTTGARCCACTTTTTAGCCAAGGTCAGAATCTTCTGTAGCCAAACCAGCTGGAATCCTGGCCTGGTTCCTCACCCATCCCTGGCATGAGGAAGCCACAGCTGAGGCTGGCCGGGTATGAAGAGGCTCCCTGGTGTCACCAGCCTTGCAGGATCTGGCTTTTCCCCATCCCTCTGCCTGGTTTGAGGAGTTCCGTGGCTGCGAGCCTCACGCTGGGTGCTGTCCCTGCGGCTCCAGGCCTCCCCCAGGATATGACAAGCCAGAACACATTGCGGAAGGAGTTCAAAATTATCAATCGCCAACATCCACTTAATCCATCGTAAGGAGAAGCGCAAAGCTCTCCAGGCCTGCAGGAGCTCGGAAGAAGCCGCCGTTTCTTATGCTGAGCCTGTGTTCCCACTTGTCAGTTTGATTTCTCAATGCTTTGCAATCTCTGGTACTCTCGGGGAGGAGATGGCGTCACGTCCATCACCYGTTATCGCTCCGGCCCCGTGTCTCCCTTTCTTCTTTCTCAGCCTCTTTGCAATCTTGAACCACTGGAAAAAAAAAAAAAGGAAGAAAAGAAAAAGAAAAAAAAAAGGAAAAAGGAAAAGAAGCAGAAGCGGCTTTTCAGTTCCTTATCTGCTGCAGCCTGGATTACATCCAGGCCTCTTGCTATGATCCTTCAAGTTCCTGCTAAACATGCCCTGCATCTCCCGATAACATTAAATCTGCATCTCGGGTGGGTTTATCGGCACTTCTGGGGCCAGGCGGGGCTGGGGTGTGGGGAAGGAGCAGCATTGCAACAGGCTGGGGTGTGTGAGGAGAGGGCAGAGGAGCACGGACACCTCCTGCTCCGGTTTGCTCTCTGCTGAGTCTGGTCTGGGTGAGGCTAAAGCAGGACCATCCCAGGACACCTGGATTATAGGCTGAGTTTCCCAGAAGATGATGAATTTGCAGAGTCGATGAAGCAGTCCAGGTCACAGTTCCTCAGGATAAAGAATTTGATTTTATACCCCATTTCTTGAGGTGAGTTTAAGAAACCAGTATCCCATCATAATGCTGAGGCTGCTGGTGAGTGAAAACTGTTGGTGCAAAGAAATCAAACTCTAAATTCATGCAGGAAGTTAATGAAGGGAAAGAGAGTCTTATTTTGGACTCATTACAGTCAGCAGTGATGTCCAATTAAGAGAAATCCACAGCGTATCCCCAGCAGTGATTTAAAAATAGCAGCTGTAGGCTCCGAGTCATCCTGGGCTCCAAAGGAAGGGAGGTGGGGGTTTAACTCTTTTCTTCCACTTTCTGCTTCATGAGGGCAGAAATCCRTGAGTTCTGACCAAGAGCATCCCCAGGCAATCTTGGCAAACCCTGATGTGTTGGCCACTGATCTGCTGGCCATTGGGACTGGTGACTATTGATGTTTTTAGCTATTGGAGCTGTTGGCCGTCAGAGCTGTTGGCCATCGGGGTTGTTGGCCATGGGGACTGCTGGCTAKTGGGGCTGCTGGCCATTGGGCTGTTGGTTCTTGGGCCTGTTGGCCATTGGTGTGTTGGCCATTGGGCTGTTGGCCATCAGGGCTGTTGCCTTTTGGGCTGTTGGCCATTGGCTCTGTTAGCCATTGGACTGTTGGTCACGGGGTCTGTTGACCATTGAGGCTGCTGTCCATTGTGGCTGTTGGCCATTGGGCTGTTGGTTATCGGGACTTTTGGCCATTGAGGCGAGGCTGTTGACCATCAGGGCTATTGGCCATTGGGGCTGTTGGCCATTTTGGCTGTTGGCCATTGAGGCTGTTGACCATCAGGGCTATTGGCCATTGGGGCTGTTGACCATTTTGGCTGTTGGTCATCTGGTCTGTTGGCCATCGGGGCTGTTGACCATTGGTCTGTTGGCACAGCCAGCTGTCCCCTAACCTGGTCTCCACAGGACCAGTGGAAGTGCTGCTAAAACCCCTCAGGACTCTGAGTCCTGTGTGAGCCTYGTAAGTGGTTTGAAGAAAGGCTGAGTTTCCTCTTTATTACTTSCTGGAATCCCCACGGAGGTGTGGGGGAATGAAGGTGCACGGACCTGGACAGGGATGATTTCTACGGCACATCTGAACCGAGACTTACGGCTTGTTTTGGTCATAACCCCGGCGCAGCGGCTCGGTGCTGATGTTATTGATACAGGCAGTAATTACATTTTCACACGGGCATTTTTTCTGTGTCTACACCGTGTTTATTACAGACTTTCAATTATTCATTTTTTTCCCCTCTCTTGTTATCCCTCCCTCTTCTTCTTTGCCCATTTTTTCTCTTCCCCTTGTCTTATTTTTCATCTGCTCTTTGGCTTTTCCTCCACCTCTAATGCCTGTGTTTCCACACCATCTCTGTGACCTGGACAAGGACCCTGAAGACCAGACCTTGTCCCCATCCCTGGACTATTTTGGGATATCTCCTCTGCATTCAATTTTCTCGCCACCCTTTGCCCCAGCCGATTTTTCCGCACCGCCGAGCTCCTGCCACAAACCTCCCTGGTGCCTTTTCTGTTACAGAATGAGAAATAAAAATGTGGTGCCTTTGTTGCTGCTCATCTATCTGCCGTGCCCAGGTGAATAATGCAAGGAAACATGTATGTATTTATACAGCAAATGGGAAAATACATTTCTTAAGATGAATGAGGTTGTTTTCAGCCTTGATGCACCCAATAAAATAACCCGGTATCAAGAGGGAGGTTTATTTTGAAGTCTGGACGTGTCATAATATCAGCTCCCAACCAGGACTTCAAATTATATAAATCAGAGAGAGGAGGAGAGGGGAAAGGCCGGGAGAGCAGCGAGCGCAGGGGGAATGTGGCTGTAAAAAGCAGGAAGCAGGTGTGGGATGCACAAACACAAGGACACATCAGTGGGATGTGCTGGATGTTTGAGCTGAACTGAGCTTTGACAYGAGTGTTTGTGTCTCCTCTTGCTTTTGGCTCATGAGTTTTCCTCYCTGTGCCTGGCTCTGGAGAAAATCCCCCAGGAAATCTTGGGGGGGTCTGGGAAACCRCAATATTGAGCAGCCTCAACGCTGCCCAGTGAGGGGACACCAACCATGAGCTTGTCCCCAAGTCCCTGGGGGCAACAACCCCTCCCAGAGGGGATGCTGCTGCCCCCTTCTAGATCAGCCTCAAATCCACCTTCAAAATCCCATGGATTTCCATACTTCCACCAAAAACTGCACTGAGAGCCTCATGCTGGCCACAAACCGCTGTGAAATGAGTCAAGATGTTGCAGTAGGTTTATAAGCAAGCAGAAAGTTGTTGTTTTTGTGGGAAAACACAGCGTTTTCTCTGCGGAAACCGTTGGCTTTTTAATACTTCCCCCCCCCCAGTAAAAGGGAGCTGCCAAGTTTCCGTGTGGCGTTGTGCAGATTTCTGCATTCCCGGTGGAAATTTGGGCGTGCGTTCGGCGTGCCACATGCTCTTCCCAGCTGAAAACTCCTTTGCTTTGCCAAAGCGAAGTGGGGGAGATGTGGAAAAAAAAAAAAAAAGCACCAACCCAGCCTGTAACAAGCCGTAGGCTTTATGTCACAGCTTTGCCTGGCACGAAGGGGGRAAAAAAAAATCCCATGCTGTCTTCCTGCAGCCTGGAGAGAGCTTCCCCTGCTCCAAGTGCAAGGCAGAAGTGTAAAGCATGTTGTGATCTCCATTTAGGATCGCTGCTGTTATTTATCTGTGAGGTGTCACCCAGACAAGGAGCAGGAGAAGAGCCTGACGGGAAAGAAAGCTGCTGGGTCTTCAGGAGTCACAGGGCTGAGAAGATGCCCCAGCACGGCTCCCTCATGGTCCTGGTGTCTTCATGGAGGATTTGGTGGCTTTGGGAGGTGTTTAGCTACTGGGKTTTTTTTGTGGGGTGGGGAAGAAGCTATAGAATGCAATATTTCTGCTAAAAACCTTCAGCAAAAAGGGTTGGAAGCGTCTCCCATCCTGGGATTTAAAAACCGTGTGGATGTGRCCCTTGGGGATGTGGTTTAGWGGTGGCCTTGGTGGTGCTGGGGAAATGGTTGGATTTGATCCTAAGGGTCTTTTCCAACCTAAATAATCATTGACATATATATTATAAYACATAATACATCATAAATAACATGATTCTATGGTTGAACCCTACTCTAGAGGAGGTAGCTGTGCCCTGAGCACTTTCCCCCACCATTTTCCCCTTTATTTTGGAAAAGAAGAGCTCCTGATGTTTTGAATACACATCTCCCAGGGCAAAAATACCTGTTCCCTGTATTGCTTTTCTCCCAAAGTTTTCTTTTTGGGAGAGGCACTGCTAAAACCGTGCAGAAGGAGCTTCCTGAATCCCAAACCTGGCAATGTGGCTGCAGAAATGCCTCAGGAGAAGCAGCCAAGCCAGGGTCAGCCCCCCAGTTTGTCTTCTCCTCTCTGGCTTTGTCTTTGTCACCGGAGCTGTGTTTGTTGCTCRCAGCAGATCCGTCTTGCAGGGGACGTCTCACTTGCTGGGAAGGCTTCATTCCCAATAATTCTCAGACATTGCTGCCCTCATGATTTATCCCCCTTCGGTTTAGATCTCATTTTTCCCAATTTTACCTTTGTCTCCAGGAAGCCTCGTCTATTTTAGTGCCATTTCCTCTCTCTCTCTCTGGCTCACGCACTCCCTGTAGCCCAAACTTGTCTTCTTTTCATATTTATTTCAGTATTTGTCTTCTCCTCCCCGTGCCAGCTGCACTCTCAGGATTTATCTCCTCTGTTTCCATGATCTGTCTCGGAGTCCTGTGACTTTGTTTTTCCTTCTTCAGCCGTTTCCTTGGGCAAGGTCTAACAGTGGCACTTGCTGAGGGCTGAGGGATGTGGGAAGGGAGAGGAGAGGAGGGTGGGAAGGGGTTGGGAATCTTGCCTCGATTTTGCCACTTGGTGTCCAGGGCTAGGCACAATATTGTCCAGTGTTTAATCCAGATATCCAAGGCTCCTCTTGGTGCCACACAGATGTTACACCCCCAAAAGGGAGAATTTGGGGTTATTTTGAAACCTTTTTATCATCGTGTGCTTCTCACTGTGCTGGCTCTTGGTGCAGCACAGGCTCCTCAGCCTCTGCAGAAGTTGGTGGACAAACACCCCCTTGCCTCAGTTTCCACTTTTGTAGGGAAAAACTACAATTGCCCACATTTCACCGGGAACCAAAACATTTTCCAGCAGAGGATTTAATTTAACAGTGAAAAAACAAGAACTTTTTCTAGAAAAAAAGCCCTCACCTGATTTTTCATAAGACAATCTTAATAGCAAATTATTTTCATTTCTTACAAAATATTTGGGTTTTTTTTTTCCAGTTTGAGATAATGTAAAGGAAAAAAAAAATAAAACAAGTGATTTCAACAAGTTCTGGCTGAAAAGATGAATTTTCCTTCTCCCTRTGTGGCCCTGGGGTGATTCTGAGTGAGACCTTCCAGCTTTGGGTTGGGATCCAAAGTTTCAATCACAGGCACCAAAGAAGGATGAAACTCCAGGGGGAAAATGCATGTGGGAAAAGCTCCTTGGGGTCACCTCATAGCAGAAATTTGGGTTAATTTATTAACTGAGGGACTCTGGGGAGCAGCATCCACCTGACTCCTGTTGCTTCCCACCCTCTGTTGCCCAACAAGTCATGCCATGCCCATCTCTTCCCCCAGTCATTGCCCAGCCACTGTGACATGAGGCGTGATGTAATTCCCAAAAAATGCCTTTTTTCCCTCCCTGGCAAACACGGGAAGGGCTGGGAGTGCAAACAAAATCCTCTCTGCACTTCCCAAGCAGCTGAGCCCTGTGCCCTGGGGAGGRCAATGCTTCATCCCCTCGTTTCCCACCAGCACCCCCTGATTTCCACGCGGTGCAATGGAAATGCAATTTCCAAACCCCCCCTCTGGGTACATCTGGACACACTCCTGTCCCCTCAGCACAAAATGCATCCTCCACCCATCTGCTGGCGTTTTCCAAATGTTCCTAAATATCTGCTGCAGATGGTGAATGTGCTTCACTTGGATAATCCCGGGCTGGGGCAGAGGCAAGTGGGRGACATCTACATTAAGGCGTCTTCCTTATCCTCCATGGAAGCTCTTCCCAGCCTGGAATTGCAAACCCCCCACACTTGGGAGGAGTTCAGTGCTTCCCTTACAGCCCTCCCCAACCATCCCAGCTCCCTGTTAATGTCCCCCAGCCCCTGAGGGGCTTTTTGCAAGGCTTCCCTTATATTTTGATCCTTAAGCTTTGTGCCTTCATTAGTTTAAAACTCAGCTTCTCCCTATTTCCATGGAGATCGAGATTGGGCATGATCAACTGTATTTTTTTTCCCATGTTTTCATCTTCAAGAAAGAAGGAAATCTCTTCCTGAAATACCAGTGTTTTTATGTGTTGGCTTGGGGTATCCAACATTTTTCCAGCCTGGCTGGAGCAGCTGTTTCTCCTTCCATTGAGCTGCTGACTAAACAGAACCCCCAGCAAAGCCTTTGGTTTGGATTTACCCCAGGAACATCTTCCAGGGATGGGATGATTTAAACTTTTGAATGAAAATTAACAACTCAGAGCCTTCTATTGCTTCCCTCTGGCCTGGCAACCTCATGGCACATCCCTTTTTGGGGGAAGAAGGGAACAGGAATAACAAGGTGTCAGATGCCTCCTTTATCCAAAACTTGGAAGCAGCTGAGGTGCAGATGTCGCATTCCCAATTTATTGCTGTAACAAAGCCATGGGAAGGATGAAATGGAAATTTGGGGAAAGAGAAGGGGATATTTATGGACACACTGCTGCCTGTGCTGTGGGGGTCTCTCCCGTTCCCACAAATTGGAGGGAAGGTGAAGGAGGGGGTAAGCAGAGCTTCAAAGAGAGCAGGAGAAGGTTTGGAAGGAAAAAAATGGGGAAAAAAGTGGATTTCTCCATGTCTCAAGAATTTATTGAACATCATGAGACCACAGGGAGTGGCTTCTTCCAAAGACTGGAGCCTGGAGAATTGGCAGGTGCCTTTCCAGGCTCCAAGGACGATTTTTGCCTCACCCATAATAGCCTTTGGCTGGATTGCAAGGGGTTTGAAGGGACAAGGACGTCCAGCCACACAGGGTGAGGTTCTGCTCCTTGGGCACGTTCCCACAGCGGAGCAGCGGAGCCACCGGCGCCAGCGCCGTCTGCCTCCAGAGCAGCTGAGGAGCCGGGGACTATTATCCCAGCCATCCTCTCTTGGAGCCACTCCTTTCCAAGCAGCAATTCAATTCTAGCTCCTGAGAGCAGCTTTCATCGTTTCAGTCACTCGTGCAACCAGCGGGGCTTGCACTGAGAGGCTTCTTCAACGCAGGAGACGCAACCTCGGGAGGCTCCTCTGAGCCACTTTTGGTTTATGGAGCCCAGTCTGTGATTTTTGGCCCCAGAGAATTCCTCAGCAAAAGGGTTCAGCCCCTTGTAAAGCCCAAAGTACCTCCAAGAATCCTCCCTCAGCATCCTGTATTTCCCTTCTCCTCTAGCAGAGCAGGATTCCTCTTCCACGCCTTCCCTCTGGCACACAAGTGTAGGTGAGGAGAACATCTCACCCCTCTTCCCCGGTGTCTTCTTTGGGAGCAGACCCAGCTCCGACGTGGGATTTATTGGGCAGGGAGCATATGCCCGCGTTCCCACCGCATATGATCCACGAGATGTTTTTACGGATCTAATTGTCACATATGTTTGTTGTGAATCCGTAATGAGGGGCCAGAGCAGATGGCAAAGGCTGGCTGCCAGTCACGCTTCCAGTACTGTGTTTCTGCAAGGAGGAAACGGTGGGATTGCGCTGGTGCAGGAAAGGATGGAGAGCCCACAGGTCACTTTTTGGGGTTGGGAGGCCAATTTCTCCCTTGTGCAACAGCCCCTCGCTTATGACATCAACYGCATTAAAACAAATCCCAAATCTAACACTTAAAGCCGATGGTTTCCCCACCTGACCCCGATGTGGAATTTGATTTTCAACACAAAACCGGGGTGCAAAGCCCATATCCCACCCCACATCCAAATCACCCCATCAAAGCAGTGTGTGGAAGGTTCAGATTGGGGGGAGAGCGGGGAAAATCCTCTCCCGAAGGACGTGGCTGCATCCTTGCAGCCTGCCCGAGCTAAATTTAAATTTCCCAGCTACCTGAACCTTCTGGGAGCCCCACGCTGGCGCCGTGCTATAAATACGGCTGAGAAGACACTTCTATTATAAGTCACCGATTTCTGAGGCTTRGAAGCAGAATTGGGCAAATTAGAGAAGAAAAAATGAAATACAATAAAGGGASAGGGGAGAAGGAGGAGGAGAGGCCTCAGAGGTTCGCAAAGATTTAGTTATCCGTGCTTGGGAGATCTTCCCGGGGATGGCTCAGAGAAAACGCCGACCTGAGGAGGAGCCCGGAGAACAACAGCGGAGCACAAAGTGAATGGAGCCGCCACGTTCGGAAGTTAATTAGCACTGGGCAGATCATTAGCTACAGCAGCCCTTTTAATTAGAGCTGCAGGGCTCCGTTTCACTCTGGATTGGCACCGTAAGGTTGTCCCCGCGCCGGCGCCGAGGCTTCAGCGGGCTGAGATTCCTCCTGGGCAGCTCCTGCCATCCCGTTGTTTCTGGGGCTGAAAGGTTTGTTAGCATCCTCATTCCTGCTTCCCCGAGTGGTTTGGAATGCAGAGGCCTCTCCCTTGGTCTTGGAACTAAATCCAGCTCCAGAGGCCAAACTCAGATCGTCAAACTGCTTTTGTAATTAAGCTTGAGGTGGCTTTGCTTTGCTTTGACCTCATTCAGGCTCCGTCTGGGCTCTCCCATAAGTGAAGCGGCCCCTTAATTGCTCAAACAAAGACAGGCATAATTAATAGCCATTTTATCAAATTGCTTCTTTGAAATGCTGTGGAAAAGAAATAACCCTCGAACCAAGTGAGGAGCCTTCCCCCAGCTCTCCGCAGTCACCSCTTCTGTTTTCAGCTGGTTTTCAGCCTCCCCGTGTGCCCTGTGCGTTCCCGGGGCTCCCACGCAATTCGCTTCAACCTCTCCCCTGGAAAGGGCAAGGGGAAAGATTTTAAAAAGGAGAGATTTAGACTGGATAGTGGGAAGGAATTCTTGGCTGTGAGGGTGGTGAGGCCCTAGCACAGGTTGTCCGGAGAAGCTGTGGCTGCCCCATCCCTGGAAGTGTCCAAGGCCGGGCTGGACGGGGCTTGGAGCAACCTGGGCTAGTGGAAGGTGTCCCTGCCCGTGGCGTGAAATGGGCTTTAAATTCCCTTCCAACCCAAAACTTTCTATTATTTTACAATTCTCTCCCTCAAGTCTGATCTCTCTTATCCAGCAATTCCTCTTCTTTGCCCTTGGGTGGTCGCTCAGGACCGGCTTTGCCACCACCGAAGGGGGAAAAAACGGAAAAGGATGAGGCTGCTCTTGGCTCGTGACGGGAATACAGCAGCAAATTTATTTTATGAAGATCTGATAAGAGAAGGGTTTTTCTCCTCCTTCCTGCCTCACCTTGAAAGCGGCGTCTCCCTCTATCACGTGCGACCTTGGCCGTGGTTATTGGGCCAGACAAAAACCCGCCCGTTTTCTTGCAATGTCATCCATTACTCAGCTCGACACGCGACAGGAGAAGATGAGCACACAAAAAAAAGGGAAAAAAGGAGAAGCCTCAAAGAGAGCACAAATTAAAGCAACTGAGATCAGATAACGAGGAAATACAGTTAAATTGTTTCCTTCCTTTCTTCCTCCAGGCTGGCCCTGGGGGAAATCCATCTCATTTCCCATTCTGGGCCACTGGATGTGATTTTTCTGCAGGTTTGGGGGGGAGTGAGGATGGAGCTGGAGATGCTGAAACTTTTTCCCCTCCTCTCGTCTCTTTCCCCAGCTGTTCCTTGACCTCTGCAGTTATCTCCAGCCTTATCTGCAACACAAGATGGCTTTTTTCACATCAGTAAGCACCATCCAAAATCCAACAATCAGAAAGAATAAGAGAAAAATAAATCAATGCCCACAAACAATGGGCCAAAAAATGCATAAGGACTAGTTTTGATGAGGACAATTTATAAAAAAAAGCCCCAAACCATAAAATCTTTGAATCTTTCCAGCATTAATTGCTTAGTTTTCCCCTGGGGAGAATATTCTTCACATCCCGAACTGAAGATGGTTTGTTTTAGTCTCTTGGGTTTTTTTTTTTATTTCTTCTCCTGTTTTAAATGAGCTTTCAGTTTAATAAATGAGATTTTTTTTCTTTCCTTGAGGTGCTGAGCCTGTGTTGAGGCCACCTTGGGGTGCAGGACACCCCTGGGTGCTTGGGCACAGACCCTGCCTCCGAGAGCTGCAAAMCTTCCTCTGCGCATTCATCCGTGCGGATGGAATGAACATTCCACTTGGCAATGGGATAATTTGGTCAAGACCTCACCCAGCGCTCAGTGAGGGCTGATGTGACCTGGATTAAACCTTTTAACCCTTTTGGCCTCATTTCTGAGGATGGGAAGAGATGGAGACGCGTTTGGGACATGGGCACACATGGAGCCTGGTGTGGGATCAGCCCCTTACCCCCTGGGCAGCATCTGAGGATGAATTTGCTGGAAGCAATAATTATAARTCACATTAAAACAATTTAAAAACATTATTCCTTTATATCTTCAGACCAGAGAGGAAAGAAGGAGGGATGGTTTGGGTACAAGCAGCCCTTGCTCCTCGCTGGGTTCAATGGCAGGAGTTTGGCGCTCTGGGAAGGAGCACAGGTACCCCTGGGTGTGGTTGGGCACATCCCAGTGGGAATCACTCCGACTCTCCCAGCACAGCCCCGCCCTCCCCCGGCGCCCCGTCCTCCAGCTGCCTCTCCTGCCGCTCCGTTTGAAGCTGCAGCAGGTCTGGAGTTCAGCAGAACCCACCGCTAGATGTATTATTCATTTCTAYGCTTTAATGATGTGATAAAGTTGCTGGAAATAGGGAAAGGCTCATTAAACTGCCATTTGAATATAGAGMACAACTACGTTTGAAGGGAGAGGGAACCAGTCCTGCACCTTCTCCCCTCCCTTCCCTCCAGCCTGGAAAGAGCCCCCAAATTGGAGTTGTTGATGAGATTTTTGCTGCTGAGGGGTCGGCAGGAAGGAATGGGGTGGTGGGACATCCTGGAGCATCCACCTGGACTCAGGAGCCTACAGGGTTGGGGTCTGGTGTGGGGGACTTTCCCTCCTCCCTGGTTAAAAGTGCCGAAATCAAAGGAGGAGTGAAGTGCTGGAATTTGCTTCGGCTTTTCTGCCAGAGGCAACAGCATCTATAAAAGATGATCTGGGTCCTCTTGGTCCTTTGCATTTCCAAAAAAATCCCTCGAAGGCTTGGTTGCCCCCCCGGCAGAGCCGAGCTGAGCTGGGCTGTGGATGCTGGAGGACAAGGGGGTGCCCAGCCCTACATGTCCCACCCCAAAGGCATCGGGGGCTGTGGCAGCCCAGCCACGCCTGGACAGAGCCATTAGAGGTGAGACATTAACCCCAGCAGGGCTTGTTTAGGGTTTATCCAAACCCACTAATGGAAAACTTCCCCTTGCTCCCAGCCATCGCCCTGTTCTTCATATTTTTCCTCTCCTCCCTGTTCTCCCTCCCCGTGCAGGGATCKCGCTCAGCTCTCCTGATCAGAGGTTGGCTTTGATCTTCCCCAGAGAAGCCGGCTCGGTGGAGATGCTCGGCAGCCCTTGGAAAATAATTGCACCTCTCTGCAGTGGAGGAGAGAGAGAGAGAGAAACATCTGCCATGGCCTCCATGCACGTGGGCACCGTGGGGGCCTGGATGCTGGGCAGGGATGCTGGGCAGGGATGCTGGGCAGGGATACTGAACAGGGATGCTGGGCAGGGATACTGAACAGGATTGGTGAGCAGGGATCCTCACCCACCACCTCCCCCTGCACCTGCCCCTGGTGAATCAGACCCTGTGGATGGGCAGGTACGATCCCAGTGTGGTGCAGAGATCTCTTAGTGAAGTTTTTGGGAAAAAGGCATTTGCYGGTAAGTCCACAGGTGCTGAAAATGTCTTTTCTCTAAGAAAAGTTGATGTTTCACCCCAAAAGGTGGTACCGAGTGGCTCCTGGCTGTTGGTGGCCCTGGCACGGGCTGGGAGCTGGAGGAACATGTGATGGGGASGCTCGGACTAGGAGCAGCCTGGAGAAGTGGAGTTGTCCAGARAGGTTATGGGCTCCTCATCCCTGGAAGTGTCTGAGGCCAGGTTGGACGGGGCTTGGAGCAACCTGGGATAGTGGAAGGTGTCCCTGCCCATGTTAGGGGGTGGAGTGGGATAAGCTTTAAGGTCCCTTCCCACCCAATCCATGATTCCGTGAGATTCTTCCACTCCGCCATCATTTTCCCTGCAAACATCCCTGTGTCCATGGCTGAGGCTTTCCTAGGGCACAGGATTATTTTGCAGGGAGCCATTGGCCCATTCACCTTTTTTAACAACTTCTGTCCTCTCCCTGTGGCTGGATTTCGGGATGCAGATTGCAGTGGGATTGATGCAAGAAATAATAAACCCCAGTGACCTCATGGCAGGAGGATGAAACCTCCCAGGACACAAATCCCAAAGCTTTAATAGCTCTGTAGTGTTGTTTGAGTGGTAAAACCATTGCTGTTGGGGGTTGGGAAACTCCAGGCAGAGRTGGAACAGCCACCACATCCCCAGCTCAGTTATTGTGGTGCTTCATCACCCTCACTTTGGGCTTGCTGGGTTTTTTCCCTCTGGTTTGGGATTTGCAGACCCACTGACCTGCTGCACTTCTGTGTTCTTAGACCTGACCCAGCCCCGTGGGGAGAAAGCTCATTAAGAGCCCTGCTGTGCTGACCATCCCCACCTAATTATGTGCTGCCTCCTTAAATTTCCCTTGGCTTGTTTCTATTGGAGACGGAATTTGTCTCCGGTTAAGTCTGTCACTGCATTTCAATTCTCCTCTCCRCACACCGGGCTTTGGGTAGCAGTTTACATTTATTTTATATTTTTGTTCCCTCTTTTTTTTTTTTTTTYCTTTTTTTTCTTTTTTTTCTTTTTTAATTTTTTTTGTCAAGTGCTTGGAGAGAAAAGTGTGATGGAAATATGGTGTCATTGTTATGATGATGAGGGGACTATTTGTGGTGTGCCAGCACCCTCCTCGCTGGGATTGAACCACTTGGGAGCATCTCGACATCCCCCAGGTGGCATTTTGCTTCCACAAAGCCAAGCACTTATGCAAATACACACACATGGAAAGTGTGTGTGCGTGTGTGAGCGTGTGGGGATACATAGATCATGTGGGCGTGATTGGAAAGCAAATTCTATAAATAAATCCCATTATCTTATTACACTGTAATTTTCTATCATTATCTGGCAGCGTGGATCAGATGCATCTGTGGGCTGCGATGAGAGCGAGGGGCTGGGAAGTGGCAAACTTTGCTGTCTAGCACAGAGATCCGAGGGTGGAGGGGATGGGAAGGGCTCAGGAATAACTGCAGCCCTTCCCTGCCCTGCAGAGAACTCGAGCCCCCAAATCCACKGGGATGAACCCCAATACTCCGCCTGTGCCAATCTCCACTGAGCTGGACCGAGCGGGATGTGCCGTTCCACTGGTGGTTTGTTTCAATGGTGGATCTGTCCTGCTGAGGGGGAAAAAATTAAAGCAAAATAAAAATCCAGTGCCTAATTTTAAGTTCGAATGGATTTGGCTTCTTCTTCCAGCTTTTACTCCTTGTCCTGCCTTCGGCTGATGGATTAAAGAGGTTTTGCCATGCCTGGTGTTTTCTCCCCGAGAAGGTGCTGCTGTGCTGTAATCAAATCACTCTCATTCTTCTTCTTGATAAGATAAAGAGGTGAAGCTCTTTAAGTCTCCCACTGTAAGGCATTTTTCCTGGCCCTTGGGTTATTTCTGGGCCTTTCTTTGCACTCTGGTCAATTTTTCAGCATCCTTTCTTTTTGCCAGGTGCATCCCCTGGGAGGGGTGGGAGCAGCTCGGTGTTGTCCCCAAACCCTGCTGTGCTAAAACTGCCTCTCCAGCCCACAGGATGCTCTCCCTGGCTGCTGAGATYGAAAAGCACTGATTTTTCTGACCCCAAGACCCCACTTTTTCCAAACAATCTGGCTCAAAGCTGCTTATAACCCCCAAAGAACTTTGGGACTCTGACTTGGAGTCAACATTCAGCAGAAAGATCGAAAAAAAAAAAGCTTCACCAGAAAGTCTCAGCCTCGTTCGAAAACCAGCAGCAAGCTTTGGGATTTTGATTTAAAATATTTTTGTCTAATCCTATTAGCCAAGAGAGGAAACAGGGCTCCTTAAATGACAGTTTTATGTTTGTTCCCTGCTACCTCCAGGTCTGCAGCCAATTAAACAGTAGATGAGGTGGATCATCATCATGGTGCCCTTCGTGAATACGGTGTTTTATAGGGATGGATGGGAGCTGGGGTTCTGCCACTCTCACCTGGGATCTGGGATAAATACGAGAGTAATTTCCCATGGATTCTGCACTGGGCTGATGCTCTGACCAAGTGTAAATAACCTTGGGAAAGACAAAAAGTTTTTTTCCATATCCAGAGAGATGCTGGGATCATGGGTCTTGGGATGCAGATCCCGGGATTCTCACCAYGGGCATCCCTTGGATCATCATTTCACCAATTAATCACATTTTGGAGATCTATTTGCACCTGAAATTTTTTTGGCTGCCTTTTTGTCCTTAAATGAGYGCAAACCTGTTGGACATCTCACTCAAAACGAACTTTTGGGAATGGGAGAGGAAACAGCCCGATGGCACCAGGAACATTTTGTATTCAGAAGACCGAGGTTCTGTTCCGCGGCTCCTGGAAATGAACATTTGAACAGCAGCAAATGCTTCGCCTCGACTGGCTGAGGTTCAGTCCCAGGTCAATGGCTACATTTTCTCTCCATGAAGTGATCATTAATTTCGAGTTTACGGTTTATTGCCGGAAAGGACTTAAAAAAAAATAGAAAAGGGGACTGTGCCATCCGTTGGGCTGCGCCACGTGCCGGTGCCTCGTACGGGTGAGCAGCGTTTTCCTGGCGAGCTCCGAGCCCCCACAGCCACTTTGTGAGGTCTGGAAAAGCAATTCCAGGGCAGCCTAAGAGATTTTTTACGACCTCGTGCGTTTATTGCGTTTGGAGTCCGATGCTGGAAGTACCTGATTTTACAGGTGAGGGATACAAAGAAAACAGCGCCTATAAAACTGTTTAAAGCGCTCTTAAAGATGCTTCAAGCACTTCCCTGCTGCTGCACACGGAGGGGTTCAGCTCCCAGCAAAGGGGCCGTTGTTGCTGGGAAGCTGTTGGTGGATGTGAGCTGGGTCGGGTGGAGCTCCCAGGAGAAGGCAAGGTGTGAAAATCCCTGTGACTCCCATATTCCTGCCCACCCTGATTCCCAGGCGACCTCGGGAATGAAGGTGAAACCACCATTTCCAAGTTATTTTGAGCAAGTTCAAAGTGCATCGTATCGAGACAGAGCCAGACAGGCACTCAGAGCACTGTCCCAGCCACAATGCATCTTCTTCCTGAAAAGCTGGGACCTGTGGATGGGCTGGGAGTGAATCCTGGAGCTGTTTTCTCAACCCTCTGGGTTTGCTGAACCATGTTCCTTTGGTGGTGGCAGCCCAAAGGCCTGGATTTCACCCTAAAACCTTTTCCTTTCCCATTGCTGAGTTCTGTGATTCCGTGTTCCTCTGATTCCATAATTCCATGATTTTCCCACACCCCTCGCAAGGTCCGCAGGGCCCCAGAGAAGTGCCACCATCAGGAGGCGGCAAGCTGGGCTTGTTTTGGGGTGAAAACCCCCTAAAAAGAGAAGAAACGCAACAGTTTATCCACGGGGACCTGATGGATGTCCACAAATCCCGTGACTCCTCTCTTCGTTGGGATGATGAGTGGCAATGATGCTCCTCGGCATCCATCACCTGCCCCGTCCCTTCCCGGTGCCAACCGCTTTGTACCTCGCCTGGTGGAAAAGACTCCGGCATTTGGCAGAACCCTCAGCTGTTATCGGAAAGCAGGTCATAAATTAAATCCTCTCTTTTTTCCCTCTCTGGAAAAAAAAAACCTGGATAATAACAATCTATCCCAAAGCACAGGTACCCCCGGCATCTCCAAGGGGAAGGAGCCGAGGAGGGGTGATGTCTTATGGGATGCGGTGACCCAAACCCCCCCTGCTTCCCCACAGTCCTTGGCCATCACTCATCACTCAGGAATCTCCTCTGGTGAAGCTAAAAGGGGGAAAAAGCCATAAAAGCAACCACAGCCTGGAAAATTTATTCTTTTAGCGAAGACGCGGTGTTGGATGATCCTACGGGCTGCGAGTTGTTACTCGGATATATTGATTTAAAGTGTCTGTCGGACTTGATTTTTAAAAGTGTGCTTGATTGCTGGCAGGTTTATAGGATTATGGGTTTAATTGGATGCCTGTATTTTACTGGATATAAGTGGAATTTATGGCTGTGCTCTCTGCTATGAKAGAAGGATCCCTCGGTCACCCTCCCTCCTGCCAGAGAGGCAACCGGTGGGTGGCAGAGAGGGCTTGGGGCAGGGAAAGGAACTGAAAATCCATCTAAAAAAGGCTCCCAGGGAATTAAAAATGACATTATTAAGGTTGCAGAGCCAATCCAAAATGAAGAGGCTCAGGAACTGAACCTACCTGTGAGCTAAAGACAAGGCACTGGTTAATTGCCTGATTGCACATTATTTTCGGAAGGGCTGATCTGCATATGCCAAATTTGCATAATGCAAATGTTCTGTGGGAATCGTAGCRGGACCTGAGCCGGGTGAAATGTTGGGGCTGGATCCGGTTGAGCCGTGTCCTTSCAGGGGAGCCTCTGAGCATCTTCCCCATGGTGCAGCCGGGTGGGAGCAGAGCCAATTAATCCCAGGAATTGATTAATCCGGAGAAAAGACAGAACAGAATAGGAGAGTGATGGAAAGGGCTGGTAACAAATCTCACTGTCCTTGCAGGGCATGTCCTTGCCTTCAAATTCAGCCTCACTCCATCAACTTTGCTCTGCTTTCCTGGCTGGCAACAAATTCTGCAAGGTCTCCTCTGGGATCCTGGGAAAAATCTGCCTTTCCATCCCCACTGGGCCGTGTCAGCTCTTTGCAGGAGTTTGTGCCGCGGCACAGCTTTCCTCATCCCAAACCCTCCCGGCTCCATCCTTTGCGGGGCACCTGAGGCAGGACTGATCAAAACCAGGTGTTGGGACCCCAGCCTTGAGCTAAAATGCGGATATTTCCACCGCAATCTCCCAAGGTGGTTATTCCCAGGGCCACGGCAGACCCGCAGAGCCAGCAGCAACATTTCCCAAGCTCGGAGCGACCAGAAAATCTTCAAAGAGCCTCTGAGCGAGACACATCCCCCGATTCCGAGCCCAGCCTCACCTCCGGCTCCGCTCCGACACCCTCGCCTTTCATCCTGCATGGGAACATCTCTGTTCCCGAAATGCTCCGGGGACTCCTCTCTGCTTCCATGCCCCCCTCACCTGTTTCATGTCCTTTTATCACACTTTAGTTCTCGTTGCCTTCCTCGATGCCTTGCCCAGGTCCTTCCCGAAAGGGCTCCGCTGACCTCCAAGGAGAGTTTGCTGCTCTCCTCGCAGGCTTCTTGGTTTTTTTTCCCAGGTGCAATTTTTCTTGCTCACTTTTTGATGGAAAGTCTTTTCCTGATGGATAGAGCTAAGTCAATCCTTCCCCAATTCCTGCTGTCTTCAGCAGGGGAGAGGAGGAAAAAAAAAAACCTTTTCCTTTTGGTCTTCCATCACCTGCATTTCCAATCACTCATGTCAGGATTTCTCCTCTCTCCAGGATCTTTAACGAGCTCAGCCAATAAAGACAAACTCGTCTCTCCCAAGCACACGCAAGCTGCAAATGTTTTTCATTCCTTGCTTTTTTTAATTGGAATCCCAGAATGGTTTGGGTTGGAAGGGAATCTCATCTCATTCCACCCCCTGCCATGGACAGGGACACCTTCCACTAGTCCAGGTTGCTCCAAGCCCTGTCCAACCTGGCCTTGGACACTTCCAGGGACAGGGCAGCCACAGCTTCTCTGGGCAACCTGTGCCAGGGCCTTCCCACCCTCACAGGGAAGAATTTCTTCCCAATATCCCATCTATCCCTGCTCTCCTTCAGCTTAAGGCCATTCCCCCTCACCCTATCACTCCAGGCCCTTGTGAAAAGTCCCTCTCCAAACCTTTTTGCAGGGTAGGAAGTTACCAGAACCCAAGAGGAGGTTTTCCTCCATGGGATCACYGCTGTGAATTCCTCTTCATTCCCACCCTCCTGCATTCCACACTCTGCCCTCCCCACCCTCTGGTGTTGGCATGGAGGCTCAATCCTTACTCCAAAAGGTGCAGTTTGGAGGTCATAAAACCCCAAAATGGACCTTAAGAGGGTGCTGAGAAAATTGCTGGAGCGGTCAGAGCATCCTCKCTCGCCTTGGAAACTTTATCCCAGCGTATTCCCAAAAGTCTGCAGCACCCATTGCATGCACCCGAGGCAGAGAGGAGCTTCACATCGCTTCCTGCTGGAGTCATGGATGAAATAAGGAGTAAATGATGGAGAAACCATCTGTGCAAGGTGGGAAAACAATATGTAGGGCTCTAATTAAGCCCAGCTTTTCTTGGAGATCCCTTATTGTGGCAAGGCCCCTCAGCAGATGGATCCTGGGCCCTTTGCCCCCTTTGGAAGCCATCATTTTTGACAGAGAACCTGCTTATTTGTGTTTTAAACGCTTTCCCCTTTCCTCTGGGGATTTACTTCTCTTTTAAGGAGGAGCTATAAAACATTTCACTAAATACCTATCAAAAAAATCACAAATAAATCACTCTCCCTCGGCTGAACTGGATAACTTTTGGGGGCGGTTATTGGTGACAATAATTAGTCATAAAATCCATTGGACAAGAGATATTATTAAATCCAACAGGGACTAAAGTTCCAGCTGGCAGGAGCTGGCAAAGCTCTGCAGGGAGCAAACCCTCAGTCACACCAGGTCTGCTTTGCCATTGGTGTCGGGAGGAAAACACAGCATGGATGGAACAGGGATGGAGCAGGGACACAGCAGGGATGGAGCAGAGACACAGCATGAGGGAGGCTGGGGCTCTGCTCTGGCTGAGTGGACACTTGTGAGCCTAAAAATTACTCAAAATTCGGTAAATTCCATCAAACAGCTGCTGGCTGGGTTTGAGCTTTGCCACCGGAGCCAATGGGTYGGTTTAGTGACAAATCCATGGAGAGGTGTTGCTTTGGATCCTGCGGGAGTTGACGCAACCAAAATGTGTCTCCATCCAAACTGGATCCAGCTGCTGCAGCTYCTGGCTCATTCTGGACCCTGTGGCTGATGCAGAGACCCTGGGATGGACAGGGATTTACAGAGGTGATCCCATGGAGGAAAACCTCCTGTTGGGTTCTGGGGACTTCTTACCCTTGGGCAGGTTTGGAGGGGGGCTTTGCAATCCAGCCCATCTCAGACTGAATGCAGCGCGTTCCAGACCAAATCCAGCCCATCCCAGGCTTAATCCAGCCCATCCCAGCCCAGCAGGATGCTTCGAAGGCTGCGTTGGTGCCGGATTCAGGGCGATGGAGGAGCAGTCGGAGGAAGAGGAGTGTGAACATTGTCTCACACACAGACTCATYGAACAGACCAAAATCCCCAAGTGCAGAGCACCAGATCCCTGATTATTGCATTTCCAGCCAGGAAGGGCAGGGATTTGCAGCCGCTGGGATCCATAAACCGCAGTTTCTCAGTGCTCCGTGAGCATCCTGGTCAATATTTGGGTCACCTTCAACTTTTCCAGACTTGGCAAACTTGGCTCCTGCTCCTCTGCTATGGATCTGCTCCAGACACAGTGGGAAGGAGAGGATGGATCCTGCTGCCAGCGGGGCTGGATGTGCCGGGGGAGACCCTGAGCTGCAGTTCCTGCCTTGCTCCATGTGCAGCTTTCCTGTCCTTCCCTGTTTGCCCCAAGGAAATGAGCGGGGATGGATGAGTGGCTGCTGCCCTCTTCCTTCGGGAAATCAGAGTCAGCTTCAGCCAGGAGAAAAGGGATTGAGGAAGTAGGACAGTAAGGAAGGGATGGGA